>JACXSJ010000513.1:0-106554 GCA_014851325.1 Pentalonia nigronervosa | reverse complement strand
TTAAATATTTAACGAAATGTTTACTCGCGCTCTTTTCACATTTACCGACGGCCCGTGTCGGTTTTTACATTTTTCAGTTCACAAAAATTTACAAGCCTGTAGTTAATGTCATGATGTAATGTGTATGCGAGTGCTTATTTTTACGATATGACCTAACATTATCCATGAGAACAATATTTAAATTAAACAAAACTATCGAACGCCAGTGTTTGTAATATATATTATGAGAGATGCGCGTATATATAGTGTCCATCTGCCACATTCGAGCCTATATCGAACAAAAATAGTTTTATTGTTTTTCTCTCTCTCTCTCTCTCTCAGAATGTTGTTTATATATTTTTATTGGCCTTCAACTCTGTGCAGATAATAAACGTTGTTTAATTAAAAAAGGATTCATTGCTGCGTTTACCGAAATCGATAAGCGTGCATGATAAAAATCGTTGAACTCCGCATACTGTAAGTTTGTTCACATGTCTCGTTGACAAAAACGTCGACTATTTTTTTAATTAATTCACTGCGATAATCAGTGTATTATAATTTCACAGAATAACAGAATAATTATTATTATTCTGTAGTTATAATACAGACGCGATGACGATGGTCTTTGTGTTTTGTGAAAAAAATATATTATAATTTATAACGTTTCAAGTGGTCTTTAAACGCGTACGAATGTTGTTCATAATTAGTGTTCATTATTGAAAATATACGTATAATTATTGATTTATGACAAGCATTATACATATGTGTAAGCCCATAGTTACATTAGATACATTTCGATTCACAAATTAAATAAAATTAACTTATTACAAAAAAAAGCACACACAAAAAATTGTCGAGTATAAGATAAATGTTTTACGTTTATGGAAAATTGGCTTTCCATCAATTTTATCGGTAATTTTAAAACCAAAATCGATGTATTAATTTTTTACTCGCAAAAGACTTCTGCAAAAAGATCAACTTACCTTTTATTATATTTACATACAGAATATAATATTACCTAAGCTATAAAATATGTATTGGTTTTATTTGAAAATAAGTGTCAACCGATAAATAAAAACACGTTTTTTCAATACTTTAATTTTTGTGTTATAGTACATAATTATAACAAGTCTTAAATTAATGAGATTTACATCAAATATTTTATAGTGAACTAAATATTAAGCATTTAAGTAGACAAATAACAAATTCGGCCATAAACGGTCTAAAACTTTAAAACAACTCAGTCAATTCATTTGAATTTTCATTCAATTGACAATTTCGAATATGTCATTCAAAACATTGTAAATCCACTGTAAAATTATATTATAATCGTTGTTTATAACAAATCTCGTTTAAATTTAAAAGAGACATTATAATTGCGTTGAAAAAAACGTTAAGATCTAAAAGTAGTCATTTAGGTAGTCTACAGAATGTTTTACAAATAAATCATTTGTAGCACTGAAAAACAAAAAACTACAACACAAATATTATTTGGTTTAAAATGATTGAAAATATTAAAACTGCTCTGGTGTAAAATGTATTGTTTGTGGCATACGACTTTTGGCCTCTAAGCCATCGAATTTTAAAAACGTTTAAAAATATTCAATCCACAGACATGGAAAATACCACGTGGTAGCCGACAGCAATGTAGCATATCTACTGTAATATTATGCATAATAAATAATAAATATTATATAATTTAATGTATGGGAATATATTATTGTATATTGTATTATTACCTACGAGTAATAAGTATACATTACAATATAATTATCTATGTATGCTTTATCAAAGCCGGAAGAAATCTAGTTGACTTGTATATAGGCGGTAGTTAACTCCCTGAGTAGGATATCTAATTATTATTATTCAAAATGGCTAATAACAACAATAATAAGTAATTATTAATATAAAATCGTCCTACATAGACCAAAATAATAAATAATGACCGGTGTCTGTATTTTCATTATTCGTCGCCGTTGTGGGCGATTAACAATATTATTAAGTAGATATTTAATGGATGTGTAATATAATATTATTAGGGCCAGTCTTAGCACAAAATATATTTCCATTATTGGCTACGCCAATATTATAATATGCAATAACTATTAGATTCTCATAAGTAAAATGAAAAATGTACAAAACAATTTAAATTCAAATTACGTTCAACATTCACTGTTATATAATTGTTACAGCGCAGTCACATTAATTTTAAAAATACTTTAATACGGTGACATATTATATTTCAAAATATTTCTTTGCGAGGTCCTTTCATTTATTATTTTAGGGATTTTGGAACTTTTGATATATAAATAAGTATTGTAATGGAAAGCCATTTTTGAGAGTTTACAAAAACTATTATATAAAATATAATAAACTATAAATTTTATAATTACAACGAATCTTCAATATAATTTAATTATAAATATATAAAATGAATCATGTTGTTGTAGATAACTTATTGATTTTCTAATAATATTTATAAAATTTAAATTAAAAATTAAAAATCATTGTATAACATAATATTTTAGTTTTTCCAATTATTACATATATTTTATATTTTTGCAAAACCATTTGTAAAGACTATATTATCCTTAGTATAAAAAATTTAATAACTGAAAAACAGTTCGTTTGAATTCTGTACTAGGTATATCAAAAACATTTTCAAAAAAAAAGGATAAAGTTTACAACAAAAAAGGGAAGTTTTCATTTTAAAAACAGAAGCCTGTACCGTCACAAGACATTCACTCTTTGAGTAATAACTACAAAAATTCACAAGATTTTGAAAATAACACCGTGAAAGTTTTTAGAATTATATTGAAAAAATAGGAATTTCGAATCCAACAATAAATTCATTGTCAAGTGTAAAATGTAGATGAGCAGGCTTGGTGAATCACCCTGTACACAGTCGTAAAGTTGTATACTGAAAAACAAAAGCGTTCTCGTTTCCGAAGAAAAATAACAATAACAATAAAGCAAAGTAACGCACGCGCGCAACACTCAGCTCGCTCCACCACATATGTGTCGGGCACTCGAGCCATTAACTATTTTAGGAAACCATAACTTCCAGGTGTCGGTTGGGCCCCATTAAATCGCGTGCAACCAATGTACAGTATACCCGATCGCAGCGTATATCACTCGAGTGATATTATAATAATTTATTGCACTATAATGACGTATGGGACACGCCGAACTATAAATACACCGTTCGCAGCACTCACGGCGACGAAATATACTTAACATGTTTGTAATTAGGGCTGGAGCTTAAATGCCCTGAAAAAAACCAAAAAAAACGACCTAAAAAAAAAAAATGATTTTATGCACTAAAATATTTTTTTATTCTTAATAATTTTGGTGTGAATGTTAATTGATAAATTTATTGAAAACTTTTGAAGGGTTGTAAAAGACTTTAACAGACATAACTGATCATTTTGGACTTCTTTAATCTGAAAAAAACATTATTTTCTACAGTTTAGAATTATTTTTAATAATTTAATATGAGAACCCTACTTTATAGCTTATTAAATTTATATAAAAACCGAGTAAAAAATTTAAAATACAATTTAAAATTCAAATTTTGGATTCAAAAACTCCAAAAATATCCTAAAAAATTTTAAAAAATGACCTTAAAATTTAAAATTGTAAAAAATGTAAAAATAATAAAAATAAGAATTTCTTATTCTGATTCAAAAATACATGAGACATTTAACGTATGTACTATAAAACGAGCATCGTGTAGTTATCGTAGCTTCGGAAAACGATAAAAAGTGAATCGAAATCCCAGCCTTAATTATAATGTATATTTATTTTGATATTTTTTGCTGTAGGTATTATATTGTATCGTGTTTTTTAAATCTCTAGTTAACATAAAATTTCCCGGTTTTATTAATAAAATTTTTTGTAAAAATTATAAAACAAAAATATTGTTTTGTAAAGCGTTTGTATTTATGAAAGTTGTGAGTAAAAAAAATATAAGTGCATATTTTTAAAGCGTATTCGTACTTTTTTAATTGCATGCACATTATTAGTACTTTTTAAGTGCGGCATTAAGTTCCGAGTCCTACCGGATACCACGCTCTAATTGACCCGCGAGAAGACGACAAGTTTCATCCGAGTATTATTATGATATAGTAGTATAATATTGTGGGTAGATATCTATTTAAAATGTATTTTTACAGCACCGTTGGCGTATCGTTATTATAATGTTAATTGTTAAAATGATTACAGCAATAATACTATAATTATTAATAATGCGCGATATTTTTTAAATTTTTTTTTTTATTATTTCTTAGTTTGATAAAGGCTTCAACAGCACATGTTTTTAACCTACACTAACTCGATATTATACTGTGTACCTATTATTATACATTATAATAATAATAATTATTATTGTAGTTGAATATTATTATTATATGATACATAATACGCAGTGCTTGAATCGGGAAAAATTAAGCAGAGGAGCTCGATCCAACGATTTGAAAACTGCATTCCACGTGCAAAATTATTCAACGCAGACTCGTGGGGGGCCTTTACCCTACACACTTCCCCTCCGCCTTGCCTAAATTTTGAATACTACATTTCAACAGCACACTCGTATATATAAATTTCAAATATAATAAATATATATAACTATAGGTAAGTATGTAAATGAATGTGTAATTATTTTCACGAAATTTTTTAAAACATTTCACATTTACATTTCATAAATTTAGTTTCTTAAAAAAGCAATTTATTATACATATTATTAGAATTCCCGTTTTGACAGCAATACCTATATGTCGCAGTAGAAAATAAAAAGAATAATTATTATCTGTGTATGCAAATAATTTTTGTGAACACTAGTCTACAGATATTCGATAACACATTGATTTATTGTAATTTATGTGCTCTACTGCACTTGGCAAAGAACAAGCGTAATATAATATAAAGCAAACTATAAAAAAAAAATAGCTAGGTGTTAGGTAGTTTAAGACATTGAAAAGATACAAAATAATAACAAAAATAATTTTGATATGAAAAAAATATAAAAAATTGTAAAATACATTATTATAGTTATAAAAATTATTTTGGAACATTATAGTTTGTGCGTTGTCTGCGCCCCAGTAAAAAAAAATAGTCGGGGTAAAATGCTAACAAAAAAAAAACAGTAGAGGAGCTCCATTTCCTTACATACTCTCTTCTCTCCCTCCCCCCCCAAATTCGAGCACTGTTGACAAAAGTTATTACAATTACGGGCAGGAAACGCATCCCAGTGCAGACATGCATTGCGCAAGCTGTGCCACGACGAGTGTCCCAGCTGCTGCACAGCGGCCCAGCCTGACATTTTCAATCGAAGGGGCCTGTAAAAGAGCCCCTACCCCCCTTCTTCTCAAATTGAATATTTTCAGAAATGAAATGTGGTTTTGTTTCACAATGCGCACGCGCGTCCAATAACATATTATTATAGGTACACATATAGATACAGGAAACGACAAATTACAATATTATAATCATATTTTTTAACACGTCGTGTCTGTAGAACTGAATAATATTATTATATATTTTATATAGTGTTGTGGGTAGAGAACTATTGACTACAACTAGGTACAACTATACAGTTATTGACTGAATCGAAAGCAAAACGTTTTTTGATTTATGAACAGTCGAAAAACTGGATCTGGATTTTATTTTTAAATATTTCTTCGTTTTGAACTTAAATTTCAATAAACATATAAATACAATTAATCATTAGACTAGGCGCGCCGGGAATTAGGAGTGGAACTAAACAAAGAGATATAAAACTAATGAGATTATAACGATCCTGCAGGGATAACTTTGACCGTATTTTAACAAATACAAACCGTACAAAATAATGCTTCGTATAATTATCTATTTTTCTATGCATTTTTTTTTTTATAATCTCAACTTTTTTACAGCATATTTTATTAACGTAAAATATTCGTTTTTTAACCGCACAAAACAAACTGTTAGAATTGCCGCAGAGCCCAATAATTTTCTATCAACGTCGTAGTTACGAATTTTTTTTTAATACTGTTTCAAAAGAATATTATAGGTACTTTTTCTCGATCGCAAAAACGTGGCAGATAATATTATTATAATACCTATTGTAATGATATCAGATTTCAGACGTTGTGTACCTTTTACACATAACTATATATTATACTAAATTATTACTCTCGAGTTTCTGGTTTGAACGATCCGACGAATTACTGCGAAAACGCCGAGGGAAAAAAAAGCGTAAAATATATTATAATATTATAATTTGATATCGTTTGGGATTTCTATTATGCTTCCGATAATTATTTTACCGTGGCTGCAGAGATCGTCGCCACAGATTAATCGGAAAACGTCGAGGAAAAAACATTGAAAAAAATCTAAACTATAACATTATCGCCCCATCTCGCCGGGATCCGATGTGCTCGGGGCTCGCGCATTGTTCACCCGAATCCGCATTATCCGAAATAGGGTCAAGACACCACCTCCCCACATCACACCAACCACACTTATAAACCATACTCTGCAGACACCGCCGGAACGGGATGAGACATCTGCAACAGCGATCGAAAACTCCCTCGTATTACCTTCTATTACATAAATTTATAATATTTTATTATTATGTACGTGAATGGACGAGATCGTCTACGGTCGTTTGATTTTCGTCCATTGTACGCTTCCATTGTACGCAAGCCATCTCGCACGTCACCACGCGGAAACTTACAAACATTATTATACACGCACGGCGCGACTATTATATCAATGTTACGATAAAATAAAATATTATCTTTTATGAGTCTAAGTAGGTATTAAAAATCAATAGTCACATCAAATAATAAATTGATTAGTACTAAATACGTGTACGCGTATAATTATAAAAGTTGTAAATCTAAATATTTCATCAATGGTGTAGGTATATAGTTATTAATAAGCCATGCAATAGTGCAAAATTCCCATAGAAAATAGATTTTTTAATTATAAATCTAAATTCACCAGAAACGGCGGTATTTTGAAGATCCGAAATACAAAAATTTCCTAAAGATACTCCGTCAGTCTAATAGTTGGAATAAAATTATGCTATCAATTATTATTGTGTTATCAAATGATCGATACAATATACATTATATTATGAAAAGTACATTCACAAATTAAAATTAAATCAAAACGTTCGTGCTACAATTTTCTCCATATCTCGTAATAGGTCTTTAAAAATCTCTGCAGACAAAAGGATTTAAAAAAAAATAAACCGGAACCCATAATTGGATTTTTGAAATTCGTTTATTCGAAATCATGCCTAATTCTGTTAGTCTGCGTATTGCGATCGGACTACTGTGATGACTATATAATAATAATAATATAATATCACGTTTTCGTGCAACCGCTCTCTAAATGTTTACATTTCCTTCGTCGTCGTCGTCGTCGAGGTTGACGGACAATTTGAAGGAGACATCGACGGTTTATACTTAATATATTGTTATACGATTGTTTGCGTTGTACGTGCCTAAATACAATATATATTATATGCGTAAATATACTTACATGTTAATATATGTTATCTCATAATATTATAATATTGTATTAGTTGAGAGTTGTAGTCCGTTTTATTCTCCGAATGGTTTGTAATGTGATTGCGGGCGACGTTTGAAATGCAAACGATTAATATAATAACAATGTATTATATATATATTAGTTACAAATGCGATTTCGAAAAATGCACATGAAAGCAAAACTAAACTGAACCGAGTGAAAACGCAGTACTAATACCTATATATATATATGTATATTATATTATTCAGAATAAAAGTGATATAGGTACAACGCGCGTTATGTCGTGCATATATAAATGTTATAATAGTTATCTCGTCGATCATATTATATTATAATACTTTAGGATTATTATTATCATTATTATTATACGCGACGCTGATGTGACATTCGAAAAGTCTGTTATGCATATTATAGAGATGCGAGACATTGTAATAATAATATCTCAAATATTATTCTGGTTCGACTGGTACATAATATGGGCACTGGCAAAATGTCAAATTGCAAATGTCATCGGTCTATTACAATTTTTATTCTCCGCACACGTTACATATTACAACTATACGAAATATTTTTTTTTTATATTCAAACGGTATCGCAGTTATTGCTTACCGATTCGGGGTATATAATATATATTATGTACCGTTGAATAAAATGATGCACCGCGGTAAGAGGAGCATCTCTGCAATCATCATTGGAATATCGGGTTAAAGTACAATTATTTTAAACGCGGTAATATTAAATCGTAATCATAATAAAATTACTATCAAAGCCTAATATATGATTATGAACCTATCTGTGTGCGGTATTTTCTGCAATAAAACTGAAATAAATTTAAAATTTAAAGCCCAAGACGAGTACCTAAAATTGCAATAGATACGTGTTTGTTCGGAGACAGAATCGTATATTATACAAGCTATATATTATAATATATTATGTAGGTATAGGACAAAAATTTATCAAAAAAATTTCACGATATAAAGTTTAGATATATTGACGAGGTTCGTCCTGAACCGTGGTCGTGGTATTGAGTGGACGGAGGCGACGCAATATTTATGGTTGAATAAATAAAACTTAGTAAGTATTTATGTTTTATGGTTATGCATATTAAATTGTAACACGGGTCAAATATTGTCATGAACTAAAACACTAAAAATGAAAGATTAAAATCAATTATAGTATGTATATTACACGTGCTAGGAAGAGTGTGTCATATCCAGAATAATACAGTCTTATAAAGAATACTTTTATTTTGTATTCGAAATACATATTCAGAGATTTTTTTTTTTTTACTATTTAGAATAGTATTAAAATACTTTTATTCAAATACTTTACAAGACTACAAAATAATAAGTTACGCGTGCGACTTATTATTTGGGTGATGGCAATAATGAAGCACAAAGAAAACAACCAACTCGTGACTTGTTCGGCGTGGACCGACGAATACTGGCCAACGACTATTTTATCGCGACCGCAACACTTCCGGGTCCATTTCAATGTCCCCTTTCAATTTTAAAAATTTTAAAATATTAAAAAATTCAAATATTCAATGTGAAGGTGTAGCTATACCGTTTCAATGCTCTTCTATTTTGTTTTTTGATAGCTCTGTGCCCAAACGATGGAATTCGGCGCACATTTCTGCACAAACAATGCACAAACGTTTGGTTAGGTTAAAAATTTAAATTTTGAAAATGGTGGGGAGGGGATGAATTGAAATAGACATGACACTTCCGCAGCCTCCTTCCGATATAGGTTGGTACGCGGGCTTACTGAGATATTGGTCTGTGGTTTATAGACGTTTGATAACATACGATTGCCGGGACCGTGTCAATGATAAGATATAGCAGTTATATTATATAATAACGATTTTTTATTCAAAATAACTCATAATTATGTTTTCTATAATTTTATTTTACCTTGTTTAACCAGTATTCTTCAAATAAAATAATTATGTAATAAAACATAATACCATATTATGATACCCGTGTTGTGAATGGTTAAAAAAAATTATAAACCATATAAACACGAGTAAAAATTTTAAACTCGCATGGTTTTTCACAAAAAAAGTGTAGCTCAAATAGATTATAAAAAATTTAACTTAAATTAAAAGAATAGAACATGAACTTAAAATTAAAATCAATTAAATATTTTTTTTTTATTACTCAATCTGTTCAAATAAATTTAGAACAATAAATAGTGAATGCGATGAGAGAAAACGAAGACCTGATTCACAGTATGAAGAAACCTCTCTGTGGAGGAACTTTGAGCCACATTAGACCGTTTTTTTAAAAATTGCTATTGCTTATGGTATAAAATTAACAATAATAACTCATCATTAACTACATACAGGTATTACAATAATTTATAGTCGACACCAAATTTATTGTATGATATAACAACTCAAGGGCGCCCAATATAGTGGGTGCAAGGGAGTGACACGTCACCACCCAAGACAAATGATTTTTCTTTTCATCATTATATTTTATTCCTATTATAGCCGTTTCGATTCGTGTGAAAAATAGATAATCGTATTTGGTATCATCTGGCTTACCATTTTTGGTCCGTATGTACACGGTTTGCATAATTTCATGATAGCATCTGATAAAATACATTTTTTCATGATTATCACCACCTTAATCTTAACAGATAGGCGCCCTTGGAACGACTGGTTTTTGTCAACGAATAGTACTATACGACATGTTGGTAATATTTAATTTTGAATAGAATTTGATAAATCTTCGGTGTGCTGTATATGGTATTACTATGGTCTAACTTTACGAATAAAATATGTTACATATTATATATATATATATATATTTGATATTATAATGATAGTTCTGCAATGGAGTTACGTAACACTGTCTACATTATAATACGTTTTTATACAATTTTCTTTACAATTTTAAATCTTCTTAAAAATTATCCATAGGAAGGTACTGTATTTTTTTGAAAATTGTATTTCTATTTTATTAAAGCAAAAGTATAAAATAACTGTTAAAGGGTAAATTGTTTAAATGGAGTTCTACAACCCCAAGTAAATAAAATATAAGGCGGAAAAAGTCGAGGGTGAATATTTTTATTTCGAATTGCGCACGCCCTAAACTAGAATAGTTGTAGCAAAAAAAGGTCAATACTCAGAAGGCTCAAAATATGTTTTTCAAACACGCCGTCTCCAAAGTGTATTACAAAATAATATGAACTATTACAGCAATGGATTTCATTTTTTACATGTGTTACTACTAACTAATCCAAATGTGGTTACGTTTATCCCATAATTATTGTCTTCATATGGAAAAAGTGTTTGTGTAAACATTAAAAAGAAAATGAAAGGCACGCGAGCCTACCGGTTGCATATGATAATCCTATAATAGTAGTTCTTTTGGATTTAGCGTGCTAGTAAGTTCCAGAATATTGTTAGAGGTAATATTTTAATATTTTAGAAAGAATTCTATAATTATAATACGCGTATATAAAATTGTATGATTGAAACAATTATGACGTATCTATAATATAATATGTGTAGGTGAAGTACTTGATAATAATCTCATCACAGCATCCAAACGATGTAAAATTAAATAAACCTTAATTTATTGATAATTTATGATGGCATAAAAAAGTCAGTTTTCTTTTAACAGCCACAACTAAATTCAATTTTGTTTTAAATACATTTATTTTTTTAAACGTATCAATAGTGTTTTTGTCTATTTTTTAGAAATCTCGAAGTTGATGTAATTCATGTTTGGACAACCCAAATACAGTCGCGTACATGCCAAGACTGTGAGCGATAAGAACACGGCAAAAAAAGTGTCTCAGTAGATGATTTGAATAATTATTTGGAAAGCGTTAGTGGTCACATAATATTATGATATGACGTATTGACACGCGCGCGGCGTTTATACATCACACGGAGTCAAAAATAAAAACGTCATTCAAACGCAAATAGTGAAATAACAACACACGTAATGATATTTTATTATTATACCGTCGATAACGGACGAAAATACGTGACGGGTCGCATAATTTCATCGCGAGTACTTGCCGAATTTCGGATTGCGGCGGCACAAAATCGACGATATGCATAATGACGATATTAATATATTATTATTCCTGGCAGAACGATTTTCCACTCGGTAACGGCTTTTACCGAGAAAAAAACGCATTCAGGCGATTCTGTGGGAAAATCGCGTGAAAACATTGTACGCTGCAGTAGTCACTTGACTCGATAATTATTCAAAATTCGGGGGACCGAGTTGAAAATTCGATTTATAGAGGTTTTCAATTTACCGAGTGTTTGAATAATCGAGGGGGAAAATTAAATAATTGGAATTAAAGAGAGGTGGCGTGCACTTGTAGGTACATTACGGGACCGATATTTAAACTGCAGACTACGTCTCATTCGATTTCAACAACTGTTTGCCTATTGCGAAGCGGTTTATTTTGGTGGTAAAAGATAAAATATATCATTACGATTAAAGTCGAAAAATTTAATTAAATTTAAACGATTTAAGACAAACTACGATAATTTTTTTATCGCCGTCATTATATATTCGATTAATAGTACGTCAGTCAAGTCATTTATACATTTATTTGAGTTTAAATACATTAAAGAAATTCGAATTGTAGAGGTTCTGGCTAAAAAAAAAAATCGAATTGATCAGACAGACATTACGAATTATCGAGGAGACCGAAATACATGTATTTTCTTCTAATTATAAAGGTTTTCTATTGGGACCAAGCGTATTTAGTTATATTTATGGAGTTTTACGAATTAATGAGTGACTACTGCAGTATCATCAGTTATCACCGTATCTGAAGGGTATCATATAGCCATATAGGGTGTTACCCGTTTCCACCGAAATAATATTGGCTGTTTCCGCAACAGCTCTTTTCCGCCAAAAACGAAAAAGGTACAATTATAGTTTCCGACAAAAGACGTTTCCACCAAAAAAAGTTTAAAAACCAGTAATTTTAATATTTAAGCAACGTATGTAGTGGTAGGTATTACGTTTAAGTGTATAACATAGTATAATGTAATATAATCTATAAACAATATGACATAATAATGGCATTTTTATAAATAATCGCCAAGACCATACAACAATATATAGGTACAGCGATAATCAAATTGTTGAAATATTTAAATGTAATAGCTGATAATATATGTGATTTTTTAAAAAACTATAAATTAATATCGTTTTTTTGACTTCGGTATTATTATTACTTGTATTATATTTGTTGTGGCATTTTTAAATATTATTTAAATATAATGAACACGTGGTAGGCATATGCAATTAGGCAGTGGCGGCTCGAAAAAAGTATAATATTTAAATCACGTGATTCACAAAAATATTAAAGAGCGGGTGATTTGCTACGAGAATAACAGGTTTTATAGGGCTTCTAGAATTAACTGTATATTGTCTTACCAATTAAATACCCATTATTTAACCACTGAAGTAACAACGTACGAATTCACTATTTGCAGGGAGTGCAGTGAGAAAAATGTCAAGTGTGGATAGTATTAAATGTGAGTCGACGAAAAAAATTCAAGCCAACACTGCAATTATTATAGGTGTACCTACATATCACGATTGTTCACATCTTGTACATGGTTCCCAAACGATATTTAGCGGAAACGGGAATCGTATCTTTTTCGTTTTTGACGGAAAGGGGCTATGCGCAAATCGGGAAGCCGCGTTTTTTTTGGCGCGGAAAAGGGCCGCGCCGCCGTATCACGGTGTTTTCATCTGCACCAGCTGGTTCGTCTCGCGGCCTTTCCAATCGTCGCTACGCATATTTTGATAATTTAACGAGAAACATATTAAACAACAAATTGTACGAGCATTCTAATATATATATATGTATGTGTGCTGCGGTTCACGTTCGCCCCGCGGTCCAGGTGCAGCAGCATTATATTATTATAAATTATACGGAGGATATACTATTTACTAACTGCAGGCGGATATATTTACACCCCAAAAATACGAAGCAAAAAAAAAATAACAACCAAACAATCGTCGTCGAGAAATATAATATAAGTATAATGGCGTGCGTGTCGTGCGTTATATGTACTCGCGGGCGCGAGCCAAAAACTCGACAGATGTCGGTCGGTCGCCCCGATTTATACATTATAGTATTATTATCATTATTATTTCATATTATACGACATGCAGCACGCACAGCGACGCACTCTTCCAGCCCCCGGTAGAAAACGCCAGACGTTAAAAACATATAATAATATAATAAATGTAAAATTTACGACAATAACGTCGTCGTGTGTTTTACTGATTGGGAAAGCTTCCCCGGGGAGATTAACGCTCGAAAATTCGCAATTATTCGGTGGTATTTTGAAAGTCTGCAAAGTGGGGACGAGGCAACATTATGTGCACCACGACGAACTGCTGTTGAAGTCACTCGCGCCGTATTGTGCTCAAACAGCGTCTGCCACGTGGGAAACGACGACCTTTGCCGACGTTGATATAAATAATTATGTAGATCTCACGTGGTCGCAAGCACGTGACGCGCACAATTTATTTAATATTCTTACGACGTTCACACGACGGCGGCACGGCCGGTGGCGATATCCGCGAATATATTATGTACGTCTGTCCGATTTCCCAACGGGCTCAACCTCGAGCGCTATTATATTATACGGGCAGGGTTGAGCAGTTTTTTTTTTAATAATACAAAATAAACGGTTTTTAATTTTTTTTTTTCAATGTTTTAAACAATTTATGAAAAAAAAAAATTAAATCCATAACAATAATGGCACAATTTTTTGTTTCAAGTGTAATGGTGTACAGAAGTGCATTGTAAAACATATTATGCAAAATAGTTTTGGGAAATTTATATTTCACGGAAAAAATTACTATATTATTTCATGTTATTTTTTTAAAAAAAAAAAACGTTTTAAACGATTATGTTTAAAACTCGTTCCAACCCTGTATATTACTAATAGTAGTAAATACTATAGTATTTATAATCAATGATATTATGTAATGTAACGTGCATGCACAAATGCATAACATTGCTATGGTACATACAATACACAATAATTCTATTCGTATTTATTTATTTACGATATTCTATAGTTAACCGCTATTTCTATACCATACACGCAAATGACGTATTTCACTATCGTCCGATTTCACTTTGCGTACGGTATATATATATATATATATATATATATATATATATATATATGGTAAGTTACAATACGAGTGTGTAAACAGCATAGGTAAATATTTAGGTATCTAGGTAGTTATAAACTTATAGCATATGGTGGAGGGAGGGGGTTTCCACGTGACCGCGGACGTTTTACCTCCGATTTTTTCGTCGTTTTTAACAATTTTTCAATGTTCTCAAGAACGATTATTATCCACGAGTTGTGAGTGCTCAACGATGTTTTCCATTTTATTCTGCGTTTATTTGTTATAGGTACATGAGCGCATGTACATATATGTCATAAAATATAATATAGCAACCATGATAAATTACTATAACTTGACGATATTTACTATTTACATCCATTGCAGTAACAATAATAATTTACCCATTTACAAGTAGTCAATATTATAATGTCAAATAATGCTAAAGCATAAATAAAAATAGATATCCATATTTTGGTATTCGGAAAAAATGCTCAGAAAAAAAAAGACCCGGATAATAAAGTGCCTGAATCAAAATTGCTTTTTATCAATATATTATTTAAATGCGGTATTTTATAGGAATATATAAGTCAATTCTAATTGAATGGCTTCAGTTTCAAATTCTTCAACTGTTGATTAAATAGTTAAATGTCATATCTATAGTGGATGTAATTTTTTTTTCTTTATAATTAATTAATAAAATAACTAAATGAAGTAATTGTTTAAATAAATTAGGTTTAATTAGGACTTAGGAATGTTACTTAATTCTTGATTAGTAAATAGGTAATATCAATAGTTCTGAAAATGCATAGAACAATTGACAATTTTGAATATTTAGCACATGCTTAATCATTGAACGTTTTATGTTTTTTGGTAAGTGGCTTTTTTTCCTATGATAGGGATTTTTTTCCTAAATTCTTTATTTTGTCGACCCTTCACCAAAATAATAATGCATCGTATCTAATTTTAACTATTACGGATACGCATAAAGAAAGAATACATATTATATTTTTAATAATAAACTATGTATTTAATAAGTACTTGTCAAATATAATAGTGTACTCTTATTTCTTATAATAAAATTGTATTATGCGAATTAAAAAAAGAAAGAATATAAAAAATTAGAGTGCATTAATTTTCTATTGTTAGCATGTCAATATGATTTATACTAATATACTTACTCGGGATTAAATCCAATAGTTCTGTGTACTTAAATCCGCTTAGTTACCCTTATTTTAACCCCAGTTTTAGGGGTTGGATTGTTGATATGACTAAAAATAAATGAGAAAAAAATAACATAATGTTGAAAAACCACTATAAATATGATTATAATTCTAAAACATTATAAATCATAATATTATATTTCGGTCTATGCACGTGAAATATTGTACACATTATTTATCCCAAAATATGTAAGTACCACAAGTCACGACTCACGAGACATCCCTTATATATATTATATGCACGGTGTTCTAACAATCATAGTTTTAAACGATTAACATTTATCAATGTTTTCTATGGAGTTCCGCAATAGATAATATAATATATAGTAATATATGCATCCTTGATCTCCGGCTCTTCGCGACTTCGTGAGTACTTGTAACAGATTTTTTTTTCACGAACTCAAATCTAAAACGCACACGTTTATCATGCCTCCGGGTGGATAAGTTTTCCTCCTGATGGTTCTCGTGTACGACTTTATTGCAACCATTATATTTTGTCGTCCCGTCAGAACGTAGAAGAATAATAATATGTGTGTTACACACAAAATATAATTATGTGTTGGCCGCCAGCGACAGTGCCATCCCAATTATAAATGAGAAATTAGCTCTCTAACAACGTGAATTTGCCTGCAATAATATTATACACTATGTATGGTAAAAATAATACTGTCTAGGCATATACAGTGAAATCTCTAAATACCGGACACTCTTGGTCACTGAAATCGTGTCCGTTGTTCAAAGGTTTCAGTTTGTAGAAAACGTGTAGTTTGTTTCCAAAATAACGTCCACTATTTGTAGGTGTTTGATATTTAGAAGTGTCCGTTAGGGGAGGTTTCACTGTTTATTATATAGGACCGTCTGCGAAGTTCAGAGGACTTTGCCGGAAAAGGACAGGAGAGAGACCCTGCCGCCGGATGACTCATTATAAGGATACGCGACGGATTTGTGTGTCCCTCGGCACAGAGGAAACCACAATTAAAATCGATCTATATACAAAGGGGGATGATATTATTATATCGTGTCGAGCTGGGGACTAGAGATTTCCCATGATATACAACAACAATAATTGAGACCTCTGTAAACGAAACGACAATACATTTGCATGGTCGTCACGGGAGCACAAGTGAATTTACACAAACCATAATAATCCTTCGGCACATCGGCGCGTGCTGTACGCCATATCTGCAGTAAACTGTACTGCGCAGAGTTCCACCGCGACTTTTAGCAATAATTTTTATGGCACTATTGGGACTCGGGCTTACGATTTTCTGTACGTTTATTGTTATTAAGATATTATTTACCACGAACTCGATCCTCGGTCGGTTTACGAAGCGTACGATATACAAACTGGCGTCAAAATTGTTTGTCGTCGCGAATCGCGATCGTATAAACGTAGTTATAACGGCTTGGTACGCCGAAAACATCATTTTAAATTTTTCCAAAAACCACAGTAAGTTATATATATATACGTTATATAGTAAAATATTCACACGCGACGCCGGTTTAGTACACAAGAAAACTCGCTTAAGACGCTCATCGTGGGACGGTCTCTGTAAAAGAGCTTCTGAATCGTCGGGAATACGTCTTGTGCGAGTATATTATTAATCTCCAGTATAGGAAATGCATAGAGACCGGTGGAAAACAGCGTCTTAAACGAGAAATCGTCGTAAGCAGGAGCGTCTTGGGCGAGTTTTACTGTGCTCATACAGTACCGTAGAGTTATTAATATTTAAAATCGTCTACGAAGCAGAGGCATGTCCAAGATCGAAAATCAGGACAGATCTGGTTATAAAAATAATTTGTATAATATGCAAACATATTTTGGGTATATTTAAGTGATCAAAATCGAGATAGGCTCGGACCTGCCAGGCCTCTATCCGCTGAACACGGCTCTGCTACGAAGTAGAAAGATTATATATGATAAGAGACAAATTTTAGACCTTAGATCTTCGACCAACTTATAGGGTATAATTGTCTGTGGTTTATTGTACGCGAGTATAAATGATGAAAAACAAATTGTAGTTTATACCATATCAATAAATTATTTATTCTAGTTATGCAAATATAAAATGGTTTTCTCATATCTAATTAATTTTGTAATTTTACAATTATTGATTTTCGCATAATATGTCACAAATTACAAACATTAAACCTTTCAAACCGCGTTGACACTCAGCGGGAGAGGAGAATATTATTGTAAGTTATGTTTTGAATTATTTTATTTCGCTTTTTTTTTAATATTTATACTTCTCTGAATCTAGAGGCAAATGTAATGGCAATCATGAATAATAATATTAAAATATTCTAGTGTCAAGCTTATCATTTTTTTCGTTATAATAATATTATGTCGGTATTAATGTTTAAATTGTATAACACAAAATATAATAAATATATACAGGTGAGGATTTACCCATTACGATATCTCCTAAAATAATCGAGATGGTATGTTATTTAAATAATATTATTGTATTGTTCCTCACAGGAACAAGGACTACAAATATTCTATATTCTATATTTAATATTATTATGTTTTGGTAAAAAAGTTTAAAAAAATAACTTTTAATTTAATTATTTTCAAAAAAAAAAATTAAAAATAGCCGTTTCGAAAATTTTATTTTCTAAAAATGTTGACGTTTCAACGTTTAATTCATTAACTTCGTGATTTTTAGTAATTCTTTTTAGTTATGAGAATTATATTTTGTAGAACAACAATAATTAATGATTAAATAAGTCTTATCAGGAAACGAGACAAGATAATATCAAAACATTAAATTATGCACTACGAGTTATCAAAAAATATGCAATTTTTCTTGAAACTAAAATAGTGAGATTAATGAAATTAAAATGTTGAAGCGTCAACATTTTCAAAAAGACAAATTCTACAAAACGGTTGTAGTCAATTTCTTTTAAACTTTTTTACCAAAACATGAAGTAATTATAGTCTTTGGTCCCGTGAGTCTTAAAAAATAGAATAATGCTATCTTCATTATTTCACGAGAAATCGCAACGGGTAAATCCTCACTGGACACCTGTATAATTATTACTATAACACAACAACACATATCATAATGCGTGTATCGCAATCTTTTTTAATATTTTCGCGTTAAACTTGGACGTGTAAAAAACAAAATTGTTTATAGAGTGATCGAACTCGTCCACGCGAGTTAACGAAAATAAATTAAAGCGATTCGTCATAATAGTGAATCGTATACCTACGTAATTTTGTGAGCATGGCGAGATTCAAATAATAATTATTGATAGGTACTTTTTGGGTATAATAAACTATTGACTATTGGGTATTTGTATACATCGACATTAGCTTTGATATACTGATGTAATAACTTATTGCTAAATTTCCGCGTCAATTTGTTACCTTCGTACATTGTGATAGCGAACATTTTTCTTCGAATGGACATGGCGATGACCAAATTTGGCGCATCTGTTTCTAATATTAATATATTCGAAAAAAAATAATATAGTTAATAGTTACACGACGAGACGTGGAAAATAATTTTGAGTTATCAGTCAACCCGCTTTTTTTTTTTTCAACGTTTTACATTTATCGCGTCGTTAACGTCATTGCCATACTTAAGTCTCTGCATATATAGTTATCAATGTATCGTACTCGCAGCATATTATATTATAGGTACCTAATTGAAACATTAAAACGAAATGTTAATTTCGTTTGCAGCGCACAAAAGTAATAAATAGAAGCAAATGTATATAATACCATAGTATACTTATTTATCTGTACCATAAAATAATAAAGCTTACACGACTTTTTTATTTTTTACTTAGTACCTATAAATCTTAATAGTAAACATGTTTGGTTTATGACTTGAGTATATTTTTATCGTTCTAAGTTCCGGCTTACAGCTTTCTGCAGTTGATCGTATATTCCTACATGTGATTAAATATTAAATTACATTAAAATTACTACCTATGCATAATATTATTTTATAATTATTTTTTTAAATTCGATAAAAAAAAAACAAAGATTGCATTGGGTATTTATACCTTTTCAACTTTACAAATATTGTAGCTAAAATGCAATATATTTTCGACAAATTATTGAAAAATATTTGAAACCCCATAATACGTCTATCGTAGCCCATAGGTATAAAGGGGGGGGGGGGAAGCTATAGGTACATAAATAATTCCAGAATTGTATCTTACTAAAACCGAAAAATAGAGTACTTTATAAATAATAATTATTTCATCGTTTATTGCCTCATCCAACAACGTTGGAAGTAAATTGCGTAGGGGTTTTAATTTAAAAACTAGATATGTTCATATTGTAAACATATGTTACATTAATTAGGTGAGATATGATATTTAATTTTAATAACTTATATCTATGTAGTATATAAATTCGGGTAATATTTTGTCAACAAAATAAATAGATTATAAAAATGTATTTCTATTTTAAATTTACATGCATATGTATAAAAAAAAATAGAAAGGCTATGAAGAAAAAAAAAATTTTTACCTACTACACCAAAAAAAAAAACGAAATTTTTCTCAAAAATCATTGTTAAATTATTAATGTTAATTGTACCAAAATCAATAACAATTTATTATTCTTACCTATAATTTTGTTTCAATTTTCATGTAAGTTAAATTTTTATAAGATTCAGTGGCCATTCTGTTTTGTAGTATATCAACTATCAATTTTACAAGTTGTACACAAATAATATTTACTATTATTAAATAATATACAATGATATATAATGTAGTTACTGGGAAAGTGTACAAAATAATTGTCTTGTATTATGTACTGTTAAATTAAATAATTATATATTTGTAAAAGAATTTATAATATTATTAATGATGTTTGGCCAGCTTATTATTATATAAAATAGTTTAAATATATGATTACAAGTAAAACAACTATCCAACTTATTTAAATATCGTACCATTAACCTCTAACCATCGTAAGTAGATACTAGTATTATTTTTGGTACCTAAAATGTTCTATTTCACTACACACAGTACGTCACTGAAGTACAGTTTTCGGTCTAACAGTATTTATTATAAATTATCCATTTCCAGTTGAACAAAAATCTTGAAACGACAAAAAAAAAAACAAATTTAATATTTATGTTTTTTTTTTCAAATATTTTTACTATGTAATATTAAAAGCAATAAAAATAAATTACATACCAGGTAACACTTTTATGATGTTCTGAAATAATTTTTGAAAACCATACATCAATGCCTCATTAGTCGATATGAATTATTCCAACCGGATTTTCACCACTTAAAGATAAGAATATATAGATACTATATAATATATTTTTGTATTTTATTTAGTAAATGTGTATAATGTATATACTATACTATACTATAAGCAAAGTATATCAAATCACGTAATGGTTTATTTTAAAACTAACTTAAACAACTCATCATCTCTCGTGTTCAGTTCTTGCGCACCCCATTTTTATTTTTATTTTTGAAAAAAAACGTCGTCGATTCATTTATAAAAAAAAAAATTAGATTTTAGCGACGAGTGACGACTAAAAGATTATTATTCTCGTCGACGAGATGAAAAAGTGTGTGGATAAAATGGTAAAATCAGCCAGCACAAAAAGAAAATACGCACCCACGTGCGATATCCTCCTCTCACCAATGTTTGTACCACGACCTTCCGATAAAAATAGTCTGGTAAAAAATCCATTTTTTATTTTTAATAATTATACATAATAGGTACCAGGTATTATTATTACTTTTATTTATCATATGCACAAATTAAAATTTAACTTTTATTTTACTTTGTTTAAATACCTATGCACATCATAGCCAAACGAACCAACTCAAAAAAAAAAAAAAAAAAAAACCTTTAAAAATAAATAAAAATTTATATGAATACCTTCAATATCAACTGTAATGATATTCTCACACGTCATTATAACAAATTAATAAATTATATCAGATGAATAAATAACGGTCAGACTGTCGCGCGTAGAAATCTAACGCCCCCAATAAAATCTTCAACGCAAACAATAGAGACGATCCGTATTATTCGATCACGGATTAAGAAATAAGCACGTATTTGCAACGTTAAAATGTTGCACGTGTGGCTTTCTTATAGGCTGCCGGAGAAAAGGAACAGTCATAAAAAATCTGTGCCGCCGAGGAGAGATCTGTCTCTTGGAGACACGAGAGCCTTTGATAAAGCCGCCCGACTCTTTCCGGACAGTTTATTCGTATTGTCTCTATCCAGTGCGTGAACACCAGCCATCTTAGCGACAACCTCCCAACACTGAATCCACCAGCGACAACTGGATCACTTTTTAACTAACAGTAATCAGTGTGTTGTTTATTATTTCGATTCAAATATTTTGAGTAATTGTTTCGTGTCACCTTATCCTATTACACTGTAGTCCATAGACGGCTGCGAACCAGGTAAGAGTGTAAGACATATTAAAATATTATAATATACTACATATATTAGATTTATATGTTCATTACATAAAATTATATTGTACGGTGTATTTGATCAAATTCCCGAATACACGACCTCGAGAGCCTTCCGAGTATCTGGAGGAAGGTAATAGCGTAATATTAATGTTTACATCTGATCTCATTCTCCAGCACTTATGAGTGTAGAAGGTAATACCCGAACGTTAATTTAGCTTGCTCTTACTCTTTATTTTTACGTTATTACACAACTAAAAACAATTATTACAGTGTAGTATATCTACGTATACACATATTCTCTAAAAAATATCTTTACTATTGCTATAATAATAGTATTTATAGTGGGCAGCATTACACCAAGTATTACAATAAAAAATAAATACAATACATTTGTTTCCAGAGGGTAATGTCAAAATACCATACGGTTTATATGAAGTTAATTAACTTAAGACAGATAAATTATTAAATCTGTTCAGGCTTAACTTATGATGATAAAGTGCACAGCTCAAAGTTACAATAAAAAATAAACATAATACATTTAAGGTTACCTACAAACGGTGGTTTTATGTATACGAACTAAATTTTGGTATTCCTTTGGACTTTTTTCGAGGAATTCGCACACAATAATATAATTTTATATTATAATAATAATAATAATATGGCGTTTTATCGAAATTCGTGTACGTGTGTGTGACGCGTATGTCATGTGCCCGTCCCGATGACGCCTAAACGATTAGAAACACCTCTTCTGCTGAAGAAAGTCTCTACCGCCGTCGCCGCCGTCGTCTAGACAATCTAGACGCCCGATGTGTACAAAATGTGTTTCCATAAATAATAATAAACCCGCCACAACCATATATATATATATATATGTGTGTGTTTTATTATTATTTTAACTGTGTCACTTCAGACTGTCGGTGTTTAACAGCGGCGGAAGGAACGACCGTATACTATACAAATAATATTACTTAAATAATACAATAATATATCATTATATTGTATACTATGAGGCGATGGAAAACGGGTCCGGTCGGACAGACACCATTCGTGTCACATATTATTATAATATTATACACACGATAGTAGGTAAAATACACACTCCGCGTGTATCGCCGTAATTTTATATATACTTTATAAGTTTGTGTGTGTGTAACGGTTGTTGTACAAATTGAACGAATCGCCAGTAATTACCCGTCGTCGCCTAATGTATCCGGACAAGAACCGACCGGGTGTGATAGGTACTTATACCGCTGACGGACGGGCTGATAATTGCACGAAAATATCTGTCGGAATTTCGCGAAATTCCGGTAAACGTTGCGAAGTGCCGCGGAATAACGAATACGTTAACGTCCGTATTTTGCATACTCGAGCGGGGCCGATTATAACGTTTTGTATGACAAAAAACGATTGCGATTATTTGTAAACGTAATTAAAACATTGGACAAAAATTTGTAAATATCACATAACATATACCGTCTAAAGTGGGCCGCGGGGCAATCGATACAAATAATCCACTTCAAAGAGGCCAAAAACTAGACAATACTAGATGTGACTTGGATTTGGTGGATTTTAATGACGAAAACAAATTAAAAATTTTCAACAACTTTTCTAAAATACATAGCCCGAGAAAATGTTCATTATTTTAAAAACGAATAGCTTACTCGAACACATAAAATACATAAGCTCTTATTTTCTTAATTTATCAATATTTCATTGAATAATTAAAATATAGAAAATACAATACGATAAGTTATAATATTGGTTTCCTAGAAATATTTATTCTATTTGATTTTATTTTATTTAAAAAATGTTCAATTTTTATAGTTAAGGATAGACAATTTTAAATAAGATTTCTCGTAAATAGCGCAATGAAAAAATAAAAAATTTTATTAACATGGAAGTTTTTTATAGACATTTTAAGTTCAAATTTGGACTAAATTAGATATGTAAATAGAGAATAACGATGTTAGGTATTTCGTTATAATTTTAAGGATACAGTAAATTCTTATTAGGCCAAAAATCAATATCTCGAATTTTTCGAAATTTCGAACTCAATTGAAATCCCTTTAAAATAATCACCATTACAATAAAACTCGATATCTCGAACTTTTTTCTATTCCTCTTGAACTTTGACATAACTAGACTAACTGACTGTATTATTCGCGGGGATTTGAAACTTTTAAAGTCTATATTATATTTTGTACACTTGATGGCATTTTTAAATACAATGTTTTCGGCAAAAATTATTTCAAGCTACTATATTATTAATAGTTAGTAAAATAAATCACATCAACAGCAATAATATCATAAAATATACTCAGTAATGTAGATTGACAAACCGTCATCGTCCATAATCGTTTATCGCATATACAATGATTTAATGTATCATTAAATTGAATATTAAGATTTAACACATCTATTCAGTCGACACTGCTACTGTACAACAGATAGCGGTACCTATCAAATTGCCGATATTTTTTATGCTTGTTGTATGATACTTGTTCGAGAAAATATGTTTATCAAAATTTAGAGACGGAATCACATCGATTTTAACTTTCGACGTTTATAAAAAACTATTAGAGACTTACGCTCAATTTTGATTTTGATTTTCACTTACATCGAGTTATGAAGAATCTTGTATTAAATTTTCAAGGTTTCGACCTATTGAAAAAATGTTTATCGACAATAATAAAAAAAAAAATTAAAAAAACACAAAAATGAATTATGTTTATAAATAGCTTAAAAAAAAGTCGAAATATATTGAAAATGTTACGGCGTATAGAAAATGCTCATTTAAATATTCGGTGAAAATGTCATGTATCTACGGTCATTATTTCTTTTGTTACGCTAAAAATAAAAACCGATATTGTCAAAAATTTGCTTTGCGAAAAAATTTTCATTTTTCCTTAATTATTTTTTTTTTTGTTTTTCCCGACGCATTTAAAAATGATTGAGAATTTTTGACTTTTGACCCTCCCTCTCCCCAAAGTACCATCTAGATTCACTTCCCTATCAGAAAAGATGCTTATGAAGAAAATCAGAGTACTTTTACTGCCCTAAAACTTGATGACAAACACAAAGAAAAGGTAAAAAACACATTATTGTAAAATCAATACATTCCTCGCTCCGCTCAGAAGCTAAAAGGATAACCTTGATTTATGATAATTACAATTTCAGATGTAATGCTTTAGGCGATAATTTATTCAGCCTACTGAAAATAAATAAAAATATAAATTATTAAATAATAGCAATAATATCATACAAATAATAATTGCTAGGTTATTAATAGGCTGACGCTTATAATCATTTTTCGTATGCAATGATTTTATATCGTTGAGTTCAAATTTAACACATCCATTACAGTGACCCACTCGACACCCACTGTAGATACAATAGAGTGGTATCCACTTGCGCCGATCTTTTCGTTAAAATTAATAGTTTGTTATATATATCTGTGACATTTTGTGTAGGATGATTTTAAATCGTGGTACTGACTACTGACTACCGAGTAGTGAGTACTGACTACGATCTCCTTATCAGTTTGATATTTACTCTGATTGTTCATGTTTCGATTGTTTTGGGCTTCGGAATACTTTATTACTATTATATTACTATTCGGCAAATAATGATGTAGGAAAATGGTTGGTACATATTTTTGAACTCCCTTTTCTTTACGCAGAGGAAGTGGGAGAATGTTTTACTGACTATTTTATGGTAGACAAACATGAGCATTCAGCTATTACAGAATTTTGTGATTATTTAATAGACAATTATATATCTAATGATAGTATTTTTTCTCCGAAAATGTGGGCGCAGTAATCTTCTGATAGAATACACACGACAAACGCATGTGAAAGTTTTTATTCAGATTTTAATTCAAATTTTTATTACCAACATCCACATATTTTTAAAATTATTGAAATAATCCAACTTTTTCAAGTGAATATACGTATATCAAAATAAGAATTGCAAATATTAATAATAACAAAAAAACAAATATTAGTAAAAAATACGCTGAAAAAGAAGATTATATAAATGAAAAAAATTTAGATTACAAAACAAACAAAATCAATCAATACGATTATATTAAATTTTTAAGTTTCAAAAATAAACCTCATAAAATTTAAAATAATCGCAATGTGCGATTTTTATTATACTGTATATAATCAATTGAAAGATAGTTATTATTGCAAATTATATATATATAATGGGTGGACATGGAGAATTGTTATACGCTTTACTTAACCCAGGCAAGTATGAATCAGTGTCATTATTGGCGACTGTTTATAATATTTCAAATTCACCCACATTAATAATTGACCGATTGACAACATGAATTGGAGAGTAAAAATAAATTTGGTAAAAATGAGATACAACTTTTTTAGTAAAAAATTACGATGGCCCTGAAATAAAAATATTAATACATGTGATTAGTATTTGAATAGATAAAAAAATAAAGTTATAGCTTACAACCATACTAATTTCAGAATTTAATGTTTACAGGGTAGTGGTGATGAATACTTAACAAACTATTTACAAATCGATAATCTTATGAAAACAGCCAATGAGTGTAAAGATAATAATACTAAGACAAATGTGTTTCTTGAAAAAGGTTATAATCATGGATTTTATTTTGTATTAACATTCATTGAAGAATACTTTAAATTTCATTCATTTAAACCGTCTTTGTAAAATAATTTTATATTTAAGTTTTTTTTTTTTTTAATAAAAGAATCACAACAAATTTTATTGACTAGCTCTATTAATTGTTTAAAATATTTAATAAAGAAATATTAAAGCACTCTAATAGAGGATGTTTTGGATCGAACCACCTACAACTACAATATTATTATGTAAGTATTTTGAGTGACGTGTTGTGGTTTCCGAGCGAACAGATGCACAACAGCTATGACAACTGTAGAGAGGTGAAAATAATTAGCAAATATTTGTACAAGGATAATTTGTATGCATTCAATTTTCAAATGCATACAATTAAATTGTATTATTGGAATCTACTTATCGTATTTTTGAAACATCTGTTATTTTATAGTGGCCCATATATTTACATAGATGGTTTATAAAACAGTCCATGAGTCCAGTTAACGTTACAGAAAAATTCACGGCGTGTATTATAATATGGACATTTTAAAATATTAATAATATTGTGTACAAGATATAAATGTTTTCGCGTAATTTTCGTTTTACACATGTACAAAATGCGTTACACGCGTTTATTGGATTTTTATAGTTTATTATCTCCAATATTTTTGTTTTTGATCCCATCGGATTGATAGGTACCTAAAAATGCTACATATTATTATCAACATATTTCTATGATCAGTGATCACGATATATTTACATATTTTGCCTATTTTTGGACTAGATATATTTTTATTTTGTTTATACGAGAGAAAATAATTGCCGAATAATTTTCCTTCGAATTAATTTTAAACAATTGTTTATTTTTCAATAAATAGAGAAATGAATACTCTAATTTTAACAGAATATAAGTTTATAGATTCTATTGACATACGTGTTAGCATGAAGTCGGATGACAAAACAACATTATTATCGTTTTTTTTTTTTTGAGTGACGTGTTGTTGTGGTTTCCAAGTGAACTGCTGCTCCACAGCAGCTACAACAACTACTATAGAGAGGTGTGCGATTTCTGACGACCTTCTGAGAATTCATTTAAGTCTCCGTCTCGGAGGGCGGAAGTTGCCGTCAGACCGCGGTCTGACACACTGCGTCTTGGCACACTCTCGAGGGTGTGTTCCAACGCCCGTCATACCCTTCACAGTAATAATTATGTCAACGTCATCGATAAAGGGCGGCGTATATTATATTATACAGTTGTCATTCGCACCCTATTCTGATTTAAGAGCTCATCATTTCGAAAAAATCTACGGGCAGATCTCTCGCACAATCGCAATAATCGAAAGACGGTGGCGGTTTACTTTTCACGAGGACGACGCGACGTCGTCTATACAATATTATAAAAGAAGCGAAGGTTCGGAAAAATAATTTTAACAACAATGACCGACAGCGAAGACACCAATGGTTTTAACATTATTTATGTTATATTATTCCAATCGCGATATCCGAAGGAGAATCCACTGTTCCGACCTTTGTCGATTATTTATATATTCGTTTCTAAGATCATGAACACCGCTACGCGAGAGTGAACAAATAACCGCAAAAACGCCTTGTGATGGCATGTGGCAAACAAAACGACCTTATAATATTGTCAATAGTTTGTAAGGTTGACCCAATCGACGAGTAATAATAATGTACCTACTTTTATTTAAATACACGCTCATTGTCAAAATCGAAATTTGGAGGTGAGATTCTCAATATTTAGGTACATAATAATGTAATATTTGAAATCTATATTTGTCGACAGTACAACATTATATTATGATATAATATGCAAATGCATTACACTTAGATATAAGCACTGACCAGATCTTGCGCTCGGGGAATTTTAAAACGGTACATCCTATTTGTTTTATGGAAGTGAAAAAAATCGCCACTCGCATATAATATATTACAATATAATCATCATAATATTTAAATATTGGCAATTTATTTACAATGAAAATAACGGCACTGGGTTTTTTTTTTTTTTAGAATCAACATTTGAATTAATAACGAATTGCTTAAATTACATTTTTAGTGACTGCAAAATGCGTTGTTTTTCTTTTGTACCACAATCTCTTCATCAGTTTCATTATTTTCGATTTGGTAATTCTTATTTGCAGCACCTAGAAATACACATTAAAATAATTGTGTTGGTTAATCTCATTAGTTCTTGTAACCACTTTATAGTTTTTGTCGTTCGCCCATTTCACAATTTTTATTTTAAGGTCTCCCCAATCATTTCAAAGGAGGAATATTATAATAATGAATAAACAAGTACATTATTTTCAGTCGAAACACTCATTATGGCGGAACGTAATGGGAGACTTTAATGAATAATATGGCCGGCACTTATTATAAACGAACCAAGTCCACAATATGAGGTCTGCACTAGTATTCTTGCGAAGGATGTTACAACGTATTTTGTAAAATGTGATGAAGTGCATAATGTTTTAAATAGTTCAAAAAGATTAACTATTCGTAATTAGAGGACGTTTTTCATCATTGGTATAGTAAGTAGTTCCTCGTATTCGTTTTAATCTCAGTTCCTAATAATTTCGGAAGACAGATGTCATCAGCTCATAAAAATATGAAGCAGTACAAACTATTTGAATCGTTGCATTTTTTTATAAGCTGCACGAAATTCAAACAAGAACCGCAAGAACTCCACGTTAGCGCAAGCCCTAGCACTATCGATTTTAGCACGTTTATGTCGTTGCCTATATTATAATACACTTCGGATATCGGAGGGAAAACGGTAATATACAATAACACTGTGGTGGCTTAGACGCATTTACAAAAGGTGAACTGCACTCCCGAGAAATATGGGGTGGGTGTACGGTAAATTGTTGGCATTTCTTTCTGCAATATCACTTGTTGTGTCAATCCGCCACTGTAATAATATATGGTTTGTCCTGTGACTCATACGAAACGCTCTGCAAAGCAGCAACTCTATTGAAAAACCACAAAAATTCACTAATTATAACAACCGTAGGGCTTTTAACGGTGACGTTTCACGATGATTCGACGCGTGTAACTCAATAATTTATATACCTACACTTCGCAGAAACGACTTGCACGACATCGCGTTATAATATGTCGGGCTGCGTTCGTTGAAATCTCGGCGAAACTATTTACTGCATTATATTATGATAATGACATAATAATATAACATTAATTACTCTTGCCATCAAGTCAAATACCTACAACAGTTGTACAGCTGGGAATGCAATCTACCGTTAACCTAAAAAAAGTCATTTATACTCTTCTTCCGTAAATATTAAATTGTAATTTGATTTAATAACATGGTATTATATGTTAATAAATGTGTACGAGTGGTACGTTAATGATACAGGCTATAAAATATATAGTGTTTTATCATTATATACCGTTTTAAAACTAATCGAATTGTTTTTTTTTTTTTAATGTGTTCACTGCATACAGGGTGATTCACCGTGCATGCTCACCCTCAAGTTTTCATTTAATAATCATTTTTTTAAAATTCTGATTTTTAAAGATTTTAAATATACTTCACAACCGTATTTTCAAATTCTTGTGATTTTTTGAACTATTTGAAGAGTACCTGTAAAGATACAGACTTCTGTTTTTCAAATATTCAAAGACCTCCCCCCCCTCTTTTTCAACTGTTAAAATCTTAATAATCTGAATGTATATTTAAAAATTCCGAAAATTAGAATTTGAATAAATTCATTATTAAATGAAAAAATGGGGGTGAGCATGCTTGGAGAATCACCCTGTAAACGTTTTGTTGGACGTTACTATTACCCATAGCTAATATCCAGTAACAAACCGTCTAGCCCAGCGGTTCTTAAAATTTTTATTACGCGGACCCCTGATGAAGGACATTTTTTAAATCGCGGACCACCTTATTAATTTTGTTAGGAATTACCATTTTTTTATTAAAAAATATTTCATGTTACAATCACCAATATATTTAAAAGAAAGGTAAATAAAAATATAATAAGTATAAAAAATATTTTGTTAATTATTTTTGTTATATTTAATATTATTACATTAAAATTTTGTCTTACATAGAAAATTAATTATTGTTTTACTTTTATGATGTTTGAAATTAATCTTATAATTTAAAATTATTATAGGTATACTTAATGTTTTTCTAAAGTTGCGATAAGACGCGTTCAATACTTGTATAATAATATATTTTACATTTCTAACAATATCATTATTATTATTATTTACACCACATGTTGTCCACAGCTGAAATCATTTATAGTGTCGCGAACCCCCGGCAAGAGTGTCGCGGACCCCTAGGGGGCCGCAGACCACAGTTTAAGAATCGCTGGTCTAACCGATCAAAAGTAATTGAAAGGGTTAAGGCAATGCTTCTGTTTTAGATCGTATTACATAAGACGTATAAGACCTTTAAAGGACCTTATCGAATCCGTTTTCGAATAATATAATATGCTATATTATGCATCTTCAGCAATAATTTAGTATCTAATATTGCATGTTGTATTATATTTTATGCGCAACAACAAGATCGATGCCAGATCGTGGCAAGAAATATTTCATTTTAGATTCTATGGAGAATGATGATTGTACATTGATTTTACAATGACATGTATTTTATTTTTTTATTTTTTGTGTATGTATACACAACTATAATAAGTGGTATAAGATTTTTAGCTCGATCAAAAAAATTGAAAATTTAATATAAAGCTTCTCGTGAGTTGCTGTAATTCATGTTGTAACCAAAAAATTAAAAAAAGTACATAAACACAGTTTTTTTATAGATATTTTAAATACAGATTTGGACGTATTGTTATAGTTTAAAAATATCATTCACGGGTACTTGAAACTATTAAAGTAGATATACGAGTATTTTAATATACTATATACACAATGATAACATTTCAAATACAATGTTTTGTGGCAAAAATCAAATCCACATATACTGCATTACTAATAGTGAAATTAGGTACTTTAATAGCAATAGTATCATGAAATGCACTTAGTCATATACACCGACTTCGCTCAGAATCGTTTTTCGCCGTGCACAATGATATCACATCCGTTACAGTGACCCACACGACACCTAATGCACGGCAGAGCGGTGTACCACTTGTCCGTCTTTTTCATTTTATGATGATGCGCCTAAATATAAGTATACCGCCTCGCAGTAGAGATGATTTAATGATTTAAATCTGATGGACCCGGTTCGCGACGCGTACACGGTATTTATCATAATATTATGATTAATACAGTCATGTACGATGTACAGCATCGTGACTAGGGGTGTAATAAGGGAGGGGAGTGAGAGGGACAGATCCCTTAGGGCTTTTGATATTTGTTGACATAGTATTCACAACTACCACTAAACTCACTGTACTTGAAAATAAAGTGAAAAATTAGTATTTGTGCGTGAAAAAATGTCTATCCCCTTCCTCCCAGGAGGAGAGTGTACAATAGTTATATTATCATATTGGCGCTCTGCGGGAAACCAATCCGAAACCGCCCATCGTCTAATAAATAATTTAATATACCATATACCTACGTACAAGTTATTATACCTGCCGTAATAGTTTGCATGTAACAATATTATTGTGCACATTATTTTGGTAACAACGGTTAGACTTCGGCGACAATGGCTGATTATCCAACGACTACGACGCGCGCGTCAAGTGCGTTACAGTAAAGACAATAATAATATATATTATTATTATTACACGTGCGGGAGGTGTAGGGCAACGCTGCACTTTGAAATTAATTATTACACGTCGTGCATTGTACCTACTCGATTTTGATTTAAATAATTCAAATACTTGTAAGTCCCTCGGGCTACAGCTGCAGTTTAAAACCGCGTGAACCCCGCTACGATATCGGATATTATATTATACGGTATACAAGCTGACGTGTGGGTACGTCAACCTTTCTAGAGTCCCCCGACGACGACGACGACCAAAATATAATATAACACACGAATATCAGAATATTTCATTAAAAACGAATATCGGTTATTGCGCTCGTATAATACGAAGTCCAACGACCTATACACGAAATCGCGGAGACACGAGAAATCTTATTATGACGCGGACGACCGTGTGGGGTGGTGAAAAAATAATCGGCGAACCTAAGCCGCGAAGTCGTAACGAATTATTCGCTAACGGACTCCGATATTATTAAGTATAATATCGCGGGTGTTCAATAAAAAAAAAAAAAAATGCGCACCGTGCGTGATGGGTGTTTTATTTCGGTTTTGTGAACCGTACGCGTCGTTATTATCCGAAATATTATCATTAAAACCGGTGGCGCCCACACGTTTTACCTAGTATGGCTTAAGCCACACTTATTTTCGGGGTGAACGCCTGGTGGCATTTTGAACACTGATCAGTGGATTTAATAATTTATGATATGTATACGTACCTAATATCGTAATAAGTATAAGGCATAACAATAATTAATGACTAATTGTTTATTTGTATTAACTAATAGGTAATATGTATATAGAACAACGAATATATACCACAAGTATCATAATAAGTTGTAGAATTCATAGAATTTAATTTGGACGTCCTCTAATTTTTTACAATACAAAAATGATGCGTTGCAAAAATATTTATTCAAAAACAACAAAAGTGCCATTGGTATGTGATTGGAGGGGGTACGTGGAAATATATTTAAGCACTACTCATTATGAAACCTCTGCGCGCCACTGATTAAAACGATACTGCAATCGTTATGTGACGACAATGCGCCCGTAAGAAAAAATAGAAGAAGAATGAATACGTGAAGACGCGCAGACTTAAACGTCCGCTCGGCGTGTAAAGACGGGTGGTAATGCGGCAAAAGCGACTGCGTGCGCAGTGCCGTTTAAATAGAACGCCCACGAAAAATGCCATTAAAATTTGCCCGCTGCGACTGCAGTACGCGTATGGGCGTTTATTGTACTGTGTGCCGTGTTTTTTTGTTGGACGTTTCGTTTGGCGAGCGTCGTTGCGGTCGTTTTCAGACCACCTGCAGCCGACGTCACGTGTCCGTGTGCCGTGTAACGCGTCACGTGACGCCCGTGTGTATGTGTCCGTCGTTACATCACTCGTGAATTTCCGTAACAGGATTATCAACGAAGTCCGATAATTCTGATACGATGTTACGTCGTGCCGTCATATTGTCCAATCGTGTTTTTGAGGTCGTCGCGGTTAAAATAAATAAATAAATAATCTCCCCCCCCCCCCGAAATCGGTTGGATGTCGTGCCAATAATCTCGACAACCGTTTTTCGGGCGGAATGGACGACACGGTCATTGTGGTCGGCGAATTTCTACAAAATAATAATATCTTTAACGAATATACCTGCAGGCGGCTACCACATAACCCGATCTCGTCGAGGAGCTGTAGTGAGCGGCCGTATCGACTGCCGCGACCGAAAGGGCCGTCGTGTCTCGATTTTCTCGACTCTTCGGCGTGAACCAAACCACGGCGGTAATTTAAATACTGACCATATGTTTTGATTTTTAAATTTTTTTTTATGCGTCATTCGGCAGACTCTAAATGCATATCAAAATACATGTAGTACCGACATTTTCAAACAATTATTATTACCGTGGGCACTACTTCTTATTATCTATGTGGGACGTTCGTATACAGACATTAAAAAATTAAAATTACGTTCAAGTGGCCCATAGTAGACCACCGCGGCAGGTTTATAAATATCAGGTTTTCTTATAGAATTTAAGACAAAAACCGTTATTACGATCGGAGGTATAACGCAAGTAACGTATGTTGTTATGGTGTACTGGTTTGCACACACGCGTAAAAAACAATAATAAATAAGAATTTATTACGGATACCAGCCGGTTCTTCTCGGCAAAATCGATTTAACCGGTACCTATATAGGTATATGTTTGGACCGTTTAGACGAATCTTTTCTGTAAAGATGGGCAATAATAGATATAAGTGGTGCGGCTAATGAACTGTGAAAAAAAAAAAAAATTTCAGAGAACGGGTTTTGATGAAAAAATATGTCAATCGTACGATATTATTACACATTGCATCATATTACGAGTATAATATTATAGTTTTTGAAAACGATCAACTAGGCGTGATTGTTGTCGAGCTGAATTAATATTGTCCAGTGACCTCGGAACGGTGAAACTCAATCAATCGACTGCTGTTGAATTTTCAATGAAACCGTGTGTAGAGAAAAAAAAAATAGCAAACAGTGTAATAATTATTATGCCGCGCGGAATAAAAATATAATTTCTGTTTAGGTATCGTGGCGAATAACCGGCAACGTTCTTCCGTATATAATATAAACGCGTATTTTTATCGACGCTTCCTTTAACGCGTTATCTCAATACATGAAGCGTTGTTTTTGTTTTAGCATTTACACCGTCTTATCGGTGTCCACACCATAATTTTATTATGACGTGTTGGTTTTTGCAGGAAACATAATATTATATTTTCTACTCGTTATCGGCAAGAATTGCGTTCAAATATTATTTTTTCTAATAAAAACATCACGTTAATCGTGCGTTATAAAATAATACATCATGTTTTTAATTTAATTTTTTTGGTTAAATTTTCCTGACTTGATCGTTTCAACTTAATACGGATCCTCAATTATTTCATTTTTAACACTCCCGCTTAAATACAAAGGATATCCTAGTAATAATAACAGTAATGTTATAAATTATAGGTACGAATTAATATAAATTAATTAGCTTTATGATATAAAAAAAATAAAAAGAGAAAAGTAGTTTTATGTTACACCAAATCTTATATTAATGATAAAAGATCGTGTAATTATGTTTTTTGCTAATGACCTAAATTTTAACAATTTGAGTAAATAATTAACGTCTGTTGTATACACTTTTATGTAAGTCTACAATTACGTTTACTGAAATATTTTTATACATGTAAAAACTGTTAAATAGTTTCCACTGGTCACTACGCACAAACATTATAACACGACATGGGCTTTAGATATTTCGTTGATAAACGATAAAAAAAAAAGTTTGTCATATTGAACTTACAACATTGGTCGTTTAAACGTAATATTACAATACTATTGACGGATACTTAAATACACAGATATTGTCTCATTAGCTGTAACTACAACACAATTATAACATTACTCGTAAACTATTCCAAAATAATTTAAAAGATATAAAAAGTGTCTTGAACAGGAATAGTTAATATACCTAAAAACAGATTTGATTTGTCTGTGTGTGAGATTGACTTAGCAACTTTTTTAATTAATTAATTAAGATTGGTTGATATAGAACATAACCTAGTTTACCTAGATTATTAGTAAATCTTGATCAAGATCTGACAGTTGTTTAAAAATGTGATAAAGCCTATAATATTTTAATATTTCGAAAAACTTGATAAACAATTCTAATTTATTTTCAGAAGGATAATACGCATCACTGGGTCAAGCGGTACAAGAGTAACAAAAATTGCTTATTATATTATATTTTAGTAAAAAAACTGGTCGTTATGTTCAATATACCGAAAAAATTTAAGAAAAGTGAATTGACAAACATATTTTATACTGTACACGACATTGATAAAACTATAAAAGTTTTATGCTTTAATTTCTTACAAAAATTTATATCTAAACATAATTTAATTTGTTTTTTATTAATTATATTGTTTATTTTAATGTGAAATACAAACAGCATGATTTTGACATTATTACACTTATTAGGTAATTAATAGTTACATACTAATTATTAAGTATTTCAACAATTTTAGCATACTTGAATCTAGACCAATTAATTTATTTTAAGCTCATGACTAATAAATTATAATATACTTAAGTGTGAATATGGGTGTGTTTGTTTAAATCATAAACAATTAAATTATCTAATTAAAAATTTTATGAACATGTTTTTTACTGTCCTCTATCAGTGTGTAATTACAAAAGGAATGCCACCATGCAAGTAATTCTTAAAAAGGTCAACTCACTATAGGTTAATATTATGTTTAATGTTTAGAATGTCTTGGCAATTTTAAAGAAATTAACATAGTATGATATAAATACGATGAAATTCGATTGTGAACCATCAATGTTCAGATGACGCACAAATACGAATGATGGCTAGTGAGAAACTGAAAACTGCATAATACTAATAATAATAACAATAATCATAAAAACAACGATATATTAAAATATCTTAATTTAATGAAAAATCCTTAAGACTATAGTGTTTTTATTTATTTTTAAATATAGTTCATAATTTTTTCATAAGTCTTACAAAATAAATTCAAATAAAAATGTTTAAGGTACAAAAAAAATTTCGTATTTACATTTTAAAGGCATATTAATATCAACAACAAAATAAGACCTAAAATTGAAAGTATGATGTGTATAATGTATTTACAACGAGTACGACAAATAGAGAAAAAATACAAAATCTCCTTCTAACTTTTTTTTTATTTCAATACCCTGTATGTGAATTTGTAAAACTATAACTACAATGATGACGTTTTCACGACATAAAAATACAGCCGTGAAAATCGATAATAATTGAACAGTAAGAAAAAAAAATTTAAACAAAAACACACACATTTCCAGTCTTCGCAGCATACTTGTATGATGCACGTCGAAAAGTCATCAACGTTTTAAAACATTAAAACTGTTCGATACATGTGTGCACAAATGTGTTTTTAAAAATACACAAAAATACTTATAATATGTTTAATACGTATTGGCGATGAACTCCTTATCCGAAAATGATGTCAATTTACGTAAATTTTATCGTAAACAACAATAGTTATATTATAGTAAAAATAATAATAATAATAATAATAGTTAATAATAATAAATTATACCGATAATTATAGTAATAATAATAATAATAATAATGATAATGATGATGATGATGAACGACCAGAAGTCGCTAAAAAAACGTTTAAATACTCGTCGTTCCAGGGTGCATAATTTCTGGGAATCCGGATGCACTCTCATATAATAATAATATTACAGTTTCACAACATCGACAATCAGTAAACGTATTTGCATGTTTTCGCTTGTCCCCCCTTGCAGTTGAAAGCGCTCTTGAACGATTCTGAATGTTCCGTTATCGTTTTTAATCTGTAATAAAAATGTAACACAGAAATTAAAAATAATTCGATCGGTAGCAAACGGAAAAAAATCAACGTGCCGCTCCGAACGCCTTACACGATGACATCATGCCATCTTATATATACGATGTGTTGCGTATTCGGAACGCCGTGTGTTACTCCCGATCTGTGACGTCCAATGCATAACATATTTTATAAACACACATGGCAACACTATTATACTTACAGAAGAGATTCGTCGGACATCAAGTCGTACATGGTATCCAAATCTTGTTGCTGTGGAGATTTGATCGTGCACAGAGACTGCGACGAAAAAAACACAAATATTGTTATTTATAAATTGGCATATTGCAGTATAATATTATAATATTATTGTGCCAAATGTACAGACAACGAATTAAATAAAAGACACTTTTTTATAATTTAAAATTTGAATGGAAAAATCCGTACTCAGAGTACGCTTATTGTAAATATTAATGGCAGGTCACAAACTAAAGATTAGTTTAATTTCATTTAACAGAACATTAAAACACTTAATGGATCACTTGATATTAAAACTCTTACAGATCCACTGTATGTAATTAGGGACGCGAATGCAACCAAACTCGAATATTTAAGAATATTTTGAAAATCGAATTAATTGTTGTCTGTATATATTTCATGTCATTATTGTACCACTGATGTCCTTACTTGTGCGTATCCTATGTAGAACAGCGCGTCATATTCATAGGACTCCATGGCCGGTTGATGGTAATGTAATTCAGTTTGGGTTTTTTTCGTTAAGCTCTGTGGAAACAAGATATAAAAATATTACAATCATCACGGTTTAAAACGATGCTTAAAACAAATAAATCACGAAGTATATCTCGCTAAACCTTCCCACTTCCCGAAAGGCAATAATGATGCGAGGAAAAGAGTTTGACTTAAACTCTTACAATAACAATTAAAAAATTATCAATCGAGGTCTTTAAGACCTTGAATATGTGGTTTAAAGTGGTGATCGAATATTCACGCTGAAGTAAGGTGTAATTCGAGTTCCAATTTTATATATACAATTGAAAATATACGTCTACGAGCTACTTTTTGATCATCATATCCATCTAAGAGAGGTTTCGTACAAAATAAATAACAAAAAAATATATATTATATCGTCACGCGTACAAAGGCAGCACGATCGACATTCACAAAACAACTTTAGTGTTGATTTACAAACAAAGGCATTCGTGGAGACTAACCTCTCTACGGCAAACCACGTCTATGGACCACATGACCAGATTACGGTTATGACTATTATAAGTTATGATAAGTAATAATTATCACTAATAATATAAATCGCAACGACTTCAATATCACAAGCACATATCCTTGTCATCTGATAAACATACTTGCAGGGCAAACTGAACACTCGACATTGATAACATGGCTGTCAGCACTGTATTGTTGGAAAACTCCAACTGTTGGTCCTTTAAGAATTGACCGAAGCAAGAGCGGGCCTCAAGGGTGGCGCCGATACTTCGGTTGACGGCCGCCGAATGGGCTTGTAATAATACTCCGTCCGAGCCGTGAGCCACTCCTGGTGGATACACGCTGGATAGAATGGCTGAGCTGATTTCTACACCCAAACCTCCATACACCAAAGCCCTGTTAAATCGAAGAAGCGTTAATCGCAAGATGGATTTTACAATCGATTTTAGATCGGTATACACAGTTTTTGAACACACACGTGTCATATATTTTATATTTTTTTGGACTTACTCAGGATAACCGGTCTCGAAATAAGGCGGAGCGAGCAATGCCAGTGGTATGATTACTTTGTTACTGGCTACGTTGTACGTGACTTTTGGATCTTCAGACACCAAGTCATCCAACCACCTGTGGAAAATAGAATGACGGTGAATTAAAAAAAGCTCTGATATAACAGTAATAATTTACTATTATAATATGAAACTTACCCATATTCTTCTTTCTTAGATTTGAGTTTGATCTGTGAGTAATCTTTAATGAATGATATGGCATAATTTACGTTTTGGAAAAAGTCAAGTTTTTGAATGGGCAACTGGTTGTAGAATTGATTCACGTAATTCTCTTGGAGCATATTATCTGGTAGCCCGATTTGTACTGTCAATGAGCTCAACTAAAACGGAAATGGGTGAACGGTAAGCCACTAACCAATCTCAATAATCTTAAAAATATAAACTATTACCTTGTCGGAAACATGATCACTCAACTCGGGCCCTAAGTCTTTGTTTTTTTTTACGTTTGATATGATCGACTCTTTAATGTTCTCGAAAACATCGTTCACTACAGCTACAACGCCGGCTTTGTTTACAATGTTCGGTTCCATCGTAGCGGTTATACCGAATCCCATAAACTTTTGCAATAGAGAAACACAAATCTCCCATCTAGGCGGTAAATCTTTCTCGCCCGTAAGCTCGGCTGTGTAAATTTTGACAATTTCCCTAAACTTGACCGACAAATATGGGACATAAGCTTCAGCCATTTTCCACATGAAGTAATCGTTTAATCCACTGTTTGAAAAACATAAATACAGTATTTTGTTAGAAACGAAGTTAATGGAATGCATGATGTCGAAAAACTAACCTGCGCTCTGACGACGATATCAGATTAGACAAGTTACTAAAATAAGTCGGCGACACGACTGAGACGAACGTATCATCGCCAATGTTGCTTTCTGGAAACTTTGACTGCAAGATGTCCAAAAACGGAATCTACAACGAAGAACGAAATCGAAATCATCAATTTATAATGTTCATAAAACAAATAATAAATAACTACATTTTTGTATTATGATAATATAATAATATCGTCGTACCATTCCAGCAATTTCTTTCAGTTTCGACAGTTTGAACCGTCGGTGAGAATTAAATGGATCCTCTTGTTTGTTAATTGGCGTTATTTCTGCGATACGTTTTTCATAGTGGAACATGTCGTTGCTGAATGTCGATGCGTCATCACTGGTAGCGCCCAGTAATTGCGATACGTCCACCATATACTGTTTGTACGCGGTAACAATCTGTAAATAATCATCAAAGCACGTATTTATAGTACAATACATCTGTAATCTTATTCTTATTAACACGATTATTATTATTGTTATTTTGTTGATTTTTATTATTGTACACACAAACTTACTCTGTGGTCTTGTTGCCTATAGTAATACCTTCGATCGGGTAAGCCCAGTCCTGCTGGAGATATCTGAAATAGTTTAAAAATCATTCCGCATTTTATACGATAGCCAATGAGAGTAATGATAATAACGCTGATAATAATACCTGAATTATGTTTTGGCCTGCAACCTTATCGTCTGGAACAACGTCTATCTTGAAAAACGGACTAACGCTATACTTGGAGTGCAATTGTACTAGGTTACTAGTCACGTCCCACTCGTGAACATTAAAATCTTTTAATACATGCCAACCACCTAATAAATATTATGGACATAATAGAATAATATTATATTGTTGAGTACACATAAAAAAATCATTTAGAATGGACCACCCGCGAGAAATGAGTAATAAAACATACCTAGGATTGTACTAATAATCTTCTTTAAAGGTTTTCCTTCATCTGTTTCGATATTGTCCAGATTCATGCACGATTCGTAGAAATGCTTCATCTTCCAGTTCAACGAGGTGGAACTGGCAACGTTTCTCAGCGTAACAACCATGTTCCTGATATTTATTTTTTCTATACAAATTCAATAAGTACGGTTTTTTACATTTCAATGTTTATCTTATAATGTATAATATTTTTAAGTTCTATCACACATTATAATATGCAATTGATGTACTTACGATCTTGTTGAATGCGTTTTTTCAAACTCCACGAACTCATGTACGCCGGCAATTCATTGGTTTGTAGCCATCCTCCACAAGAGTAGTCTCTAAAATTTTCGCACGGCGGTTGAGTAAAGTTAATTTTGGGCAGAACCTTTAAACAAAAATGTATACCGTATTAATACGAGCACATAAATACCATATATGATACGTTTAAAATTAAAACATAAAGTTATAAAGAGTTTCCTATAGGTAGTTTATTCGGTTGCGGATCGTTAACTCTACGCTTTATTGTTTTAATTCGATTTCAAAACCTTAAGAAACGTCATGGGCGTTGTAGAACATTCATCATACGAACCGCATAGTATCTAAACGTTATTACAAAAGTGTTGTAAACCATTTTTCTCTATTTATATATAAACAGGCGACCTACAACGATCATTTAGCTCTGGATATAAATTATAGCATTTTAGGTTAGGTTCATTGTTCCCATACCTTGATACCTAAACAATAGATAGGTATGGAATTTATGTTAGACACGCATAACAACAATCATTATAAAAATATATACTCAATACATTATTATAACAAAACATAAATGAGATTTAAAGTCAGATTTCATTTTCAATCGATTATAAGTTAATCATTAATTAAAATTCGGTGATGTATAAAACTTTTTGACAAATAACGAGTGCTAAATATTTTGTAGATACCTATACAGTATACAGTATACATTATATTATATTATATTATTGTTTAAAATCACATTTCAATGAATATTAAAAATTATTATAATTTATAGTCAATATAACTTCGTCCGGTGATCAAGCGTATATATTGTAGAAATGAGTAAGCTAAGGTGTATTTTATTTTATTATACTTATATAGTTATATTCGAAAATGCTAGAGACCCTTATAGATAGCTTATATAATATAAGTAGTACCCGAAAGCAATTTCGAAAGAAAAAACAAACTATAAATCGAACACAATAGTAGGTAATATATGTTTTACTGTTTCTTGGACCGGCTAGGAAGATAGGTAGGTTATTTTTAAAAAGGAAACCGAAAAAGGTATACAATATTATACATATTTTATACCTATACCGTTAATGGAATCGGTCATCTACGCCCACTCAGAAAACCTTATTTCCATTCTACCTGTTGCGCGTATATTGAGAGCATTATATGAATGACTTCAAATAATCACACGCCATAGTAGCTGAGGTAATATAAGGTCCGAAGATACCACTTTAATTTATTGTATTATGTGCCAAGACACTAGCCACAAAAATGCATGCACGCCCTATGTACCACCCGCGACTTTGTTTAAACTGCGAGCATGTTTATTAGGTACTAAATTTTGGTAATACATTTTAATGGGTAAATATCTCTTTACAAATATAAATCGAATTCGGATGGTTTTTGAAGAATTAATACAACATTGAGCAGTTTATTGAAGTTCAAACTTTATGAAAACGTCGAAAATATACGCAACCACGTGACGGCGACAATTGAGATATAATAATATATTGATAAACTCGCTAGGCGCTATAGTATATAACAGGGATAGACAACTGGTGGGCCGTCGAGCGACGGAGAAAATCTAGATGGGCCACTCAAAATATAGACCGGTTTGAACGAATTATGAAACTGTACTGAAGTAGCTGTAATCGAACGTTAGAAATCCTAAAACTTGGTGGGCCGCGTACCTTTTTTTTATCTGGCCGTGCTACATTTTTTACGTTATGAAGCATATCAAATCAAAACAATAAAATCGTCTTACAAATGAAATATTATAGGAGCCGTGTTTCCACTTTCAAAATAGAAGTTGATTTTGCTGCGTGATAATCTGCAGACATGCACATCTTCAAAACTCACATTTTAAACAAATCGTAAAAATTATACGAAATTAATGCTAATTATAATTAGTTACTTTTAACGACTTTTATTTTTGATTTCTTTACGTTCTGATTTTCTAGATTTTAAAGTTCTAAAAACTGGCCCTCTAATAACTTTGAGTTGTCCATCTCCACGGTACACAATAACAATGATAATAATGAAATTCGATAACGAAAACACATGAAATATTGTAGAAATTCGCGGCGTCATCTGCAGCAGTGTGGAGGACGATTCTGCGCGCAGACTATAACCAACCACTACAAATATAATAATAATAATATGTGCGGCTCACGATAAAAAGGGTTTTCGATACGGACGAGAGGCGTTCCGGTCCAGCTAACGTCAAACGACCGTCGAGACTTTAATAAACGCCGTGTCACTGTCGATCGTGCACGCTCGTCACGTAACAATCATCACGACGATATGTCAATATACGTATATTATTATATTCTGCGTGCGCATGTGATTTGGGTATATCTTTTGATTTTAATTTTTTACCCCGAAAATCCCAATGCGTAACCCCAGTTCTGGGTGGGGGGAGGGGCAATTAATGAACCGTGTTGGCGTTCAATCGAGTATAGTGGGCTAGGCTACTTTTCGGTCGTCGCCCGCGAGCCTCGCCCTCGATGTGTTGGCGTGTTACGATAGATATCAACGATAATGATGATGATGATGATGATAATAATAATAATAAACGCGTTGCACAGGACGTAAAAAATGCACAGGAGTGCCCCTCTCGGGCAGAGCGCGCGCTCCCTACACGACTATATAATATTATATACAAATCCGTATAAATTCACGGTCGGATATAATATATAATATATTTCGTTTCGTTTCGAGTTATCGTAACACAGCCCGGGTGCACATAACAACAACAAAATGATAAGATATTTTTATACTCTTCGCGGTAAATACACCTAAATATAGGTACTTTCACTAGGAGGTCGTGGCCGTGTCCGACAATGGACAAGGTTAAGGACACTGTGCACGCTACACATAATAATATTATGTTCTCCACAGGTAATCTTATACCCTGCTTAATATACCAGATATTTATATACAATACCATCTGTACCTACGTATACGAGCTAGCGTATTCGTATAATTGAATTCGTCACGGCTACAATGTAGGCCTCCACTCAGACGACGATGCAAGCGATCTCATCCGGCGAGCCGTCCCACGTACATTATACACACACACAAAAGAAAATGATGTGTAGACTCATCTGCGGAGAGATACCCGCATGGTGATGACCATAGTGATGTACATTTTCATAAACACTTTCGAGAAGTTGAAAATTTTATAATTTCTTATAATTCAAATCCCTTGGTATTATTTTATAGTAATAACAGTTAAGTTTAATCTGCGTAATTATATTTAAAACTGTTTATACATTTGCTCATTTTTATATTACTTTAGGCATAATATAAGAAATACAAATAAATTCATCTCAATAATAAAATATGTGTATTTTTATCTATTATTAAAAAAAAAATTGAATTTTTACTGCAGTATAAATGTTGAGTGTATATATAAACATTTTCCGACATTTAATGATTTTACCTTTCTTTGTTATTTATTTTATATATATATTTTTTTTTTGTTTAAGTAATTTTGACAATTTTACATTAACTACTTTTTATGACTAGTTATTACAAATTACATTGTACTTTGTTTAAACACAAGACCATAAGTCAAAACTATTAATTATAATTGATAAATATAATATGTTTTATTATTTAACTTGTATAGGTATATATTTTAATTTCAGTTCATATTCACACATTGGGTTCTTAATAAAATAATAAAAACGTATAGGCAATATCGTTATAATTTTTTTTAAATCTAAGTGTTTTGTTTGGCGTTATATAATTGTTATAATGTAAACCAACCATGCATCCTCGAAAATTAGTTATACATGATGTTAAATAAAATGATAAAGAAGAAGAATAAGAAGAAGAAGAAGAAGAAGAAGAAGAAGAAGTTAGATAAAATACATTAGAAATCAAATTTTTAAACAAAGTTGAAAATTTTTAGAAAATTTCAATGAATCAAAAAAAAACATTCAAGCTTACATCTATCTGTGCGTGACACACGGTAGACGATACGTAATAATTATAACGTCAAGTCGTCGATAGCGTGTCAGGCGTCGTGTCGTACCGTGTATATTGCGTTATACGTATTATATTATAATATATTACATACGAGTGCGTCGGATTTTCCGCTTTTTGATCTCACCGGTGTTCACTGTTGACCTTAAAGCCCTCACCATCACCGGTTCGACCTTTTATAATATAATATTATGATAAAATATTTGTGTACAATATCATCTGGTCTGCGGCGGCGTATGGTACAAAACCGATCTACGTATATATTAATTATATTTTTTTTTTTGTACACGGTAGCACAAATAACGTATAAGGATATAATAACGGTAATACGAGATCGGAAACAGCATGACGACTGTAAAGCGTTTCGAATCTCGTGTATTATACATATTAATATAGTATTATAATATGCAGTAAAAGAAAAAACGGTGTTTTCCCTCTAAATCACATATATTATGTGCAGCATAAATAATATTAAGTTATATAGTCATAAGCATCACCCGCGCTGACGCAGCAGGTTTACACACCATGGGCACACGTGTTGCGTTCCAAAACGTGAAAAAAAAATATTAAAATATACTGAGATAATTGTAGGAGACAAAATGATTTTTAATACCCATCAATGCAACCCACCAATACACAATAATGTAATGTTTGCTCTCAAAAAACCAGAATTTTATGAGTGTTCAAGCAGCAGATTATATTAAAATTTTGAACTTTTATAACAAACGACGAAATGTTGAATATACCTAATGATAATAATAAGACTGTTAGAATCGAAAGAGCAAAGAAATATCACCAATAAAAAATTACTAATATTATTATTTATTAAGAATATTTACAATCTATGCTACAGGCATATTTAGCAAATTCGAACACATATATACAACATTTTATTTTTTACAACATGAACACATGAGGAGGGAAGCCATCCAGTGATAGAACCCAACGTGAATTAAAAATTACTAATATATATAATATATTAATAGCTTCGATATTTTACTCATAAAAAAAAGATAAAATTCCTATTGACAACCAAAGACAACGTAGAAAAGACATATACTAATACATTAGCAATTCTATTTATTGTTATATTATGTACTTTGTAAGTACATTTAAGTCTTAAGAACCTAAAATAAACCATTAATATTTTTTAATCCTATTATTAATATTAGGAAGTACCTACCTGTCTTAACCTACCTTAAAGTAGATATGAAATTATTATTATAGCTTAAACACACATAATTATAGAGAATCTAATTTTAACAGTTTTCATTATCGTATTTTATTGTTATTTTAAATTATTAGATACCACCTACTCACAATGTCCACTGAAAAAAAATTGTTTTATATTTATGCGCTTGCAAATTTAGGAATTAATATTTTCAATGTCGTCCGTCTATAATCTATATTTACTGAATTTCCCAAACAATGTATATACCCAATAAATAAACTACATTGATAAGAAATTGTTTATTCGATTATTGTTTTAACCATATGTCACCGAAACATTTCAATACGTGATTTAGTGAAATTACATTTTAAAATGATAGTTTCCGATTCTCGGCTCGTAGTCGTGTATCGTGCGATAACTGTGTATGGGAGAATTACAACTATTTGTATATGTACTTGGGACTCTACGATAAACCACAATTATTTCGTTGCACAATACATGTGCCATATCAACAAACCGCGATACTTCACTTTAAACAGATTAACAATTATCATTAAATACATTCAATAATAAATATTAGTTTCTTGTCGACAAAATGTTTTTACACGAAAACCATTCGTTGTTGGTTAATTATAACATATTAAACGAATATACAATTTCAAACGTCTTGTTTTGCAACGGCTGGAATCATAAAAACTCAAAAGTATAGCAGCTGTATAGGCGTATTGCAATATTATCCACGCGATTGAAAACTTTAAATCACGGAAACGTTAACAATAAATCGCGAGAAATTTTAATTCGTCGATGCACAGACACTATAATAATATTAATTCGCGGGAACACAGAACAGCCGGCAAAATGAATATTGCGATTATTCCGACGGTGTCCGTCTCGTTATCATAGTTTCGAACGCGTCTCCGTCGTACTCTCATGCACGATTTTTCGTATGGAAAAACTGTAATATAAATTCAGCACAGGATATATAATTTGATGGATCGTCGAACAGGACAACATTAATTCGAATAACAATATCACACGCATATAATATCATAATAACGATACAAACGCATATACACGTTCGTTTGTTTTGTGCTGAGTATAAGAGAGATTTGGTCGGGGGTGAGGGGGGCACTAAGTTTGAGAACCATTGCGAATAAAGTATCTATATATATATTGTACGAGTGTCTGTATTATGGCGCGGTGGGAAAGGGGAAAAGGAAACCAGTCGAGAATAATGCGGACTGCACGTACGGCTAAATAATTGTCGTCTCTCTCTCTCTCTCTCTCTCTCTCTCTCTCTCTCTCTCTCTCTCTCTCTCTCTCTCTCTCTCTATCTCTCTCTCTCTCTTTCTGCAACGCAACTGACCCTCCGGCCGGACAGCCGCCGACCCAGCGGAGTATCTGGTCTACAACAGTCTCCCTGCGCACAAGAATGTGCGTGTTTTGCAGCACACAACACACTAAGATGCACTAACACATTCACACAGATGCAAGCATATATTGATATTCAAACACACACGCACACGAACCGAGATCAAACCGAGATTATACACGGCCGCAAAACTAAAATAATAATACGGCGACACTGCACACGGGAGAATAATTATAATATTACATATATGGCTGGTGGTCGTGAAACAATAGTGTATACGTCGCGATGCTTGATGTTGCGTACAGGCGCATACCTGTTGCGCGCGTATAACATTATACATATACCGTGTGTACCTACATCTGGTTCCTGTGCGCGGTGCGGAGGTAGACGACCCGAAAAACGTTTCCGACCGACAGCGATTGCGTGTGGCAGATATCCGGCAAGTGTGAGTATAATATATGGGCCACCGAAAAAGTAATCACCCTTATTTTAAATTTGTGGTTTAAAAAATATTGGTATATGTAACGAAATAACATATATAATCTATATAATAGTGATGGATATGAAATAGGTATATTATGGCCAATATTACATATTTTAGTAGGTATACCTACAACTACGCTATATATAGGATACGACCGTAGCGAATACTAACACATTTTAATGTACGATTTGGTTTATAATGCCCTCGTAAAATCCATTTGACGATAGCCATGGGTTGCTGCTATATGGTTACACGAGATTTCCTAAGAACCGGTCGGCACTCAAGACTAAAAACCATACAGTATAATATATAGATACTTTTACTATATATATATATGTGTGTGTGTTGCGTTTACGATTATAATGTGGAACCGGACACCCGCAGTTTGGAAAATCGTAATATGTAGTTCATGTGACGGCCGGACGGCTGCAATAAATCCAAAAAGCCATATTTCAACGGGTCCGGTGGTCTATGTATAGATACCTACCCCATTGTATACGCACTCCGGGTCTAGCGGATGGGAATGACTGTGCGCTTATTCGTCTAAAACATACTATATATGTAGGTACCTAACATTTTATAACGAATACAGCTCACCCGTCCAATTTAAACGACGAAAATAACATAAAATTACAACGAAACGTTTTGTTCGAAGCGGGGGGGGGGATACTATAATATAACCCCCAAAAAAAACCAAAACCATTAAATACAAATACGATTATGTATTTAACTACCCGTGGCCCTAACCGAATTCAGAAAATAAAAATACAACTCGTTTTATCGTTCGATTTTCACACGATAAATTTGAACGCACGGTTATATAGTTCATTTTCATATACCTACCTTAAAACGTGATGTATACGATATGTATATACATATTATATTGTATTTGTTGATATCATATTTACAACTACGGGCGCATTAGTATTATATGTATACAAGTGCATGTAATTATTATAATTTACTTGCGACAAAAATATAATAATATAAAAATTAACGTGTTTATATAGCAGCTGGTTACATTTTTACTAAAATAAGAACATTTAAACTCCCAAAGAGTGACATGCTCTTGTCTTAACCGTTGTTGGTGTAGAACACATCACATATATTCTATATATGATGATGTGACCCCAATCCCTTTTTACCACTTAACATCAATCTTCCCGAATCCCTATTCTTTTGATATTTAGATATAATTTAAGTGTCACATAAATAATTGATTAATTCATCAATCATTCTACATATTTTACCCTTTATATAAATTACTATATAATATCAATAAATTACAAAATCATTTTTGTTTTGACCGGGGTTTCCACCGCACATCACCGTCCAAAAATTAAGGATGACGTCTTAAAATGCAAGATACTAATAAAAATATATTGTATAGGAACCTGCGAATATACTACTTTGATAATTAATTCACGTTATAAATTCATACAATATATTATAATATGTGTAATGCACTAATGTGTATTATGTGCACACAATTTGTGTTTACATTTTATAAAAACGTTTTCCTACATTTTTAAAGTCTGATATTTCGACAGATTACCATCACATCGTATGATCATATATGTACACACGTCACGCTTGCACGGGCCTATATTTTCACACTCGCAGTCGTTATTTGTGAACAAACTCGAATTCCGTTCGCGTTTGTCTCGATTCATTAAAAATATAATATCCAATGTCGGCTGTGGCGGTGAAAAGTTATACGCTCTCTGCAAAGTCGTCGGAGCGAACAGCATAGGTATTTGCACTTGCGGCGACACCGGATCGCGTATTATTCATTAACGGCGCAAAAGCACTATTATGTTGCACAGGATACGTAGGCACGTAGGCAAGTACGACATAGTATGATATTATTATTATTATTATTTATTAAATGTTTTAACACGTATTATTATAACACGAAATATCTACGTATCGTCTGTCGCCCGTTGTATAAATAGTCTTAAAAACTGTGCGGTCTACACTGGCAGTAATCTTATCTACTTGCGTGAGCTCTACAAATATTCTGTTGGACGATCGTTTAAAGCGATTTTTTTTTCAAATGTTACTTTTATAATATACTATACATATAGATATGCACTCGTGTGTTGCAGCAGCTGCAGCAGTGTGTTGGCCCTTCTAAAGGACAAAGTATTCGCACATCGTAATATTATTAAACGTGGTGAATTTAGGGATATATGTAAAAAAAAATTTTACACACCATGAGCTACTTAACGTGCTATATTATATATACATAAACATGAGTATGTATACAATATATATATACACGAGCGTGTTACAAAACAAGTACCCATATAGTTACAAAGTTTTTTTAGAGTACTTTTTATGTAAAGGTTAGGTACGGTTTAACTAAAGTGTATATAAATTAAGCACTATGATGATCAAGTGTATGTACTATATACAGAGTGATCCATTTAACGTAAGACACTCAATATTTCAAAAAGTATTTACGTTTTTGATAATATTTTTATTACATGGTATCAAGTCGTTATAAAATAACATTTTTTCAAAAAAAATTATTTTTTAAAATAATTTATTAAGTTTTTTACTTTTTTGAATTACAACATACAGTTTTAATTTTATAATCCAAAGCAGAATGAGTATTTTGATGCATAAAAATCGAATTTTGGACGAGTTGTTTTTGAGTTATAAGTATTTGAAGTTTATATGAGCAGTGTGGGGTAGTTTGCGGAGGTACTCACAAAATGTTGGTCCACTACTCCGCTCATTTAAACTTCAAATATTTATAACACAAAAACAACTCGTCCAAAATTCGATTTTTATACATCAAAATATTCTCCTTTGGATTATAAACTTAAAACTGTATGTTGTAATTCAAAAAAGTAAAAAAATTTAAAAAATATTTAAAAAAAACAATTTTTTTTTTGAAAAAATGTTTTTTTTTAACGACTTGATACCATGTAATAAAAATATTATCAAAAATGTAAATACTTTTTGAAATATTGAGTGTCTTACGTTAAATGGATCACACTGTACACGCCAGAATATAACAGCCTGTGAGTGTGTAAACAAACGAATAACGACGTTAATAATAGTAATAATAACGTGTACACGATATTATAAAGGTATGTTGCCTCTGCGAGTGATTTGTGTGTGTGTGTGTGTAGTGTGTGCATTATCGTCGTTATCTCTCACTCTCGGTTTCTCGGGGGTGTCCGTAAATCCATGCGCATTGAAGACAGGCCAAACTATATACACGTAAACGCCTGTGAGATATCCGACACCTTCAAACACAATATACTGTTATAATTTTTTATTTGGCCACATAATTATGCTATCGGATAGTTATACGTTATCCATCATTATTCCAGCGCGATGACATGTTCTTTATTCGACTATATTATAATGCTGTAACGTGCACACACGTTCTCATAATATTACATATTACTGTTATATACAGTGTGTTGGTTTCAACCGGCACACAAAGTGATAAGATCATTTAATTCTGCCGCACGACAAAATTTTCGGATTTGCGCTCTAAACGGAGGCTGAAAAATATAAATACACACTATGTACTCGTATACACGAGTGAATCGGTGCACGCAAGAGTCATCGTTACTCTGTAGGGAAACAAGAACAATGACGAAATTAATGGATTCTTAAAAGGCCTAAATACAACGAACAGATAAAATTAATTAGATTATATTTTAGCCACGGGAGAACGAAGACACAATATATTATTAGATTCTATGTTTAAATTTGATTTGTTTATTCCGTTTCTAAACGAAAAAATAATTCAATAAAATTTCAAGTGTACCGTCTCCGCGTACAGTCCATCTGTGGTAAAGTCTGGACGAGTAAAATCTTAGTAATTTTCAAAATGCACACGCAGCGAATAACTACGATAGTAGTGACAGTTAGAAAACATTTATGGTGCAATAAAACTGAAATCAACAATGGTTTTTAAATTGTATACAATAATTGTTGTTTAGATTATGGAACAGAAAATAAATAACAAAAAACAATGCTAAAAACGAAATTGTATTTAATTTTACTGACACGGTTCATTGCGTTTACAGTTTACTGTATACAATATATTAAAGATAACTGATGTGAATACAATTGTTGTGATACTATTTAACGAGATCGAAATTTATTTTTCAATCATATATCTTTTAAATAATATTAGTTATATATAATGCTATAATGATTGTATTTTATTCTTACTCTTAAATTTAAAAAAATATATGTATTAATCCGCCATTATCTTGCGATCTAAAGGTGTTTCGTGAATATTATATTATAGAATATCTCATAAATATAAATTATGTGTACCAATAAAATAAAAATGTAACGGTAACTTTTTGCAAATATAAGTTGCTAACGGCTTTCTTTTGATTTTTAAATAATTATAGGTAACATGTTGACGATGTATAAAATATCGTAAATAATATTAATATAATATTATTCATATAGTATAGTCGCAGTTATATTACCTATATAGGAATCTACAATAGGCAAGTACCTACTTGCGCATAATATTTTATCCGAATACACCTATAAAGATATTATAGTTATTAATTGTAACATAAATTAACATAAGTCAATACAGTGCATAATTTATGTATAATATACAAAAACGGTTATGACAAGAAGAGATTATAACAACCATTTTTTATAAAAATTATATATATATATATTGCTTAACGTTGTACACTGTACTATAAGTACAGGTCACTGTATAATAGTACACTGATGAAAACACATCGTAGAAATATTATTTGTATATATGCACATTGATAACCTACGATTTGATTTCGTTTCGTGGCCATGGCAAAAAACAAAAAACATATATTTGCTGTGTACGTAACATTACGTAACCGTAACATTAGAAAAAAATGCTTTGCCAAGGACACACAAAAAAAAAAAAAATGTAAACGAAATCATATTTTAGTAATTAATAATTGAATATCGCGATTTAGGTGCAATTCAATCTCCCAATACATACGCTGTCACCTCCATCAAAACCTCGTATATTATAGGTATATATAGCCGAAAGAGGTGAAAACATGGTTTTCAAACAATATATGTATATAAAACCTATAATCGTCAGACCACAGACTGGTGAGATAATATAATAATAATATTGCGATGACGGTATGTAGGATTAAAGTTTATTTAATTAATTTAATTTAAATCTAATTCATAATGTATACAAGTTCGGCGGGGAAACGTTAAATATATAAGCGCATCATACTTATGTGTAGTACTTATAGGTACGTCAGTCAAACTTGAACTTAATAATAACTTGAAATTCTCGATAACGCTCAATACAAATAATACCAATCCGCACAGCAATAACTACGTGTATGATTTTATGTATTATTACTATTGAAAAAATATTGTATATGATTTTATTCTCTTGAAATAATAAATGGTATTCAAAATTGTTTTGTAAATTTCAATTTCTATTTGATGATATTTAGACGAAACGTTATGTGAAACCCTCAAAAACATTAATCTATGTTGCCGCACGGCAGGTCATCGGAAAGAGAAGATGAGGAGAATAAGCACAAAAACGCATACACCATTATATGCCACAGACGACATCGTTACATATTTTACATCCGCTTCTTCCTTGCGGGATGGACGATTGTACGTAGACGACATACGACATGAGTTCCATTCTCAAATGTCTATTTTTTCAAAAAAAATAATAATTTTATATAACATTATTATAGGATACCCGCCGCCATTCGACGTGTAAAACCTTTAGTAAATTCTTTATTATTTCGTTTACATATCGAACACTGCTGGTAGAAAATATCATTTCTCGCAGTGGCATTGTCTTCTACAGCTTGTACTCCTATATAATATAATATTATATGCCTACGTATTGCACACAAAGACTACGTAACTGTACAACCAAACGCAAAGGGCATGCGATTTTCCGTTTTTACCGTTAATGCATATCGTCGTCGTCGTCGTCGTGTAACCTACCTAATCCATATAGTATATATACATTGTTATTTTTTATAAATTTATCATACTGTTCGCAGTTTATTTTTTTGTTCCGTTTGGACGGAACGATTAATAGTTATATCATATATTCATATATTATTAAAGTTTCCTTGGCACGACGGCGGTGGAATATCTGTGATACGGGTAATGGAGAGCAAAGAAGAAGAAGAAGAAGAATGGAGAAAAAACGAGGTTGCCCTTAAGCACAATCCGTCCGATTCGTCGTGTACACTGGTGCACAGACGTAATAAATGGGCACAACATATTATATATATTCTACAGGGCACAACAAAAGGACCTGATAAATTAAATAATTTTTGTTTTAATTAATTTTTTTTTATTTTTTAATACAGAAAATTTTAAATTTGATTTAATTTTTTTTTTTTTGAAAAATTCAAAACAACCAATTTGTAAATATAATTTTTAAAACAATTTTAATGGTAAAAACGTTTATTTAAGTTGAGTAGTTTATTTTTTACAATTTTTTAAAATATCAATATTTTTTGGAAAGAATTAATTTGAAACGTAATAGGTTTTTTTTCAAAATATCATTTTTGGGAATTTTCAGACATGAATAATTCTGAATTATTTATTACCCATATACAACCTTCATAATTTTTCATTTATGTCGAGTCTTTCTGTTACACCCTGTATAACGCATATATATATATATAATATAAATCATTCCGAACAGGTACCCATTATTGTCGGCCGTGTATAAGGAACACGACTTGCCTATATACATTTATAATATCTACCTATATACACGTGCATTACAACGAGTACGTCGTTGTCCCACAAAGGAAAAAAAACAGTTTCGCGATATATCGTCTCTGCAGACGGATACAAATCGGTCACTGTATGTATATATAATATTATAGACACGTTTTTTTTCTCACATATTATATCCGTCGTCATATAGCAGCAGCACAACAGGTCGTACTTAGGTTCCTATACAATTATTACACACTGGACGCGCCTTTAATTCGATAAGTGTTTTATTTTTGCGAAACCTGCAGCAGAGTATCGTTTGGAACCCGAAATTTGAAACTCATCCATTACGAACGTAATTATTGGTGCCGAGCAATTTGATTTTTTTTCATTCAAATCCAGTTTTGGTGACCAGACAACGCGTAATACGTATCACACTACGCTCCACACGTCCGTATCGAAGCTTCTGCAATTGAACCATTTTAGTGAAGTAACAAAATATACGTCTTATTCGACGTCCACACATTATTATAATATCCAACACAAATAGTCCGAAAAAAAGTTCAAAATATTCTATTCACAAAATTAAAATTTTAAAAATGTAATTAATTCTCTTATACAGTATTATATTCAATATCACAATTCCTTATACCTACCTACAGTAATAATAATTTATATTTTCGGACTTACAATCTGACAATAATAATGCGCTCGGACTTTTTGTCCAAATTTTTTCAAAATTGACTTTTTGCCCACGGACTTTGACTTTTGAATGATTACCATCCAATTCAAAATGATTTGCGCCGAAGAGTAACAGTATGCATATAATAATTACGTATACTAAACTATAGCAAATACATATTATAACCACGCGCACAATTCAAATGTGTGAGCCAAAATATTTAAATTCCGACGAAAAATAGTTCCGAACGTAAGATTTATTTCTATAAAACAAACGTGTCGAAAACGGTCGATAAAAAACACATTTTACGCGTGGTTTGTTCGAATTTTGTCGTTACTTATACCACCTATACAATGCGGTTTTTTAAACTTAATAACCGATAATATGCATTTGATGATATATCAAAAATCCGTTACCGTTAATGATCATACAATGCAAAATGTGTGTACCTTTATTGAGAAAAAAATCGTAAATATAGGTAGTATAATTAAATTATAATTTCACGAGTCTCGTAACCATCAAGGTTATATACGTATATATTATAATATAGAATCCTTATTATAGTTTATGATGTTATGCCCGCGGTCAACAGTTTAGGTCTTTGCCCTAGACGCACGTTTTATGGCCACTAATTCGACCGAGTTTTATCTATATACATATATATAAAAAATATATTTTGTGGTTTTTATCATGATGTAAATATTGCTGAAGTACTATGTACATAATAATATTATGACAATGCATAATCAATGATTTAGATTAATTGTATTATTTTTTTTTTTCAATGTGAATATACGCTTCAAAATACACGAACAATCGAGTTTTACAAAAACAACCAAAATTAACAATTTGATAGAATTTAATTATTGATAAAAATCTCAAAATACCAAATCCGTCAAAAACTACAGTTTTGTTAAATTTTTCATTATTTCAGTGAAATATGGCTCTAGAGTTATAGCATCCATAAAACTGACGTTTAAAATAAACATAAGAGCATAAAAAAATGTAAGTCGATGTACACATAAAAATAAAAATGTAATATAATATTATATATATTATTAAACATACACATATTACAGTATTATACCATATGAAAATTAAATTAAACATCCGCAAATAAATATAGCAAAACTAACGACGAAAACCGTGCCAGTTGTGAAAAACCACATCCAAACACTTCACTGAGTAATTACTGACATAATATATTGCGTATGGTGTTGCTCAAACGTTCGGTCGACAAGTTCACATTTAGAATCGAAAAACGTAGTATTTTATCGAAACAATTTCCGCACACAACGTGTATATATATTGTATATATTCTATAGGGAAAGAGTCGAGTAAAATTATTTGTCGCAAAAAGTACAACTTTCGCAGCCGCCACAGCACTTATTGTCGGTCCGGTTTGAACCATAGGCCTTATACTCATGAGTATATAGATATAAGGTCTATGGTTCGAAAACGCATCAATGCAGGCATTTTTCATTTCATGTTCAACTCTTAGACGACATACAGACTTTTGAGTTATGTTGTTGAACCACTCACGGTGTGATTATTCATTCAATATTACAAGGTGATTTTTTTAAGCACGCTCAAGCGATTTTCATTCTTAAATTATATGCATATTATATTCAAATTCTTGTGATTTTTTGTATCATTATTATGGATGATCCTCTGACAATACAAATTTCTGATTTTCAAATAAGAACCCCCTTTTGAAATTAAATTATTCAGCAGATATTATTTTTGAGAATTGTTATGTATCTAAATCAAAATTTCAACGGGCTGTTATTGAGTTATATAACTTCGTGTATTAAGGATAATGATGTATTTTTGGTAGTGGGTTAAGTATATATGGGATCTTAGATGGTTTTAAAATGTTAGTAATTACTATTGATAAATCAATATGAATAATTTGCAAAAATGGTCTAAGTATAATAAATACTACATTTAATATTAGATAATATAGTTTATATTTTTGTCCTTAGAATAAACATTTTTTAATAACTCAGAAACTACTCATTATAATTTTGATTTAGATACATAAACATTCAAGAAAATTATCAGCTAAATATTTTCCAGTGAAAAATGGGATTTCTCATTTAAAAAATAGAAGTTATATAAGCTATATACGTAAGTACACTAAAAAATTCAAAAAGTCAGAATATGAATAAATGTATTATCGGAAAAAATGGGGGTGAGCCTACTTAAAAAACCACCTTGTTTATCGACGACTATATATTTTAAACAAAATTCTGTTATCATATTCACAATAATGTGTAATACAATGATATTATATCATGACGCCACGTTTCCGATAAGAGGGTTTACGCGCCGTTAAAAACAAAACCAAAAAACCGTTTATATCTGTATTGAAAATTATTAAAAGGTTATGGGTTTGGTTTCGAAATTCTATGAACGAAAGTTTAAAAGCGTGTAAATAGGTACATGTATATGAGCATATTATAATATATTGCACCTTCAGGTTTCGGAGCAAATTCGTGTACCTACACATTATTACGATGGGCGCCTACCCGTCAGAGTACGCAAATCGCGTGGGCCGCTGATCGCCACGTGTATATAATAAGTACCTTATACGTGGCTATATATTAAATATATTATTTATTATATGTGGTATATATATGGCCATGTGGCATACACGCACTCAGTACTATGTTTTATTATTATTATTATTATTATTATTATTAACACGAGTGCGTGAGGTCGGGGGCAGCACAAAAATCTTTTATTCTCATATATTATATATATCATATATATTATCTCGTGCCCGTTTTTCTTTAGGACCTCTCCGGAACCACCGGCCGGATGACGGGCGGGCAGGAACGAACCAGTTCGGACGGAATAAAGCGGCAATACCATAGTCAAAAATTGTTCTACAAAAATATATTCTACTTTACTAAGGTACCTATACTGCAGGCTGCGCAGTAATACTATACTCCTACCGCTGCAACACGCGTATAATATATTATGGATTTCAAGAACGCAGTATAATTATTATTATTTGGAGGTACGGAGCTGTGGTAAGGATGGCCACGTGCTGTTTAATATTATACCGCTTGCGGTTACCCCCTGCGAGGGGGTAGGTGGAGGTGGTCGCGGGGGAGACGCCACTAGAGAAAACCATAGCCACGTGTTATTCTCGTTTTCATCGATCGTCTAAAAATACACGAGATGTATAGTATAATATATTATAATGTACTCATCTCTATTGTAAAATATTATTTCGATACAGCTTAATAAAACGAAAAGAATTTGGTTACGTAAACGTATAATTATCGATTGGTATTAGGCACAAAAAATGTGTATGTAAAAAAAAATTGTTGAAAAAGTCTACACTTTGCGATATAATAAGTGTTTAGCGTTAAATGAATCACCTTGTATAATATACGATGTTGATGTATATACTATTGTATATAATATTATGTCTGTAAAAGCCTATACTAAAAAAACCGACAAAGGCCAGATTTAGCACAAACCGTACGCCTAAATCTATAAGTATAAAATAATTGTTTACTGTTGAATTATTGTTCTGACCGTTCTTCATCTGTAATTATACGATGTAGGTAATGTAAATTTGTCTGCATTTTAATACGCTAGGTAGATAAAGTTATAATATTATGGATTTGTTCTTGAATGAAAAAAAATCGGTACCCGCGGGTCGGGCCTGATTACAAATAAAAATTGGATGGGCCATTCCTAAATTATTTGTTTTTGGTCCGTGCAGATCCGTGCAATATTACACATAATATACCTAAAACTCTCGAATCCTCTGACCTTGGTAACGACGGTCGTCGGAATTTAGTATTTTATTAAATTATACGAGAAGACTGTGCGTATACCGTAACCATCAAAGCGTATAAAAAAAATCTTGCAGACCGATAATTGTTATATTATTATTTAGGTATCCATGTATAATATATTATAGTCGATGAACTGTTTTTTAGCTGATCTGACACGCAATATATGTACGTAGTAGTCGGCATCGAGCAAAAACGAAACCGATCACGAGTGGTTTTCGCCATTTTATTCTGTTGGAATAATTTTTAATTATAGACGCCGAACCTATACCATAGATTCATAGATATACCATACTTTGTACAATGTATATTACGTTTTTTTAATCAATGCTACATATATAATATAATACAGCAATGATTTTATTTACCTATATTTATCGGCACGTAATTTCTGTTAATTCTGACGCGATTACGATTTACGGTACTCCAATAACAAGATTTATTTATTTATTTATTGACGCGCCAGGAGTCCAATATAATACATAGAAATTAGATAATTATTGTTTAATCTGAATACTTATACGGGATAAACGGGATAAGGTATAGGTACTCGACATCTTTTCTAGGCATATATGACGCACGGTGATCGTCACACTCTGTTTTTTCACATAGAACTATTTTTTCTTTTCTTAATCTACATAATATTATATCGACAGAAACGTGTTTTTTTAATGTTTTTTAATGTGTGTGTATATAATACACAACACGAGTAGTACGTACCTATATATTAGGTATTATTATAATTACTATATCGTGATTCATCATGAAACCCGTTGTGTATACATTTTTTTTCGTCTAGGGAGCGTACACCATAACCGACCAACCGTTTTATTTTGCTTCCGTCAGTAATAATTTTTAGTTTGATTATTTCCTCTATGCGAAGTATTTTTAATCATGCCCTTATATATTAAACACTCGAGGAGCTTGACCAGGTTTTCAGGAAAATTCTGTGTTACACGTACTACTGTATTCCGTGTCAAATTATAATTTTCTTAAGACGCACAATATAATACATTATATACAGCAGGATAAAAAGGAACAAGAGACCGTCCAAGGACACATTTTGTTACACTTAGACATATGTTGTGATGTGATATGAAATGAAATGAATGAATTATATAATATGAAAATATACGCAAGATTACAGTCGATCAGTGACGTCGTTTCAGTTTTTAATAAACGTCAAAAGTTTTGATCAGCCTACATATAACTGCACAAAAAAAAGCTTTTAATTAGTTTAATTAGCTTGCAAGCTAATTTTCACTATACAATACAATTCTTGTTTTAAATAACTTTATACGCGTCTGGGGCAAAAATAGCATAATTTTATGGTAAAAAAAACACTGAACGAAGCTTGAAGAAACGAGCTAAATAACTAAGGTACCAACTTTAGTGACGTCATTTTATATGTCTAGATGGGTCGAACAAATTAAATTACAATATTAAATTTCTAAAACGTAATTATTGAAAAACCGAAAAAAAAATGTATAGGTTTCTTTTATTATAGATGTTTTTCTGGATGTTTTTTTTCGAAATAATTAATACATTTAAGATCGTTTAGATTTTATAATTTTTATAATATCAGCGGCTATATTATATTTGAACAATAAAACTATAAATACCTATCGATTATTAACTTGACAATAGTTTTTTAGTGCTTACACAATATTATATTTCCTCAAAATTGAAAAAACTGTAGTTAGGCTATTTATTATAGTTACAGTCAGTCAATCGCGCGACGAGCTGCAGAATAGGACAGCCCTTGCAAGACGGAATGATAGATGGAGTAATGTCGTGCAGAAAATTCAAAACTAGCAGAACTGCAGCAGACAGAAACATCACGATGTACGGTCGAAGAACAGATAAACAATAAAAAAAAAGCATTACGTCTATTTCCCAATCAGGTGAGTTGACATTTTATTCAATAACAGGTCGAATTCGCAGTATATATTTGTGCTTTTTTAAAGTAGTGCTTTTGTTTAAAAACCGGTATAGATCATATATATATAGTATAGATGAAAATGTTGAGATGTTCATGTTTTATATTAATGACGACGTAGGATTTAAAAATCGGCTCGTTTCTTCAATTTTTTTTGTTTTTTGTTATGGTTTTAATTATAGTGTCGCGATCAACAGCGTGTCGTTACGTGCGATATCGGAAATAACGAATGAAAACCGTGTTGACAACACGACGAATAGTACGAATCGACGATGACTCGCTTTTTGGGTATGACGAATCGACCTCGTGTAAAACAACACACTTTATATTATAATATATATTATACACGTAGGACAGTCGTCGTCGTCGTCGACACTTTTGATAAAGTCCTTTTCTTCACGAGAAAAACCTTATTCACGCTGCAGCAGCAAAGTAGAATATGAAACACGCAACCGGATAATTGTGAGTAATATTTTTTTTCTCTTTCTCCCGTGCCTTCTCACGCTTGGTTACAGGATAAATAAAGAAGAAAAAAAACAATAGCGTTATAAAAGTAGTCAGCACAGACGCGCGCACATAGCTGTATAATATACGGTCGAATGTGTGTTTAGTCAGTTTTGGGTTCCGGTTAACGAAACGAGATAATATGAAATATATTTCTCCGTACGCCGGCGACGACGACGACGACGATATAATATTATATTCATTGCGATGCGAGCAGAACAATAACCGTGGTAACCGAACACGACCAGAGCCCTTGTATGTAAGTTCACACACCGTGTAGCTATTGCTACAGGGGTATAAAATGCGTATTATAAATTATAATGGTGTTGTAATAAAAATATAATATGGCAGTACGGAGTACGATACCGGAGTGGTCAACGGACAATTATTGGCCCCGTCATGATAGAATATACACGAACAATATATACATATCAGGCAATTGATCTTCAGCCAATTTTTTTTCTCTTATATATTTTATTGGAGATTTTTTTGCAGCAGCATAATACATTTAACAATTACCTATTGTAAATTAACGTATCACTCAATGTCGTCTTAGTGTCACTAGCAAACAAGTTGTACCAGCCGACACGACAAGGCGCATTTTTAAATAGAAAAAGATTTATTGATGGGTTATAAATTATAACTCTAACTAAACTGTTTTTGGAAAACCGTTTTGAAATATACATGATCTACAGGGGAAAAATCTACACTGACTTCTCTCTCCACATCTTATTATCTCATTCAATATAAATAAGTTTCTTTGATGAATATATTATATCTTTTATTGCCGAATAGCTATTCTGTACATCTGCCTAGTGAGAATTGGTAAAAAAATTGGCAGGGACCAATATTGTCCATATATAAAATCATGATGGTGACTAATTGTCCTAAATCCCGATAATGTTTATTAAATTAAACGAGACACAAAAAACACATAGAATAAATGATGACAAATCCTTGAAAATACGATATAAAATTCGGACAACGCTGTAATTTATTGTTGTCGACCCGATCGTAAAAATATAGATAAACACGTACACGAACTATTTGCAACTTCCTGACTATATAGCAATCTGCAGTAGCATAATTAAAGCTATATATTATTATTTTATAGTAATTTTTTATAAATGCATTGTATATTATACGTCGACATAATATCGGAAACCGTATACGGTTTTTTTTTAGCAAGACATCGATTGAAATTAATAAATAATAACAATTATTACTGTCCCGCAGCATACACACTCGATAGACCGATGTATTAACTTATACGTTAAATGATTTTGTTTTTTATTAATCGAAAATGAAAACGTTATACAATTATACAATAATACCATAATTCCTACACAATAGCGTTGCCTGATCATGCATTATGTTATCAATATATTATTATATTAAATACGCGTGCCATAATATATCATATTTTATTTATTTTTTATTAAATGCATTTTTATAGGGGTTTTGTTTAACATAACGTGAGATATGGTTTGTTTCGAATTTGTAGTTATCGCAAGAATATCGTATTGACAACAAAAAAACGATTGTCGAAACGTTATGACTTATTGCTATAATATAGCCCCCACATGCTATTTTGAAATATCTTAGTGATGATTGTATAGTATTATTTACTTTAGAATATTATGTCGTCTCAGCGTTAAAATAATTACGACATATATATATATATATATATATATATATATATATATATATAATAGGTACTCCTCACGTTAACAGATGATAATATTATTACTTACTCCTGTCGAATAGTAAACTAAACTAAATAATAATTTAAAATATAATATAATATATGTACGATAATCGTACGAGATTTTTAAAACGTGTATAATTAATAATACGGTCGGTTATATTGATGACGGTTTAATTGCAGATTATTTTGATCGTTGTTCTAGAAAATAATAATATTGTGGAAAACGCATCCCACCGAATACATATATTGACGAACGGCGGCTTATGATAATAAAACATGCATGGTCAATGCAGTCCAGGTTCAGATGTAAAAATTGTAAATTAAAACTTATACTCTTATAAAAATGCCGTATTTTATTTCGAGCTGAATTAAATTAAACGCGTAAACTATTAAATATTATTACTAAGTACTACTATGTAATAAATACCTAAGTAATAATAATAAATACCTAATAATTACTGACTACTGTTATGTAGATTATTAATTATTTATTATACAAAGTGTAATCACTTTAAAGGTGTGTTGCAATTTATTAAAATAATCATATTTTTTTTTATATTTAAAGAAATATCTATCTAAATTTTTTACACTTTTTGTTTTTTCCTCTATATGAATAACTAAAAATTCATACCTACCTGTACACAGCGTGCGCGATGTCCACACCTTAGCCGGTGGGCGTAGGTACGTTATTTCTATTAAAGATTTTATCTTGCAGAAATATTATTCAACCAACTCCAGTCTATCGGTATATAAGACGCCAAAAATCGCTTCGGGACTTTAATGAGTAATTAGACGAGCTACCTACGAATTAATGATAAATGTTGGCTTATATATTCCTTCCTACCTACCCGGAATTATTAGAAGTTATCCACTATAATATATATTTTAATATTATCGAAGCTTTTTAAAACTTAGTATCGCAAATGAGTTTAAACACGATATATTGTACCGTTGCAGCGATCCGTAAGACACAAAACGCATCAAGTATGTAAATGTACATACTGCTGCAGACTACTACAGACAACAAACACACGTGTAGTCTTTGATTCGAAACGTCTGTCGATTATAATGTACCAATGACAATTTTATTCGTTCATTACATCTGTCGTCGAGAACGCGAACGACCTATAATACATTTAAACACAACAAAACGGAACATATCAAACGTCTGTATAATATAACGACATTAAAACGTGCGTGCTCCTCAATTACGCATTTACGCCCCCGCGTGTATCCGACAATATTATTGTATATTATGTACCTACATGTTTTTAGTACATAAACAACCTACAATATACCTATAATATAGAGTATACTTGTTTGTACACGTAAATGTGGTTTCGTTTTACGTCGTTTTTATCGACTTGTGCAATGAATATATAATATCCAGTTGGTTTTGGAAAAAATCGTCAGCATTCCTATCTGCATATATGTTTGCATTGCCGGAAAAATGCAGAACGAAACGAAAAAAATATATTGTCACTTTGAAGTGTTCTCAGGGGTATTTACATATAATATAATATTGTGCACCTATGTATTTTAAGTACATAAACGGCCTACAATATACCTATAATCAGCTGTATGATATAATATATTGTACCTATACTATTTATAGGTACGCATTGATGTTTTCGACTTGTGCGGTGAATATAATATCGAGTTATTGATTTTGGAAAAAATTATCAGCATTTCTGCCTGCATATATTTGTTATGCCGGGGAATATGTCAAGCGGATCGAAAAGAAAATACTGTCCCTTTAAAGTGTTCTCAGGGGTATTTACATTTTACATATTATAATATTATGTACCTATATATTATAAGTACATAAACGGCTTACAATATGCCTATAATCTATATGATATAATATAGTGTATACTTGTTTGTACAAGTCGATACATTTTTAACTTGTGCAGTAAATATAATAAAATATATAGAGTTGGATTTGAAAAAAATCGTCAGCATTCCTGCCTGCACATATGTTTGTATTGCCGGAAAAAATGTCGAACAGAAAAAAAAGAAAATATTAGCCCTTTGAAGCGTTTTCAGAGGTATTTACGTATAATATAATATTAAACCAACGTGTCTGTAATGTCCGGGTACGATACGCAATGTTTTCGTGAGCAACTAAATAAAAACATTTTATTATTCGTAGTTCGTATAGAGACATATAATTAATATCTCTACCTACCTATAAAGGTTGACATATCGTCTAAAATTATTCAACAGGTTTTGAATAACATAATATTGTTTAAATTAAACTCCACTATATAGGTACGTAACCTACGCGTAACGTAGTACTAAATTATAGCGGATACAATAGAATTTGATTTGCTCGATAAAAACGAACCGTACGGCCCATGGTATTATGTTTTGAGAACACAAATATTCTAAACGAGTGAGTTACCTATTCACATTATGCACAAGTACCGATGAAGAAAAATCTGTCCACGCTACTGCAGCAGAACAACAGATGAATTAGTATAGTACCATGTATTACAGGTAATTAACAAAAACATGAATTTTGTACGGGTGTGAGAAATTTCTAATAGGTAAGTACTAAAAACGAATCTATGTCAAAATATCCAAATCGAAATATATACCTTAATAAACATATATTAATAATAATAAATAATAGGTAATACGCGAGATATAATACATTTATAAGCAATAATTGTTGAGTTATATATAATTTTTTGTTGAAAGCTAATAAAAAATATGTATATGTATCTAATATCATCAGAGCTCGCCAAGCTCAGTTCGTGGATCAACAATTTGGTACGTTGAAAATGCGATTGGAAATTTCAGCTGACGAAATAAAAATTGCATAAAGTGAACTGGGAGTATCATATATTGGACCACAACCACAGATCAAAAATAAAAGAAAACACAAGTGTGAGGAATATAATGATGGCAGTTATTCCGAATTAAATGCCATTGCTAATTTAATTAGAAAATTTAGTGTATTGTACGTAATTGTATCTAATATTTATAAAATAAACTTAAATAACATTAATTAACTTATATTTTATTTCACATATTATTTGAATTTATATTCAAATTGACGTTTCAAAATGTTTGTGGTTATATTTCGACCGATAATAATAATATGCGTACGTCAGTACAACGTGACGACTCGTATAATAAACAGACCGAAATTCTTCATCGTCCGTATAAACACCTGCTGTTTAGGTATATAGGTACAATAATAATATATTCCTCGGGACGACGACATCCTGCAGCGAACCGTTTCTATAGTGACCGCGTGTGCGGAGGAGGACACACGCGCGCATACGACCTCGATATCGAATTACCGGAATAAGGACGACGCAGGACACGATATATAATAATATATATTATTATTATTATTGTGTACGACGTGCGCGAATGGCAGCAAATATTATAAGGATTCGGCCGATCAGAAGTGTAATCGAGCGGAAACCGTATATTATAATACGTACGGCGAGTTATATAAAACCCGCAGTTATTATATACTGGCGACGGCGTAAAGTCGAAGAAAACAATTTGTTTTTCCGACGAAACGTTCGATCGAAACGCGTCAAGTGTTTTTTGTTGATTAATTCTCGGACGACATAATATAGCAATCGAACATAATATATAGATAGGCGAATAGTCAGTATACCTATACAGTCGCGTCGCAATAACTCGAAACCGAAGGGGGATAAAAAAAAATCGGTCCGAGATAATAATATGAATTATTCCCGAGAGGTAGGCAATACTTGGCCCAACTAGTGCAATAGCGTCGAGTGTTACGATAATTTCGAGAGGGAATCAAAAACAAATTCGAGTTGTCAACTTTTTCGAGTTATCGCTACACTGCGTATATTGCATAATATTTTCGACGACCGTGTGACAATGGTCATTTTCGACGCGGAACACGCGTAATGCAATATATTTTATCGCGCAACGCGATCGGACGACGGCTGCACAGCGCAGCATATCGTACACGATTTACATAATATTATTATTGTAATGACAACAATACGTGCGCAGTCAGTGTACACCGTCGTCGTCGTCGTGAAATTTTTATTCGATAATACACGCCCGCGCGGGTCTGTGCGTTATAATAATATAATATTACGGCCGACGGGTAGTCTTTTTACGGCGGTCGTAAAACCGAAGTGTGTGGAAAAAACGACCCTTTTAACAACACGGCATGTACCTGCGGAGCGCCGATCGTGTTCGGAGCAACATTGCTCCGACGGGTCCCTGTGGCGGCGGAGATCTTTTGTGTCGATCCAAGAGGGGTCGTCGCCGCCACCGACGGCGTCGACGCCATTTACGGGGCAGTACGTTTCCACACAATGAACACGCGGCGCGCACGCTATAATACGTGTTCCCGGAATGCACCGCCGCACGCGGTATGGTCTTTTTGCGCGCCGAAAAGGTCGTATACCGCACGCATTGTGTTGTGGTATACACACGGGGTCTGGTCCAAAGAGAATTTTTCGTATTGTTGCGCACGCCCGCGTATCGGAAACCGTTCGAACCGTACCGTGCATTTCCGAGAAAACCTTTTGGACATCCTTTGTCGCCATGAGCGCGCGTCACATGCTCGTGGTTTTTATTCGAACGCGCGACGTTCGCTCTCTGCGCACAACAAGACGACCGTTGTTCTCTGCGAGGAACACCGAGCGCGACCGACCGTGTCCGCTACAAGCAGAACGGAAAATTAGCATAGAATTAGCATTTTACGGCGAATAATAACACCCACGAAACCATCGAGCCGCGCGGGAGCGGCAATAAATAATAATATAGGTAGGCACCCGGACAAACAATGAACCCGACGAAAGTGCAAAGCTGCGGTAAATAAAACCCATCTCTACATAAAACCGCGCGCGTTACATTGACACTACAGTTGTAGATCATAAGACCACACGATGGGGACAAAAAAAAAAAAAAACTGTTGGTCTGGAGTTTTAGAAACATTTTTTTAATTAATTTTTTTTTTTTTTTATTCGATCCGATAAAATTATACTGAAAAGTCTTGCGGATTGTGCTGACTCGGCACGACGAGATGCTGAAAACGATTCCGTTAGATTCGAATTTTTAAAATTCTCGCGAGTTTTTCAAATAACGATCCGTCGTCGATCCCCCCCCACTCGGCGGGGCGCTATTTCTTTCGTTTTTTACCGAGGAGATAAACTAACCCCCCCCCCCCCAATACCGCCGAAGTCGGAGACATATATTTTAAGGTCGATAAAGCATTGCACTCGGCGGTGTTAAGGTCACTTGGTGCGACAACGACGATATAATATTTTATAATTATTATGACTGATGTTCGACAACTCACCTCGGCCGAAGCACGGAGACACGCGGCCCTCCGGCAGACAGGGAAGTGGCGCGGCGGTGCCGGCCACATGAAGAGCAGCACGATGAGCACGACGAACAGGACGACGCACAGGAGCAACGCGGCCACGGCCACGGCTAGCCCCGTCCTGGAGAAGCCGGTCTTGTCCCGGAGCTTCTGCTCCAGGCTGGTGGCGGCCGCGAACGCGTGGAACTTTCCGTTGCTGGTGGCGTTGTTGTTGTCCGCGGACGACGGTGGCGCGGCCACTGTGCCGTTGTTCTTGTCGGTCGCCGGAGACGGGTCGGACGCCTTCAGGCAGGGTTCGCGTTCCTCGTCGGCGGCCGACAGGCAACCGCCGTCAGGTTTGTCCTGCATCTCTACGTTCTGACCGCCGTTGTTGCGTTCTTGCGCCATTGTCGTGGTCGTCTACGTCGTGTCACTCCGCAGCGGCGCACATCTGAAGGACCAACGGTCGGCTGTCAAGTACGCGCGCGCCACTCGCGATTTCGGCGGTGTCGGCGAATGTGGTGTAGACGGCGGAGAAGACGCGAACAAGACCACTTCGCGGTCGTGTCGGGAATTACCGACGAAAAACGGACGCGCGCACTCGACCCTCGGCCGCCGCGAGAACAGTATGGCGGTATACTGCTTGACGCGCAAAACCGTAAAATAATATTATAACGATATTGTTATTATATTTTAAACGATAAATTAAGCTGGGCACCCAGTCGTTCGCCGGCAGCACGACGGAACGACAGCAAGTATCGTCGTCGTCGTTACAGTGGCACCCGTTGTCTGCCGCGCCGTATGCAGGAACGCGACTGGCACGGCGGCGGCACACTACCAGTTTGGCGGGAAAATCAGTGTTGCCAACGCGCCCGCCCGTCGGCCGACCTATGCGACGCGGCTGCTTCGCCGGTAACAACAATATTTTACAGTGCCCTGCTTAGAAATTGTTGCCCGTGAGACGCGAGTGAACAAAATAATATTATAGCATCCAGACGTATTCGCTCGTGCGGTGGCCGCCGTCGAATGCTGGGCCGCACGTAGCAGCGACGAATTGTCGTGGTCAACTCCTTGTGCTAACCGGGGTATTCGGTATAAAAGACGGAAGGAGAAAAAGAACAACAACAATTTTAAATATTTCAGTATATGTATTTAAAATCCCAATTAAAATTTCATATTTATAAATCATTAATTAACGTTAAAAAAATAATCATAACAAATTAATTATACGATTAGTTGTATTTCTTGTCGAACATTTCCAAGTAAAGTAATTTTTACCCTGGTACTTAGTACTTTAAATGCATCTTTTATTGATCTTAAGTGATCCTTTTATTATGAGCTACACATTAGTTTTAAAAGTTATAATTTTTTTGAAAATATATTTTTCCCGTGATTTGATGTCATTGTAAAACAACATTTTTATCGTTATACTTTTTTTAATTTGTCTTAATATATTTATCATTTTTGTTCTTTTTTTTTCCTCGTTTTTTTTTTCTTTTTTTTTTTTGGTCTTTGGTTCGGGATTTGGTAACTGGCAGTAGAACCCAAATCGGTCAGCTGAATTAAACGAATAAAATAATTATGGATAGGACGAGTTGCAATTATACAATTGTAGGACGTAGGTGCCATATATAATAATCTTCCGATTTACGCTAGTGCACATCATAACAATGATGGTGTGTGGCTTAAAGATTTTGATTCCAACGCATTTTCACAATATCATATTTTCGATAATATCGTCAAGTACCTATCAAACATTTAATAAATACTTGTAAATCTTAAAAATTACCTTTACCGCCTCCTTCGGTCACTCCTCAAAGTACTACATCGAAGTACTCGATAAATCCAAACAGTAAATAATATACTTTAGTAATTAGATTAGAACCTGCAGGTTTAGAGTGAATGACAATAAATCTGACAGTATTAATAGTATATATTAACTCTAATAAAAATAAATAGTATTTATCATCTATAAAGTGCCTACAATAGCCATTGAAGGATGTCGCCTTGGCAATCATATCATCTTACAGACCATTTGTTTTATATTATATAGATACAGTTTCGGTTGAGTTTTACTGGTAAACTCTATTATATTTCACTATTTCAATACAATAGATTCTAAGTGGAGCGATGCATTAATTTTTCAATGATGTGTGTGTATGTGTGTTTTTTATGCCGAAGACACTTTTTTTAGTAGAAAAATGCTTGGATTTTCAACTTTGAGAAGTTAGAACTTTGTTCGAGTAACAAAATAGATCTAGTTGGCACTTTGGGGTTCAAAAGTAAAAAATTCACAATATTTTTTAATATAATTAAGAAAAACAAATAATCTTATAGATACCTAACTTTTTCACCAAATGTTTATATCAGCATTTCTAGATATGATAAAATTTTAAAAATGTTCCGACTCTTTTTGAGCTATTTATACAAACATTCGAAATGGTCGATTTCTTTTTTCTACAAATGTCGATAAACAATTTTTCGCTTGGTCAAAAACCTTAACAATTATATACAAGGTTTCTCATAAATAGTTCATACTAAAATCTTAAAATCTAAAAAAAACACTCTTTTTTTATAAACTATTGAAGTTTAAATTTGGACGAAATTAGATACCTATTTAAATGAAAAATTATAGATAACAATTGTACCTATTCATTTTGTTGTAATTCAAAATTATTATTCATAAGAACTTAAAACTTTTAACGTTTATATAATATAATATACGTAATAAAGGTATATTATATTTTATACACACGCTGCCTTTTTTAAATGTACTGTTAAATTAATTCATCCTATATTATTTGTAGATTTTATTTATTAATGTTTTTAATAGCAATATAAATGTATTATAAAATAATCATAGTAATATAGGCTGACAGACCGTCGTCGCCCAAAATTGTTACAATGTAAATCACTGAATTCAAATTGAACACATATATTAACAGTGACTTTTAGCCGTAAGTCATGGAGTAAGGTTTGGTAAAATTGTTATTATGTTTAAAGCAATAACAATTTATTAAACAGTATAATAATATTGCATTTTAGATACATATTTTTTTTGGGTGGGTGGAGGGAAGGAGGACTTCAGTAGGTTGGTACGGAAAAAAACGGTAGTAGGTATCTTTGTCAATTTGTTTACACATGCGAAATGTTTTAAGATTGACTTCGGCGCCACTGGAATAAATACTAAATAAATTCTTATATAACAAAGATATAACTATGTAAGTAAGTATAAATTTACAAATAAAGCAAATTAAAAAAAAACCCATCAATAAGAATTTACCTACTGTTGCAAATTGTTTTAAATAAACATTATAATATTTTTCATTTCGTGTATACAAGCCTTATTCCCAGGGATTCCTCTGTACAAATGTGTGTGTGTAGTGTGTATATCATATGTATTTACAATGTTTGATGAGTTGAGTTACTATATGTGCTTAGGAGTATCGTAATATATATTTGTGTCGTATTATGTGACTTGCCCGGGAATACGAACCAGCGCGAGTAAATAACACATAACACTCGCCAAACTATAGACTACCAGCTACCTCTATAGGACAAAACAAATTGACGAAAAACAAATTTAACCGTTTATTAAGCTTGGCACGTTTAATCCTATCCGAATATCCAATTGAAATGCTCGGGCTGCGCGTTCTACGACGGAATGAAATAAATTATAACACTATAATGATATTCATACAGAACCCAGTAGTCATAATATGTGTTTTATTGTTCACGTCGATCGTCTTCGTGGGTCATGTGAGTCATAATACGTCATACCGACATAGGTACCATATGTTTATATATATAAATAATTATTAAAAAAAAATCATAAATACTTAAACATAATATATATATAAGGCAACTGAACTATAAACTTACCTATATATTATACCGGGAATGATTTCAAAAGTGGATAATTCGAGTACGTATTTCTAGTTCAAACTGATGAATCAGTTTTTTAAACAATTGAACTCGTTAATATTCTTGCTAGGTAGTCAAAACATTCCCAATAATCAAATCGCGCTGTAGTCTTCCGAATTCCGAAGCAGTGCGCGTTTATGGAAATCCCTTCCTACACAAGTTTATGAGCCATCTGACTAGAAAGATAGGACAAAGTTTATTTTTCTTAAGTACCTATAGTTTTATTATAGTCATATTCCACTATACCAGCGATATTCTACTTAACAAAACGTTTATATGTAATACCTTCCATAAAACTAACCGCCTTTGTACTTTCCGTCTTTTGTTGTATAACATCAATTTATTATTATAGGAGTCCTAGCGTTTACAAATAAGGTAAAGATGATGGTTAAAAACACAATTAAATTTAACAATAAATTTTATCGTAATAGGTTAACCCTAACAATTATTTAACATCGCCTAAAATTTTGAGTTAAATATATGCGTGTATACCGCCTAAATATAGCTCGTTAAGGTAACTATAATCGATTTGTTGTACTCAAAAGATTCGTCTTTTCCACGGCCATAACTCAACAAATTACCTATTAAATTAAAAAGAATTAATTTAGTGGTAGAGGCCTCTTGTGATGTATATTATTATTATAGCAGACTTATTATCATATATCAAACTCAAAAACGATTGTTTTCGCGTTTTAAAGTTGTTGAAGCAAAGCAATGAATATATATTATACCTATAAATAATGTAACGACTATATAGTATTTTTAAAAATTTTAATTTCATTCAATTTAGTTTTTAAATTTTTATATTATTTTAAATTCGTTAAACTAAACTTACGGTCTGAAAATATAATTCACGTACCTAAGTACAATCATTGATTATAGAATAAACAATAATAATAATAATAGTTTATTCTATAATCAATAGTACAGTATATAAAAAATAAATACAACATTTTTTTTATGAATTTCAATGTTGAATTATGATAATATTAATATATTTACTGAGTACCTATACATTTTTACCGACACATTTTATGACTTAATTTATATTATACCAAATAACTTATTTGGGTTAGTCATCAAAATTATATTTAAATATCTATAAAATTATTAAACTTTATGAGATATTTAGTATTTGTAATTACTACGTATAATATCATAATGTACAAGTTCTTACGTTAAAAAAGAATTATTATTAATATAATATTTTTTTCTTAGCTTTAAGGGTCATTTATGTTAAAGATCTATTTTTTTCAAATTTCAATGTGTATTAATGATCGAATAGAGATAAATGGACGTAACCGTTTTTTGAACGTTTGGTCGTCAAAATGTCACAAAGTTATATGTTGATACGTCTAAAATAAATGTAAAATATCAAAAAAAAAAATAAAATTTGGTATCTATAGGTACGTAATATTCAATAATCAACGATAAGGTACGATACGATACAATATCATTAGTTATATTATGAAATATGAACATAATATCATTGGTTGTATAATTTATATATGAACCAGAACTAAAACATAATTTTTATGTAGAATGACTCAAAATACTTCACACTAAATAAATATTAATAATAAAATATAATATTTCAGTTAATATTAAATTATTAATTTTTAACATTTTATAATTTTTCTTTAAACCTTTTAATACAAATTTATTGTGCGTGTTATAATAAATAACTTGAATATTAATTTAATACTTTTATTGATTGATTTATTATTTTTTTTTAACATCCAATTGTCTCCACGTCTAAATAAAATCAAACAACTACATGTACATTAATTTTCCTACAAAAAAATAGATCGATTAATGATTGTATCAACAAATTCATAAGTCCACGTAAATCGAAAATCTTTACACTTTAGATTTTAGTAATAAGTCATAAGTATAATACAATAACCAAACATACAACATATTCTTCTTGCTAATCATTAATTATTAAGTATTATTATAATTTATATTATTATCAACCACGTTAATCGTATAAAATCTATTTACAACTATTACAATGCTTAATATAAATTAGAATTCACGGGCATTAATATCCTTTTTGATCTTTTCCACTATTTATTATCGCCAGACGGCTATAAAATGTTTCAAATAAAATTAATGACATTCGTAAATCGATACATTTAAAATAAGACCGTTCCTAATAGTTTTAAGATATTATAATTATTTTATTATTCATGCATGTTTGTAATGTTGTATAGTGTTGTGCATACGGAAAGACTTTAATGGTTATTAAGATGCGATACACAAAAGACAAAAGAATAGATTGCGTTTAAAAATATCAATAATATTATATGTATTAGTTATTCACATGTCACAGACTCGTGTACATCACAAATCCATTTCTAAATGACAAAAATTGAAAAATAAATAAATATACTAATGAACATCATATGCATAATATACAATGTGCTATTATATTATTATACAACATAAGTAATTTATTATGTTAGTTATAGTGTTCAAAATCTATAGTAAAAAATGTATGCAGCTATAAGGCATACACTATAACAAAATTTTGGTAATCACTTTGTAATATTTATTGAATGATCGTGTTCTATTGGACGATACAATTAATAAATAATGAATTGCAAACTTTTACCTATTCAATAAACGTTTCGAAAAAAAATATAAAAAACCCTCAAAAAAAAAAAAACTAAAAAACCCAAGAGTATAATTAAATTGCGTAATAGTGCAAGGATATTTATTTTAAACTCAAATGACTGAAATGCCCTTCGTCTTAATGGTTTTTTTTTAAACCGTGTATAATATATTATACGGACAAGTCATTTACGATTTTGGGAATGACTTTTATTTAATTATATTATATTTTTTTATTTATTTATCCTTATATAATTAACGGTTTGTTATTGAAATAAAAAAAAACTTACTTTTTTTATTGTATTTTTTTTTTGTTTATTACACATTTAATAATTATAATAATAATTAGGGGAGGAAATGTAATGCCCCGAAAAAACTCAACAATTTCCCTAAAAAAATACTTTTATTTCTTAAATATTTAAAATAATGCACTCATTTTATTTTAAGTAAATTTTAAATCAAAACAATTTTTTAATTAAATGTAAAAAAAATATTTACAGTAATGAATAGTTTCAAATCTTCTACGCGGACTTTAAATCTGAAAAAATAATTATTCTCATTTCATTATCCGTCGCTACTCGTGATTTCGATTATTCCGTCGTAGGAACCGTTTTGGTGAAATCCTTGTTAGTATCTATATACATAATTGTTAGTTTAAAATTACTTTTTCAATCAAAAATCTTAAAATACAATTTTTAAAAACCGAAATACTTGAAAAAAATGAAAAAATGACCTTGAAGTCGAAAATTCAAAAAAATGGAAAAATAAAACTTATTATGATTCAAAAATACTTGAAACATTATGTTTAAAAATAGCATCGCGTATTTAGTTTTGGAAACTAATGCAAAGTTCATTAAAATCCCAAACTTATTAATAATAATATAGTTTATTGGGACAATCGAGAAATATAATATAAAGAAACATATTTAATAAACAAGTTACAAGCTTGTCCAATCATTTTATATGCTTGAACACGGATAAATTGATATTAACAAAAGTAATAAAAAGTTGTTATTAAAAGTGAACTTAAAATAAAATAAAAATAAAAGTTTATATAAAGCCATATTAAAACATAATACAGTAAAACAAAAAAGAAGAAAAAATAATATTAATAACAAAATTAATTACTGGTGAAAATATTATTACCTAATATAATTTTTATAGTTGTTGAAATTATCAAAATCGGCTAAATAAATAATATATTATTACGTAATAAAAAGACTCCTCTAATTATTGAACTTTGAGTTCCAAAATTATTGCGATTTAATGACACAATTAAATGATATTACATTTATACATTTTTTTTGTAAATCTTCTACGGTGCTATTATAATATTTTATACTATTATATGTATAGCAGGCTAATGAAGTACGATGCATCCAATGTTTTACTTCAGGAAGTAGCTTAATAAAAGCTCTGCAGAATATACGACGCAATTCACAAACCAAGAAGTTTTATAGGGAAGCAAAGTTATAGGCATTATATATTACTCAATACTTAATCAGGAAAGATAAATGCGTGCACTCAAAAATCTATTTTTGAGTAGGTAGTTAAAATTGGTTAATGGTTGTGTTGTGAGGACCATGCCGTAAAGGCAGTAACTTTAATATGTGTTTTCCTGCCGATATAATTAATTAATGTCACGCTATTTTAAAGACGTTCTAATATTTCGGTCACCTATGTATAAAACAAAAACATATTGTCATCAAAATAACGATCAAATAATAAACAAAGTGATTCACCTAATATAGTCACCCCCATTTTTTCCATTTAATAATGAATTTCATATCTTCGATTTTCGGAATTTTTAAATATACTTAAAGACCATATTTTCATATTCTTGAGACTTTTTGTACTACTTAATAAGTGCCCGGTGGCGATACAAACTTCTATTTTTATAATGAGCAGTGAGCTCCCTCCTTTTTATTATAAATTATTTAGTATATATATATTTTTTAATTTTTGATGTATTTAATTAAAAAATTGAACGAGAAATTTTTCAATTATTAAAATGTTTATACTAGGTTAAATTAATTTCTAACAAAACATATGAGTATTGGTTTATATAGATATAACGCATTTCAGGCTTCAGCTTTACTATAAAAATAAGCCTTAAATTTAAATTTTGCGAGCTGGAACTAAATATCAATTTTTGTACTTTACATTACAATTACATAATTGTATGACTTTGTATGACACAATGTATAGGTATATTATATGATTTTACAAATCACAATACGAATGCTACTATATATTTATTGTTATGTAGCTGCTGCAGTTAGCATATAATATGTACAATATAGTTACGCCCAATAAGTAAATTTCCGGTCGTGTAGTAATTATTATTTTTTAATCACGACAATAATAAATAAATACGTCAACCCCGAAGTGAGATGACGTCACGTTCAGTGACCCCAAAAGTCGATTTCGATTGTCCTTCCGTGTTCGATTTCAAGCATTCGCCTAATAGCAGCTGGTGCTGTACTAGTATTGTCCAGCACAGTCACCATTCCTGTTGTATTTTTCTATAAATCTAAAGAAAGACAAAATAACTAAATTCGAAATCCTTGACATGATTTAATTACAAAGTAATAGATCCTTAACACAGGGATATCAATATAGCAGCAATATAACATGTGTTCTTATATGTAAATAGTTGTATAATATATATATATACATAGACACAAAATATAATACATTATTTTTATCATTGGGCAATTATTTTCTCTTGACTATTTTCCACCGACGTTTTGCCATATTATTTGTTGTTATCGTTAACTGTGAAAAAATGTTTGATTTCACGATGGAAATTATCTATAGTCATTAATATAGATATATTTGGTAATTACAGCAATCGTATTGATTTATAATGTGTAGGTAGGTAAGTACGTGATATTTTATACACATATTTATCGATAAAAATTGACAAACAGTTAAAGCACAGAGAAACCAATGCATTTTTTAGGTTCTATATATCACTTTGTTATAGTTCACAATTCGAACAATGAGCGATACTGGTAGATAGTAAATATCTATATTTTTGTAGATATTATATACTAAACCACCAAACATGCGGTAGATATTATAGCATTCTATACTAGGAAAATAAACTTGAAACGAGAGAATTATTATTGTTTAATGATACACTATTATATTAAATACAGTTTTTATGATATTATTATTAGATAATAATTTGTTTAAATATTAGACAAAAAAAAACAATTATATAGTCTATGTAAAAAGCTATAAGCTATTGCTTGCTGTTTGGGTCGGTTCTAGGTCACTTTGTACGGTGGAACATTAAAATTGCAAAACTCTGACACTATTTGTACGGTCGAGCAAAAATTAAAATTGCAGAACGCGGACACTTTGTACGGTCGGGTAAAACTTTGGATTGATGAATGCGGACACTTTGTACTAAAATTATTATAGATAAAATATTAAGTATACCTAATATATAATATAAAAAGTCTGAAGTCATAACCAATTATATTAAAAACATTATTAAGTTTTGTAATGTCATAATATGATATCTTTATATATCTAAGTGTCTTACATTCCAAGTAGGAGTGAATCGTGGGTTTATTACTTATCCATAATAATTTAATCAATATAATATAAAATATATATTTCCCAAGTGTGATATCGAAACGAATCAAATTATCGTTTGCGTTAAAACGACGACTGTCACATCGTGTCATCACTACGATGTCAACAACAATTTCAACTAAATTGAGATCAAAACAATTCAAATATTATTTTGACTAGTATACCATATTACGATATAATTTAAACGATATACGTTAGCAATGTTCAGTGATTCTAATACTCTCTCTCTCTCTCTCTCTCTCTCTCTATATATATATATATATATATATATATATAAAGAGAAAATATCTACGAATTATCATACAGAAAAGACCTATTAATCGTAATATAACATTAAATATGGATAAAATAAAATCACGCAATCTTTATTTGTCTATTGTTTATGTCACAATAAATTATAATTTACTTATAATCACCCGGCTCACTAAAAAATTCTAATTTATATAACAATGTTAGTGCTATATGCTTGACTAAATATGATTTGTGGTAAGTTGGCCCATATAGTGAAAATAATTCCTATACACGCTACTGTGACACCTATGTCCGTGTCGGAAAACGTGTGATGGACGCCGCGGGCCACCACGTCCGAGGTCGCACGGCTATAGGAGCTGGACAACGAAATCTACGGCCCTCGAGTTGTATATACAAGAACGAGTTTACGATCACGCAGATCAAAACGTTGCTTGACTTAGCCGCGATTCAACATTTACTCGTCACTGCGCTACCTGGTACAGTTTTCCGGCGGCGAGCTCCATACTGCAGTTGATGTGCGGCCGCGGCGTCGGCGACCTAGACTTCGCAGCCCTGCGTGGTCTGTAGATGTTACTCCTCGACGATCCGATCGCACATTCAAAACATTTTTCTTTTTCGCCACCCCGGCCCTGGCCCTCGACTACACGGCGAACCAGCGGACGTTCTGCAGCGGAGTGGAGGCCTGTCGTTCGTTAACTGCAGCGCCCATATAGTATACGCGAACGGTTTTGTGAAAATTAGGACAGCGATCGCAGAAGTAAATTTCCCCAGCCCCATTCATTTAAAATTTTGCAAATTTTTCATTGCAAATATTTATCATGTGAATTTTCCGGGTAAACCGATGTTGCGTACAAAATTCTGTAACAGTTGTACAAATCACGTGCTAAATATTTGCACAGAAAATTTTGCAAAATTTGAAATGGGTGAGGCTGGGGAAATGTACATCGATCTCGGATCAGGGACTTATTACAGCTCCGCGATGTATACCCGTCGCCGAGTCGAGCTGCAGTCCTGCTCATGTTGCGTCCCGAACACTTGCTGCGTGGCCGGCAGATAGGTGCCATCGAATGTGGTAGTAAACGAAAACCCGCTGACGCATTCGGTTTCGTCGCGGACCCAAACTACAGCGGAACCTCGATAACCCGAACGTCTATAATTCGAAGGAATGTTTTAGCCCCCCGACCTACGTATGTACTTACATTTTTTCTGTCACTCGAATATTTGTTTTGTCTCTCCAACCGATTCAGAATTATCGACGTTTCACTGTATTTGCAAATTGTGACTCTGTGCGTGTACCTACATTCAACGGATCCAACACGTTTACGTTCCGCAATACAAGGCAGAGGTTGATGCCCGCGCGTGCAGAATTGCAACGAGTAAGGGCTGTTTGGCAACGACCACTGCAGCTGGGACCGCGCGCACCTTTGTTCACGTTCTGCGCCATTTACCGAATCTGGTCGGAGCGTGCAAGACGGGCCCCCGGACCCGCGATCGACCACCTGTTGTGAGTACCATCCAGGCGGTGGACGTCGTCGGCCGAACGATGAGGTCAGCGGCAACCTCGATGGTGCTAGTCGTCGGCCGCGATCGTCATCGTTCGTCCGTGCTTACTTATCTTCTTTTTTCAATTTTGGAGCGTGACTGCGATTCGTTTCATTATTATTTTTTGGTTGTACTTTTTGCTTACCATTCCTACTCCGAACTGTTTAGCTTTTAATTCAACATATTATATGTAGGTCGATCACAAATATTATTTTGTAAATCTGATTATTAGTGGAACGCATTCAATAAAGTATTGAACGTTTTTAGCGATCAACTGAGGAATGGAATAAAAAAACACTAGAGATTTCATCGGACTATGTTGTAGGTACCGATCATGAACTAAGAAAATAAAAATAAAACTAATCTTAATTCATGGTATGTGAAGTTATGCAGATCGATTTCCCTGGATATTTTTATTTATGATATTCATTCAATGTGTTAACTAACTATTGTTGGTTTATGTAAAATGTGTTAAATACAATATTTCCAATGGGCAATGCTACTAGACTATAATCGAATACTTAAATTATTACCTCAGTCACTGAGCCACTGAATTAAGTAGGTATTTAAATTCAAGCTATTTTTTGTTAATAGTGTTATCATTGGAAAAGAAAATGTATAAGTCAATCAATTCATTATGGTTTCACAGTGAGCACTAATTGTATTATTGTATGAAAATAATAAAAATTACTAACTGGGAATGTTTACTTTTATTTTTTTTTTATTTTGTGTATGTGTGTTTCATTAGATTTCTCATTTAAGTTTTAAAAAAAAAAATATTAAGTTATATTAAAAAGAAGTTTCAAAAAATCATCTTGCTCTAGTAGATTAAATGTATTTAATTGTTTTATAATTTTTATTTTATTTAATAAACTATTATTTAGTTAACTATAAAAATTAGAGAGCCATTATCAATAAAGTAGTGAATCAAAATTTTCAAAAAAAGGATTTATAAAATCAATTTAATAACTAGTTGTTATTAATTAGTAATTACTAAAATAATAAAGAAGATTTTGTTGTTGGTAGGACTGCGTACTTCAAAATGTTAAGATGATCATAAAAAAAAAAATGACAAGAAAGAAATATTATGTATTGCTTGTTTTGTTTTTTTGAAATTCTATAATAAGATCCATCAATAAACTATAATCATTAAAACTTTGCGAACAAAGTTATATTAATATTTAGATCTGTTTAACATAAATATATAATATATAATATTATAAAGTATATTAATTATGTATTATAAGTATGGGATCAAAATGTGGGACATAACGAAGCTACGCCGGTACACAATTAACCTACCCGTACAGTCTTAAAATGTTTATATTATATTCACCAATTTAAAAGAGTTCAATATTATATTTATAAATATTAGGTAGATACTAGGTACTACATTTTTTTTTTTACAGTTGCATAGAAAAATGTTTCAAATATCAATATAAATATAGAATTTAATTTTTTAAATAAAATTTCAATAAAAAATAAGAAGTTTAGAGACCTATTGTTAAATATTTTTAAAACAACATTTCAATATTTTTGATAGAATATTGTCTAACATCTTTGTTAGACAATATTTCAAAACAATGTTTCATTAGCTTCATAACTGCAGTAAGTACTTACAATATTTATCAAATAAGTATAATAAGACTCACAAAATTGAAAAAAATTGTATAGTGTGCAGGTTATAATCCGCCTCGGGCGACGGGCCACGAGACTATTCTACTTCAAATAGTCATTCCCCAATTAAAAAATGCAAATAATGCTTTTATTATTTTATTGCAATGCAAGATATTTCCAAAACGTAATTGACATATTTATGATTATTATTATGATTAGGCGAAAGATTAAATACACTCGACCTCGTTACCCAGCAAACCGTGATTTATTATATGAACACCTATTGTCTTACCGGTAAACGTCATTGATCCTTTAATATCAAATAACAAACACATTGTTTTAAAATTTAAAAACCAAACACTCCTCTCAATATCATGATACTTATATAGCTATATTATGGTGAACCTTATATCGAATACAAATTTTTCATTTAACTGTATAGGTAGTATATACATAATATAATGATATAACATGATGTTTTGCTGTGTAATATAAAATATAATATAAATTATATACGAATAGGTGTCGGTAGGTGATAGGTATACGCATGTTATTGAACGTGTGTACTGTCAATATAATATATTATGATCCGATACCTATAATAATAATTTTAAAGTATAACTAGAAATTATAACTACTGAACAAGAATAAGCACATATTTTACAACATTTTAATCATCCAAACATTACAACACTATTCGATAAAATACTCAAATATACCTACTTAGGTAGGTATACTTGGTATAAAATATATTCATTGCATTACAAGTATACTATTTATTTATTTATTCTAAAGTTGTTGTTGGGACCAGATCTTCGCGTTGAAATATTAATTTAAAAAAAATAGTTTCACACTTTATAATTTATTATTATTTTGTACTGAGAACCAGTCCGTTCTAAATATGGATAAATTGTTTGCGCTGCACACACAAAGAAATGGAATAGTTGTTTTAACTCTATATCTACTATGAAAAAACATTCAAATTGAAATTAACTGCAATGGGACGTTAATCTGAATATAGTATTTTTACTGTTTGAAAGTATTGAAACAACTCATTAGAATTTTAATTTTGAGAATCGATATTATTTTGTTTAATGTTTTTATATGATTAAATTAACTCTAAGTTAAGGTCATTATTTGAATTATTTTAGTAGTAGTTAAAATAAATATAAACGAATGTTGTTACAATTGATTAACTATAGTTGATTTGTCTGCTATAATTTGAAGTTATTTTTACTATAATATTTATAATATTAAAATCAAAAACTCATCAAATAAACCGAAGGAAGGAATTGTTTGAGGAAGTGAAACCTCTTCTAACAGGCACTTATAATTAGTAGACACCTTTAAATAAGGGTTTATATATTTTGGGAACAAAATACAACTTTCTACAAACTGAACCCTCTGAATAACGGTCAACTTCGGATAGCGGATAAAATATTAATGACCGAGTGTCCGGTATTTAGAAATTTCACTGTAAAATAATGCCGTTGGATTGAAAAAATAAATCTTGAGATGTAATAAACCAGCCCTATAAAAAAAAATAATTTATTCACTGTATGGATGTTTGTGTACACGTCAGTAATGATGTCATAATCATCTGTATGTGTGCCATACTCTTATAATGTTTATGACATTATGGTGATATCCCGTATGAATGTACACTCATTATATGAGTATTACGTGTGTTTTTTAAGTGTAAGTATATTATAATTTATTACTTAAAAGTTTATTCACAACATAACACTGTGCGAAAAATGTTTCACTAATTTTATCATATAGGTAATAAATTATGTTTCAAGTATTTTAATTACGTAATTTAAATTTGGTATCCTTTTAGATTGTTTTGATTTCATATTTCAAACATTTTGATATTGAAATACTAACAATTTCCCTCTAACAGTTTACAATAACTGTATACTGTCTACTAGTTCACCATTATTGACTACAATATTTTTAATATTAATTGAGTGATGTACAGTGAAAATTCCTTCAATCTTTGCTCCAATCTTTGCTCCATACTCATCAACATTTCAAACGATTATAAATCATAAGCTATATTATATTTTATTTACCAAGTTTTTCAGAAACTAATATTTCTTTATATCATAATCTTATAATGGTAGATAATCGTTGAAGGCAATTAGTATTTTGTTGTGAAAAAAAAATGAATACATACTATATAGTTGAACAAAGGCAATTTAACACAAGACTACAAATAGTTCACGTATACCTACTATACCTATAAAATATGATTAATTATTTTATACGGACATCATCATGTTCGCCGACGTTTGAATGAGAATTTTTTTTTGTACACATGCCATATTTTTTTACTATATTTAACACTCGCCAAAGTTCTGCATCGTTGATCGTTTGTTAGCGGCTGATTTCTATACACATTGAAGCGATTGCTCTGCGTGCACTCACGACTTATAATTTCAATAGAGAAATCATATCTGTCCATACTCCGTTCGGACGAAAATAATAGTTAATAATAGATAATAATATTATATTTATATGATTCAACAAGTATTTACTATTTTCGTTCATCACGTCTGTGATAATGCGATGCGATGCCCAAAAACTCTTTCGTAACTTTTTTTTTTTTTATGTACAATGTAAACAATATTTAGTTAGAATGTATACTATACAAAATGCATGACGTCATCATGTCAAACAATCGACTTATATCTTATGCTCGTATATGTATTCGTATACTGTAAAGTTGCAATATTCATATCTTATAAACTAACGATTTCTATCCTTAGGTAGAGATGTAATTAAAGGAGGAAAAAAATTAGGTACGCCCAAGTAGAAATTTTTTTAGGAATGTATAGGGACGGGAATATAAATAATGTAAATAAATAATTATTATTATTTATTATTTATTTATTTTTTTTATTATTTATTTTATAAATAATATAATAATGCTTCGGTATTACTGTCCACAACCTACAACCATCGTCATTCGCTAATTTAGAGGCATGCACATTTTCAAATATCTGAGAGTGACATATTTTTTTAAGAGGTGGAGGCGGGGGTTAAACTTTATAGTGATAGCATCAAAACTTTACTCAGGATATAATTATCGGTTGTTTCTGCGAAAGGCTGAATTTCATCGAAATAATATTATAAAATATAATCCTTATGAGCGCAGAGCAAAAGCTTATATTTAATTTAGATTCCTAAAGAATTTCGTAAGAACTTAATTCGTTTATGCAACCATCACAGATTTTAAAATGTACTTATTTTTGACACATGGAATACCTATAATGAATTATAAAAATAATAATTGAAAACCTAAGTACCTATCTAAAAAAAATTGTTATTGTTTTACTTAGGTACCAATATATTATATCAATATATAAAATATGTTAAATTTTTCTAGGTTTTAGAAAAAATATTAAGCATTATAAGCGCAATGATGATATTTGTTTATAATTGAAGTATTACTATTTTACTAAACACCGTCACCAGAAAGAACGTATTTTTTTCGCTGAAACTTTGTACTTTTTATGCATTATAATATACTGATTATCAATTTATTTACCTACCTATTTTTTGGACAAGACTTCTAAGTCAGTAATTAATTCGTCATTAATTTAAAACGATTTTCTGTTTATTTGTTTTCATTTATAAGTATTTAATTATATTAATATTTTAAATTTCTGAAATTTTGAGATTTTGAATTCAAATGAATTAAGGATGAATAAATGTTCAAAAAAGTAAAATAAAACAAGAAAGTTTATCTAAATTCTTAAATAAGCTTTATGAGAAATTTATTCTAGATTTTAGAAATTAATGCTTTATTTGTATGATTGGCAATGGGTATGATTTTGAAAAACTAATCAATAATTTCCATCTGCAATCTCCTAAAAAGTGTGATATTGTAATAGTTACCTTAGTTGTAAAGATGAACCGACAACGGCAATGTATCTTTAGTAGCCCATAAACAACGCCGTGGCATCATAATGTTGCAATTAAAATACAATAAATTTCAAACAAATCAGTATATGACGTTCTGTGTTTTATAATTTATTTAAAATAGAACAAACATAAATATAATAAATATAATTGTTCAATAGTCAATTGTATTATTTATTACATAAAATCGTCAATGGTTGCCGCGATTACGGTTCAACTCTTACAATTGGAGTGTTGAGTTCGGTATAGACGTCGCGCAGCTACCGGAAAACAGCGCGCTCTGTTGGTGAATACTTTAAATTGTTACAGGATACAAATATTTGAATGGAATAGGTATTACGAACAAAAATTAACATTCATGCATCATAATTTATTCATATTTTAAATTTTACTTCACAATCATAATTATAAACAAATTCGACATCATATTCATGTATTAAGTCTTAAAAACTATTCATGATTTTTTACATATTGTTGGTAAATAAATAGGAAAATATGATCACCACACTTTATAAAATTGTTAACTTATTATTGTAATTATAGATCTCAGATACTTTGGTTCTAAGCAAGTAGTAATTATTAAGTTTTTAATAAATCTTATCTTTTTATATCAATTTAATCAGTCAATTGAGCACTTACAACTGCTATAAATTTTAATAGTTAATATACCTGTCAAAATTCTAAGCTCAAGTTTTAGAATTTACAGCTTTCATTTTATTTTCAATTACCTATATTTGTTTTATAATGACTGAAAATAAAAACTCTCCACAAATTTGTTGTGTGGTTAACTGCAATAATATATACAAGAATATTACTAATAATATATTTTACAACTTTTCTAACCGATTGTACCAAAAAGATTTGAAATTTCAATGGATAAAGGCTATAAACAGACTTGAGTAAGTACCTTTTTCGTTAAATGAAATTCTAGTTTATAGTAAAAGCACTGCTAAATTACTTATGCTATATATTTAAAAATTATATTTCCTTATAATTTTTAATAATAAAAATATAATAAATATAGAAGGTACCTACTAACAAAATGATATTAATTTACCACTTTTTAATAGCTTTTTACTATTTAATGTTATAAGTATTTTAATGTTATATACTTACTATACTTTACTTGTTAGTTATTATTTTAAAATTTTATTTAATTTAGTGATAATGGGAAATTGTGGTTGCCTAATCCTTGTAGTGTGATATGTAGCAGGCATTTTGTTGGAATCAAGTGTTCAAATGATCCTAAAAGTTCTTCTTATGCACCTTCATTATTCCCTAAAGTGTACAAGAAAAAACTAACAGATTCAAACCAAGCAGATGAAAGGTACAAACGGATTTTAAGCAAAAAGATTTGAACTTTATCTATAACAGAAAAAATAGAAACTGATATTGAAAATTGTTTTTTGGTAGAAAATAACTGTTCTTTACAGTTTGCAACTGTAGAACTCAAGTGAGTTTTGACAACTGTGACAATAACAACTTTATATTTTCTTGTGTTTATGAAGGCAATAGCATCTCCATACATTTTCATATTAGATTTCCCCCAAAGATATAAACCGTTTGCATAGCCTAAAAATAATTTTAATTATTTTTTTTTCGTGTTACATAAGTACCTCATAAAACTAAATAAGTCGACGTTCACCGGCCAGTTTGTTCGAAAATATGGACAACTCGTTTTCGCAAGTTTTTCAATAATGATATTCGTTTCAAGTATTCATTTTATCATCACTTGTGTATTATAGTAATCGCTGTGCAAGATACGATGGTCAGCTCATATTCATTTAAACGACGTAGCACGTTCGTTACAAACTCAAGATGTTGGTTGAGATAGATAGATAGCTTATCAACTATTATTACACTTTTCGTATTTCTACTTAATAATTAAATAATAACGTTTATTATTATAATAATGACATGAATGTATTAATATAGACAATCATAAGTTCGATAAATTTTAACTGGTGCTACCTAACTATCTTCTCACTATTCTTACTCCTATCTAACTATCTAATGCTAGGTGCTCTTACTGTATTTGCATCAAACATAGCTATAATGTACAGTGGAGTGATGGCCAATTATTCTATTCCAATCTCAGTTTCTACCGAATAGCATTATTATGCTAGTCGGCGGAAACAAAATAATTTTTAACCTTTTGCCGTAAACTTCCCAATTATTAGATTCCATACATGCCTAGTTTTATTGATTTAATATTTTTTTTTTTTTTAATATACTATATTTATTAAATAATATGTCTAATCTATTAACTATAATATATTATATTGATAATAATAACCATAGAGTTCGGGTTTACTACTGCAGTATCCAATAGAAAAGCTTAAACCTCATCAAGGTTTTATAACAAGCATACATAACATATCGATTCAATACGTTGGGGACTATTAATAATATTTAGAAGTACTCGGTCCGTCGAGTAATTTATCTGCAACAAGCTTACACATATTATATCAATGATATTAGATGGGATTTGACAGTAACACCAAATAAAAGGGTATTTACTACTTTTTATCTTCTGATTTATAAAAGCCAATATATGAAGTAAGTTCATAAAAACCCATAAAAAATTGTGAAAAAATATTTTTTCGTGTTTAACAGTTTTCTCATAAAACATATAGTCGGCTTAAAAACTCATTAAAGACTAAATTTCAATTTTTTTTTTTTAATACACCTTCTTGTTTATAAATTTGAAGTCTATAATTTGTGTAGGGGCCTAAACATCAAATTAATAGTTAAAACCTGTTTTCAATTTAGTTTTTTCAATATTTACTTACGGTGTTAGTAAAAGTTGCTGTTTTGCCGTTAGTAATGAGTTTTTGCTTTAAGCCGACGATATCTACCATTTTTTTTTTAATATTTAAGGACACATTTAGTGTTGAAAACTATTTTATTGTTTCTCGAAAAACCATGTTTTTGGAGTTACTTCTTATAGTGGTCTATGACGCAGATTATTATTGTACACTGTACACAATTTGGTGTTCAGAGGAGTTTTTACAACTCCAGATGAGATTTAAACACAGTTTGTAATAATTCGACACGAATACGTTTAAATTATAGGTATCTATCGTTTATGGGTAGTTATTGGTTTCACTGGCACACGAATCATTCGAAATATTTTAATTATTTATGAGTATATACGCGATTCTAAATTATTGTGGCGCAACGCCGAGTGACAGCAATTACGTCCAAACGGTCTCCTACGAAAATATAGAAGTCAAAAAAAGGAAATGGAATTATAAAATACTTTTCAAAATGAAATGTTGTGTTGGTCAATTTCATGTTATTATAATATAACAGCTAGGCATGTGCAACGTTATAATTATTAATTATATATCTACTGTGAAATCACTGTAGGCACCGATACTTAACGATTTATTACAGCTTTAAATAGATTCAAAACAAAAAACAAACATTCTTTATTCTGAAGAACATTTGGTATACAAAAACAAAAGATGAAAATTTTACAGTAATTTTCCGAAAATATCACAATAAAATTGGTTTTAAGCAAAAATATATGCTATAGGCGGTATATTTATTTGATGAATAATTTTGAAAAAATATTGTAATTTTTTCATTTATAAGGCAAGCTTATATGATAAAACAAACCGTTTTCTTATCATAATAGTAAATTATGTTTCGTAAGTATATGGAATAAAAAAAAACTAACAGTAAAAAATTTACGAAAAAAAACAAACAATTAAGTAAATTATTGTGTTAATTTTTTAAAGTACCTATCTACGATAAATATTTTAATGGTAATGTGTGGTTTATGGTGTGTATATATGATACTTATATAATAATATAATGTAAATCTGACTGTAATAAGTAAAACTGTATTTACAATATTGTTTAAAAATTAAGTAGCATTTCAAAAATCTAAAAAATTAAAAAAAATTGTACACATGTATATACATTATACATATATTATTTTAAAATAAAATATATACACGAATATATTAGTCGAATTCGGATAGTTTATCGCTGTCACGTGTTATATTACATATTTGTATCATCCCCCCCCCCACACACACACACACAACACACTTAAAAATTAAATTATATATGAAAAAATTCACCATTCTTCCCCTTCCCCTTTTACGGAAACAATAAATAATAATAATAATGGGTAATTTATTTTTATTTTTAGCGCGTGAACGATGCCTCCTTTTATCACGACTTGTAGAAACGTAGTCGTTTTTGACGGCGTGCGCACATACAGAGATGGTGGTGCGGTATCCTCAGTCTAGTAATAGTGTAGTAATATAGCCGTGATCGTGGTCGTATGGTGGTTGATTGTCAGTTAAGTGGGCAGTGTGGCATCTCCGTTGTTCGCCTTTTTGCCGTTCGCACTGTCGCTTCCTCCGACGCTGTCTTTCACATCATCCCTGAATCGGTCCTCTAGAAATCCTGGTTCCTAGAATATAGGACATACGACGTTAGTGAATCTAAAGTAAAAAACATGTCGCTGATCGATTTGATATGGTTATTACTGCGTACCACTGCATAATATCCGCATATTTCGTGTGCCGAAAAATTGCGGAACTATGCAAACGCACATGCTAATGATATGCAGCTTGCATGTAGTGCATTAAAAAAATAATAACAATTTAAAATATATGATGGTGCTATAAATAAAAAAAGAAAGTTATGACATTATATTATTTTATGTGCATGTACATATTATTTACATTAAGCCTTACATTAATAGGTATATAATACAATGAAATTAAAGTGTTATAAAAATGAAAGCCCGCACATGCCACAACTTTATAACTAGAATCCGGTTTTATGTTAAAAAAATTCAAAATATTATGATGCTTATAAACTTTAAAAAACCCACAATTATTTTCTTTATATCCCTTAAAAAATGAGAAAAATATGCTAAAATAATTAAAAAATGTAAAATATTATGATTTAATACGCAAGTAACATTTTTTTTGAAAAATTAACAATTAGTATACAAGAAAAATGACACAGTAACTTAATAGTATTATCATATTGAGTGTGTAAAAAGAAACACAAAAAAAAACATATCATAGTAAAATCAATACATTCATCGCTTATATACATTTATATATTTTCTTCCCAGAATCTTAAGGATAGTTCATTAATGGTTAAAAAAAATATATATCTAACATAATAATATATAATTGAAAACTAATACAAATTAGTGTATTTTTCTCACAATTAACAAACATTCCAAGATATACTAGAGAAACTAAATATACCCTAATCCTTAAAATTCCTTCAAAAATTGAAAAAAATACTTTTACTTATGAACTCTATATTTAGTTATATGTAAGATGTATCATTTTTATATTTTACTTCTATCAAATTGCATATCACTCAATGATGTGCAAAAACATTAAAATCCGAATTCTAGTTATAACTATATTATTATCAAAAACACACACCGTATTAGTAGATCTGGTGTCCGTGCTATCGAAGATCGTAGGCATATCCTTTAAAAACAAAACACAACAATGATATACGATTTCATCGAGTAGTGTGTTGCACTTTCAAAATAAAAATATTATCCAAAGTTCAGCGTTCAATTTATTACATTTTTTGAATTTTTTTTTTTAGACCATGGTAAAAGGATCTTAGTTATATAATACATTACAAAAAACTGAAGTAGAATATTTACATTATATTCCGAATTAAAGTAACTGATTTTGCAATTAATTAATATACCTAATGTAGTTATATTAATGTATTAATCAAGTGAAAAATTTGTCGAACGCAAAAAAATACCTGTATGTATAATATGTATGGATAAAAAAAACATTTAACCAATTACAATATAATACGATAGTAATAATAATACACGGTGTGGCTTGGCGCGGCGTGTTGGCTGCTACCAGTCGCGTTCTGTGACTAAGAGTTAGCAACGCCCGCTACTACTAATTCCCGGATGAGTGACCATCCAGGTTTTGTAGTAGTAAAAATCTTACCACACATACACACACGTGTTAAAAAACCCTACAGTACCCTCCCCCACAGTTCCACAGACTAATGACCTTAGAAGTAGAAGCCTTAACCTTCCCCCCCTCAAAAAATATTAATACAAGGGTAATAAATATATATTATTGCTGATGACTCGTGTAATAAGCCTGCTATAATATGCATAGTTGTAACATGGAGCTAAAATTGGTTTCCCCACCACGTACAGCGTTATAATGGTTTCCGAAAGACTGCACGTGCATGTCCGCCGCTTCACCCCTTCTATAGAACAAAAGTTGGCAAGCTTTTGAAGACATAATTTTCTGTCACGTTAAGTTTTGTTATATTAGTTATATATGACACAATAATTAACAGTAAATAGTCATCCGTAATGTTGACACCACCACACTACATCTATCAGATATTAAACGTACAATTAATAATTCCGATTAACACACACATCTTGACAGTTCATTTTAAAACGCGGCCTAGTAACTAGGCATTTTTTTCTGACAAATTACATTAATTTTAAATGATTTTTACCTATTGCAGACGATTATATTTCAAAACGCGTCGAAGTCCAACCCCCGTAATAACGGCGAAATGTTTGATTTATCAAGATTAAAATCGCGTGCACCCATCGTTATAACTTATAAATATTGCCACAGCGTATTATGTAAATGAAGAATATTATTTGTACTTAAACTTTTTTCTTTTGCATAATAGCGAAATTCAGCTAGATTGACATAATCAATAATATACTATAAAACAAAAAAAAAAATATTTCTAAAAAACGGAACAATTAAGTTGGTAAATATTGCTTACCTACGCGTAATGCGTATATTCCCTAACTTTACCTCTATACGAATATATTAAAATTCATACTAAACGCTGCGTAGACAGAATTGTGTTTTTTGCTATTTTTATTTCTTTAAGGATAAGAATAGCAGAATGAACTACCTTTATTTCATACACATTTAAATAGTGGATGTATACTGTGTCTATTTGAGTCAAAAGTTTTGTTTCAGGACTGACAGGAAAAAAGCAAAACCATTGTTTAGTACCGTGAATACCAATTGTTGTAATCGAAAATATTGTTAGTTTTTCTCGCAAAATGTAAGACCTATAATATAAGTTGCACATACAAGACGTACTTCGAATTTTAAGTAGATGCTTATCTACAAATTTCGAATAAAAGTTCAAATATTTATGTTCCAATTTTAAACCCCATTTTTACATCATGATAATATACATAATTTATTAATATAGGTTAGTATTGATGTATTTTACATTTGTTATTTATGCGTAATGCGTATGTATAAAAACCATTATTTTTAGGTACTTATATCAAAAGTATATAAAAATGAAATAACTTCACAAGTATTTAAATGTATTCACAAATGAGATAAAACTATATGTATACACAAAGCACAAGCAATTTTAAACTCTAACTACAGTATTTTTTAGTTTTTTTAAGGTTTCGGAATTATAAACTTATGTCAAACTTCATATATCTATAGAAACCAATGAGATTCAGATATCATCACTACTTTAATTAATAAAATGCATTAAAATATCATTGTGTTTAATAGTGTACCTATAGAAATAAAATATAATATAGACGATAGGTATTTATTTTTATGAAGTGGCATTTTAAATATTATAATTTAACGACGGATTGATTTTTTGAAATATTACCCAAAAAAAATTTTTTTTATCAATAAGCTATCGATATGACAATTTAATACATAGATTTAACAAGGAAACAAAGGAATAAATAATAGTATACTCATACTACACATAAGCCAAAATTGATCTATAAATACTGAGTAGGTAGGTACCCATAAACGATATACTTTATCATTTAATATTACACTTTGTTTTATTTAGAATGTGATCCATTTAAATGTCTACACTCAATATTTCAAAAATATTATTTTTATAATTTTTTGTCGTTAGGTATATTATCAATATAATGATTGTAGAAACTTTAATGGATCATATTGTAAATATATTTTTAGGCATATTAATTTGTTAAGTAAATTAAATATTTTTTATATCAGTGAAAATATTATATGTACAATATTAAATATTATTAATCATAGCAGTGTTACTTACAATATAGGGATCAAGCCAACTATTAGTGTCATCTTATGTTTTATTTACATTATTACAAAATATCACGTTTTTAAAACAAGATATGTATTTGTTAATAATAATACCGACCCTTGTTTTCATGTCAAGCAAAAATGTGTAAAATCAAATATATTAATGGACTTACTTTGGAAATAATTACTTTGTGTCTTTGGTTTTTAAACACATTCTAAAAAAAATGATTTAAAAATACAAACACATTTTAATGAGCGTTTTGAATTTTGAGAAACGAATACAATATTTGTTTTCATGCAAAAACAGTCATTTTTCAAATAAAATGAACATAGGTACGTAAATACCTGTACTGATTCGAAACTTTAACTATCTTACCAACCGGTGTTTCAATATCGGAATATCGATAGGAACAACATTTCTTAAAAAATAATTTCTTCTAGCGATAATTAAAATCGAAAATATTTTATAAACAAGTAGAATCCACGAAATGTTTAAATACGGAATTTGTTCTATCCTTATACTGATACGAATAAATTATCAAATTATATAATAAAATTTATAGAGCATGCGAGTAAAAATAAACATGTGTACAAAATAAATACCTATATTAAAATTATTTAGTATTTAATAACACAATTTAATATTAAAATAAATACTGAGAATCAGGACAATCAGGACTCTTCTAAGATATAAAACTTATAAACTCTTAGACATGAGTGCTTCAAGACATCTGCTGAAATAGGACTCATGTGTGATTGTGTAAATGGTGTCGCATCGGACCCAACTTAAAACTAATATTTAATTGTAATAATATGACAACTAAATCTAAATAACGTTTTCCAATAATTAAAAATATGTCATTTTCAAAAGTATATAAATATAATATAAAATTGAATAAAGTAAAACGTTTATGTACAAATAATAATTTGATACGTAAGTAACGTAAAAATGTAATATTGAAGTAAGTATCTATAAAAATGTGCACATTTTAAATAATTTTCAGTGGCGTCATTTGAAAGAATTTATCCATGTTTAATAATTAAAGGTAAACTGTGCTGATGTTGGAACTTTTGGAATTGGCCAAACGGACTGTTTTTCCAAAATAAAAAAAAGTTTACTAATTGCGTATAATTTAATACTTTTTTTACCCGTTCCTATATTTAAAACATTTTTCTGTATTTGTTTGTAAAATTGATTATTGTTGTGAGAATTAAATTTTTACCTGATGGTTTGTAGACAGACTTTACAGCTTGATAAAATAGGCATGACAGAGGTCGGAGGAATTTCTAGATATATTTTAAAAGGAAAAAATTACGGTAAGAACAAACATTTATTATTTGTTAAGAGCCGATGAATATTTTGACCCAATTCGTAAACTCAAGATTGATACCACTGATCATTTTGACGAAACTTTTGACCTATGCGACTTTTGTAAGCCAAATTAACATGTAGATTTGCTAATTAACGTAAAGAATCAAAGTTAAGCAATGCCAAAATATTTGTTAAGAACAAATAAAATTGAAAAAGTATAAAATCGGGAATTGAAGTCCCCGAGTGATTTTGAAACTAAATTCAGTTAAAATGTGTAAAATAGTATTACCATAGTAAAAAATATACTCTCCTATAATGTTTAATACATCTTCATGACATGTGCAATTATACAGTTCTAAGATTCAATGTTTTACATAATCAATTTGTTCCAATCGGTCACCTAACAATTGTAGTTATTTACTTGTATTATATAATTATATCAAAACCGATATATGTAGGTTATATTTCAATCAAAAGACATGCAAACATTAACATTTGATCTGTTTTCAGTTTATATGCACTTGATAATACTTGAAATGCATAAAATATAAACAAAACGTATAACTTATTCACACAATGGATTTAATTGATTGACAAATTTTGGAGTATCTACCTACTATACGTATAGGGATATAATATATTGTGTACGAGATATAAATTTTTAAAATAATATAAGACTGATTTAAATATAACCACGCTAACTGTACACTACAAATCATTTGTACAAGTTACTGGAAAAGAATTACTTTAAAAATGTTGATTTGACATAACTTCAACAAGAATATTCTGTGCATTTAGTCAAAAAAATTTCGCGTTTGTGCGTTGTATTAGTAATTATTAATTTTGTATAAACACATAAACAAACAGTGAAATTAAAACAGTTTAACAAAGAAGTTTTTATATTTTTAAGAGTAGAGAATGTTCCAAAATGTCGGCACATTTCTGTTTATTATGAATATTATTGATTATACAATGTGATTTAATTTACACATGAAAATGTAAACATTAATTTTCAAACAAACATGATTTAGTATTGGGATTAAAAAAAAACAATAATTACACTTCCGATCTTCGTACATACCATTTATTTTAAGCTCTTATTATATGCTATTTTTTTTTTTTTGTTTTTGTTTAATTAACTAACCTCAGGCTTGGGACGATGCGTATTGACAGCCTCGATGGGAAAGTTGATTTGCTCCATTTTACAACCATACGCCACAGGTGTGAGTTTTATCAGCGAGTGCAAAGGCACTTCTAAGTACGGTAACTCTTCTACAAAATAAAAAATATATTAAATGGTTATCTAATCAATAATAATAGTAATATAGTAGATGGAAAATAAATAAATAGCAAAAACAATAGCTATAAATATACAATGTTCTATAAATACAAACATTTACTAATTTAAAAATATACCACAACAATAGAAAAATAATACTATTGTAGAAACGGACCTGAGTTTTTGTCCAAGAAATACGCCAGCAAACACCGGAACACTGCTTGATGGCTGACCACCAAAACGTTTCCCTGTCTCTCCAGCTCCATAATCACTGGTTCTAGTCGGGCAACCAGGTCTTCGTACGATTCGCCTCTCGGATAACGGTACGCGAACTTATCCTTGTCGCGGGCTGCGAACTGCTCAGGATACTCGCGTTTGATCATCGCGTATGTTTTTCCGTCACACACACCCTAAAAAATGAAAATTTAAAAAACAAATGCGCCAAAAGACATTCACCTATTGGCATTTGTGACATATGTCGATTGCAACGGATGAAAAGTGTATTACTTTATCAAATTTATTATCTATTTAGGTGTCGTGTTTCTTACGGCGTCGATTTCGTTTAGCGACTTCCATCGTTCCTGCGGAGCCTGAACGCCACTTGCGGTCTGAATGGTCCTGTAGTGCCATGACGTCCACACCCGAAGGTTTTTGATATTCTGTTCGTTTATATAGTTGGCCAATGCGATTGCATACTTGACACCGTTGGGCGACAGTTGGGAATCTCCGCCGATTTTTCCTTCCTTGTTCCATTCACTCTCGCCGTGCTGCAAATATATTAACAAGCATTGACGTCAAAATTATGGTATATTAGTTTCTATTATTTTGTCTTTGACTCGTATGTAAGCTTAACAATAGGAAGTTTTAACCGTGTTTGTCATTTCAACAAAAATAAATACAGCTTTTACATTAAATATCTCAGCTTTTTAAATTACACGAAAAAAACTATAATTGCCGGGATAAAATATGCACAGTATATTATTGTGTATTGGTGCACTCACTCTAGTAAGATAAATGGTTCTCGGAATGATATGAATGTTCATCAGATAGTAGACGATGCGCGCCTGTATGTGACCCTCATGCTTGCGCACCAACACCTTTTCGCCGGTATTGAATATCTTCATGAAGCTTAATTCAGACTCAGTCACCTCGTCTAGTGGTTCATACCGTTCCTGATAGTGCTCTATCCGCTGTAAAAAGTCCCTGAGTGCCACGTCAGCACCCATGCTCTGGTAGTCCGGACTGTTGATCTTCACTTCCTGCACAACAAAACAGTGTACAATGAATACATATATAATAGGTACCTATATATATGACTGCAGACATATCGTAGCTATGCCATTGGTCTTTAACCTACATTTTCACAAAAATGGATTGCAAGTCAAAAAGAGATTGGAGACCACTGCTACGTTATATATAGATATACAATCAGCATGGTTTATAATAAACCCTATACGCATGACAAATGTTTTATTTGTTTGGTAAAATAATTTTTAGTATTATAATATATTATTAACTTTACCATTATATTCTGTTCGATTATTTTCGGGTCATCACACACCGATTCGACGAAAAACAACTTGAACCCTCGTTTTTTCACGACGATTTCCAATATCAATTGCCGACGTTCAATGGTTGAGTTGGTAGCATCAAACACCTACAAACCAGAATTATATTACTATTGAGTATTTCAATTTTACACGCAAGTTCATAAACCATATAGGTATTTTTAAAAACACGATGGTTCTTTTAACAGTAAAAACTAATTCTCTCAAATAGTATAAACGTTTATAAAAATTTTTTTTTTTCTAAATTTTAAATCATTGTAATACACTTTGAAAAAAATCAATATTTTAAGTTTTCATTTTTTTGAATGAAGATTAAAAACATTAATTTTTACTTACACGTTCCACGAAGTAGAATATTTTTCTATGAACTATTTGATGTACAAAAATCAAGTTTCTAACGATTACCTAGTAAATTAATTATAACTTATAAGTATTTGAATTTAAGAGCCCGGAGTGGAGTGTAAAAGTTTGTCTGTTATACTAATCTCTTTTAAACATTAAAAATAATAAACTATATTCGTGAAACACTAAATTTGTATACATATAAATTATCAGCAAAATATTCTGCTTTGGAATATAAAATGAAGATGTATACTGTCATGCAAAAGTTAAAAAATTAAACACTATAACAGTAAAAAAAAAATAGTCAGTAAAATGTTTTTCAAAAACGTTGATACTTTTTGAGAAAGTTAGTATATACCTTAAAAAAACACCCTGTTCAATAGAATTATGATGTTCTTACAGCAACTTCGCCGCCGTTGTCCAACCACGCGCAGACATCGTCGAGCGCGTCGATGGCGCATTGCGTTCGAATTGCCATCGCTTCAACGTTGTCGGGACGGAAGAACTCATGGCACTTATACGCCGTGGTGGCATGACGCCGGTATTCTCCGAGATTGAAAACTAAAATATTTTTCAAGTTCACATAATACGACAGTTACCAATACTCAATACCAGATATATCATATATATATATATATATATATACATTAAATATAAATATTGTTATTTTTCTCTATATTCATACCTTTAGTGTTGATACCGATCCAGTTTAGGTACCGAGAAAGTTTTTTCGAAATGTAAGTTTTCCCTCGTGCCGGCAGGCCGACCATGGCGATAACATGTGGCGTGTTGACATAGTTTAGACGTTCTCCTAGAAAATTTTGGTAGAAGTAAATACCGTGTATAATGCTGTAGTCAAAAAATATGGTCACAATTTAACATTTCCATTGACATGATAGCCGAGTAACGTACAAAAAATGTATACGAATAAACAGGCAGTAATAGAAAGAATTGACTAATGAAGTAACTTTTGTTTTAATCAATATTTTAACATTTTTTTTTCAAAATGTATAGACACGTGCATTATATTATAATTATACAATTTTTATATTTATTTTTTACAACTGAAAATAAAAATTTTTCAATTTGATTCAAATTTTTTTAGAAAAATTCAAAATAATCAATTTGTTAAACTAATTATAACATGAATGTTGATAGTAATTTTTTTTTTTTAATTAAGTGATTTTTAAAAAAACTATTTAAAATATCAATATTTTTTAGAGTAGCTACATTTTTTTGAACCGTAATAACTTTTTTCAAAATATTATTTTTGGGAATTTTTAGACATGAGTAAATCTTAAATAATTTATTATCCATATAGTTTTCATAATTTTTTTCATACCTACGACTAACTTTTATCAATTTTCTACTTTTAGTCGTCAGTTTTTTTTTTTTGTTACATATGTTATATATTAATATATATTTTTCAATAGAGTGGTTATATTAAAGTTCTAACATAGAATCAGAGTTTATATAAGAAAATACATACAAATACACATCAAAAGAAAATCAGGCATGCCTTAACAAAGTATTTTTAAAAAAAATAGAACATCTATGAACGTAGTGATATTACTTAATACGAAGATCGATAAAATTTATAAACAATTAAAATGTGTACAATATTTATTGGAGATACCTGCAGAAACCACTAATGTACATGTTAACAATTTAAACAACTCCACAGAGGACAATTTTAGTTTTATAAAAAACAAAACTAGAGAAGTTGTTCTGCTGTGCTGTAGGTGTTGGTTGTATACATCGTCATTAAGTAGAAGTTATCGTAATAAATGTGTTAAATTTAAATTTTACAAAAACCTATTCTGAGCGGAGACAGTTTTTGATCTAATTTTAAAGAATATTTTAATATTTTATTTATATTGCTTTTAATAGTTTGTTTTTCTAAAAGTACCGTATATGCTTTGAACTAATATTTATCAAAAACAAATTGCGTACATTTTATAATAATTTATAATATTATTTCATACAATATTAGTTATTACTAGTTATTATTATTAACTTATAAGTCAACATACCGACGTATCATAAAATGGTGTGGAAATGTTCATGCTATTAACAGGTAAAAAATATTCTATATATTTTTTAAATGCAATTGTGTACCGATAATAAATAGTAATAAACGTAATGACAAAAATTTTAAATTCCCAATGAATAATATTTTTTTGAATTTCATCAAATAAAACAATTTTTTATTATTACTAAATTTCCAATTTTGTTAAAAATTGAACATAAAATTCCAAAAAAAAAATTGTTCATACCTACTTATGTGGAATGTATTGAATTAAATATTGAAGTCTTATCTACAAAGAAATAGAAAATTTTAATTTATTAGAAAACCAGATAAGTAATAGTGGAATATTTCAACTTATTAATATTTATTGAAAAATAATAAAAATCATTGGAGAATAAATCATTATTATACATGTTTAAATATCTATTGTTGTAAAAATGTTAACTTTAGTCGTTTGTAAAAATGTAAGAGGCTTAATGCTTATCTTTTTTTTTTTTTAATTTCTACTAAATTTAAACGTTTATAAATACCTAACACAAAAACAACCATAATATTTAAAAAAATATTTCGTGTTTAGAAAATAGAAATAAAAAAAAAACACATCATTTTAAAACCAATAAATTTATTGCTTTGCTAAGAACCTAAAGCCGGAAAATTATAAAAAAATTTGTGTATGTAGAAACAATAATATTGTATTACATTTTCAAGCTTCTTGACCGAGAAAAATAAGGATACCAAATATTTAAAATAAAATAATATATCATTAATATAGATCCACAATATAAATCGTTGGATTTATTCGTATTGAATTAAATTACCCATCGTACACCAAAAAATCTATTAACTATGGCAGTTGTATGAAAAAAAATATTCTTGTTTTGCATATATCAGTAATCAGTTTAATTTTTATTTATGTAATATGTAGTGACCACGCATATTACCATATTACATAAATGAGTACCTTCATATAATAATATTCTATATATATATATATATATATACGATAAGGTGATAAGTAATTTAGTATAATGAGTAATTAAAAAAAAATACTCTTATTTCCATTGATAGAATTCAACATCGCAATATTATTCGAAAAACACATTTCGTTTAGTTGCATTTCCGCAAACATGTTTATTAGTTATTTCAATTAAACAATAAGTACAATTATTTCAAAAGCAATTTTTATCAATGAGCATTTTTGTTATTAATTATTATAATACAATTTTGTGTTGCTTATTTCTATAAAAAACTGTACTTTTTTCGGTTACAAAAAGTAATCTGTTAGCAATTTATAAGATTCTTATAGAAATAGATCAAATAAGTTAAATAAATAATTGATTGATCAACACAAATATTACAATTTTTCTTTCAGTCTATATTTTATAGTTTCATAATTTATTAAAACTCCTTTTAAACTATGATACAAATTTAAACATAATATATTAAGAAACAAAAATAATGTTTATGTTATATCTGGTTTAAACAACAATGATAGCGTGAAAACATTATAATGAGATTACTGATTAGCAATAATAAATGTCTATACGCCACAACCAAAGTATTTTACAACCTAACAGTTATAGTCAAATACGTTGATACTAAAGTTTATAACCAATACAACATCTAATCTTTCAAGTGTTGTTATTTCATAATTAGGAATACTTATCTACTAGATACATATTATTAAATCGTTCAAAATAATAATCGTGATCAACTTATATAATAATATTAATGAAAATAAAAGAGGAAAAAATATAAATACAATAAAATACCATAAATCATAGTTAAATAAATAAAAATGAAATTAGCAGCTTAAAAGTTTCTTATTTACTGATTAAATGTATGAAAAACAACAAAAATTCCAAATTACCTATAAATAACAAGTAAATCGAATTATTTTGAAGATATTTATTTAAATGAAAACATTTTATGATCGTTTAACTTAAGTTGTATTTTAAAATTAAAAGTTAATACCATTAAATGTACAATAAGCGAATATGCAGTGTAAATGTTCGAAATTAAATACACAAGAAACCCTATTATTGTTGATTTAGGTAATTAAAAACACACAAATATATGTTGAAGCTTAATATTATCAAAAATGAAAATTGCAATTTTATAACAGTTCACCGTAAACCGTAGAATATATCGTATATAACGAAATATTTTCAATTTTAAAATAAACATGAAAGTCGTGTAGGTAAGTCGTAAGTTAGAACTATGGACCTTATTATCCTTCAGAAAATATCGTATAATTATATTGTATTAAGTATAATGTATAATTTAAACGAATCATACTAACTGATTAAACACAAATAGATTTGTTTATAAATATTTTTTGTTAATATTAGGTACTTATGGTTATTTATTCATTGATTTTTCAATAATTCTAAACAAATAATCACATATTGAGGCTTACAATTGCAGATAGTTTAAACAATGTTAAATATTATAATTTATTTATGATTCAACATTTCTTATTGTCACGTTTCAAACTAACCATGTCAAGGTGAAATAGCAATTAATAATATAGGTAAATTATTAAAAATCAATAAATATATTAAAATGCAATATATATCATAAGAGATATATTTTATATTTGTGTAAAATTAATTATTTAAACAATACAATATTTATTGTACCTATAAAACCGTCCAATTTTATATAAATTAATACTTTAGATCCAATCAATTTTCATTGTGCGTAATAATGCGTATATTATTCGTATAGTGCATAATTAATTTATATATTACTATTGTATAATACATATATAGTTGCAAAATTTTAAAACTGACTTTGTAACACACTAAAAACTCTTATCACCATAGGATTAGCAAATTGAAGATAAAAACCCAACAATACTATAGAGTGGGTACCTATATATTAATATATTAGTGATTATTATACATTGCATAATCTGAGTGATACTTTGGTTTAAATGAATATACGACATAGAATAACATATTCAATGTTGATTAAATAGCATGTATATTTTCAAGTCCACACAGAAGTACTAAATGGATAAAGCGTTAATATGCCCGACGCCTCCTGAATTTTTTTTTCACTGCGACGGTTCTAAAAACTATTTAATTTAAGCAAAACAGAAGTGCGTAATGATGAAAAAACCGATGTAATAAAAATGTGTTTTTCGAAAATCGATCGGCTAGGCGTGAAACACATGTAAAAATACAAAAATGCAGCAGTTATATTGAGGTTATTATATTTAATTTTGTACGTTCCGAGGGTACAGCAGGTGGAGAGGCTTTTATACGCGAGTGATAGGATTATAACTATAAATACTACATGCACATATTATGTAAGATGAAAATTCGTAGATGAAAACTAAACGATTATAGTTTTTTCTCAAGGTCAAAAAGTTTCGTGCGTATGTTTTTGCTTTTTGGCAAACTCACCGATCATAATGAACTCTTGTCGCTCAAAAAGAGACAGCCGCCGGGGGAACATAGTTTTAAGAATGACGTTACGAACGATAACAACGAGGGCGAAGCGCGACGAGGAGAACGACAACGCGGAGACACGACTAGTAGAGGTATAGTAAACGGCCGAAAAGATTTATTTTGGAAAACGTACAAATCCGGACGCGGTCAATAAATCGCCGATGACGACGACGACGACGGTATCACGTGTGTCGTGAAGTATTATTATATGTGTCGCGACGAGTATTATTATTTGTCTCGCGGATACGACGAGCAAGCCCGACCGATCGACAGGCAGACAAATGCCGCAGTCGAATGAACGCCGTCGCAAATAATATTATACGGCTGTTATATGCAATACGTATGATTCAAAGCGAACGGTGCATGTGTATAATAGGAGAGAACGAAAACCGCACTTAGGCGATTATAATAATACTCGGTGTACACATACATATATATATATATATATATATATATATATATATATATAGGTATCTACTACTCGTGTGCGTTTGTATAGGTTGCAGGTACGCATCGGGGTGGATGGAGGTCGAACAAAATCGTTAAGCCGCCGCCGCCGCCGCCGTCGCCGAGTATAGCGTCACGTCGTCGTCGTCGTCAAACACACGAGGCGGCGGAGAGAACCTGTATAGGTATTGGTTAGAAAAAAAATTTCACCGCGTACCGACCAATAATAAATACGTACATAGTACATGCGCTATGGCTATTGTACACTATACACACACACACACGCGCGCGCGCGCGCCTATATATTATTATCTAAGTCGTATTTTCAGCCCATTGTGTGACGCGCACGTTGCTTGCGACAGCGTATAACGTTTATAAATAGTAGACGGGGACACAGATATAAGGCGAGCGCGAGAAGGCGGCGGCTAGGCCCGTCAGTGTAGTCTCGCAAGCGCGTCTCCAGCGAAATCGCGCGGCCGCGTCAACCCAATTGTTCCGGACCGGAAGAAAGCCCGCGGACGGAGACGCGCGCGCCAAACAAATAGCGCACTCGCCGTACGCGTCATGGTAGTCGATATGCTGTACAGTAGTGTACGAATGTTTCTAGCGTTTCTCGTCACTGAGCAAGTTACTGTAGGTAATGGATAACGTATTGATTTGAATTCAACGATAATAATTAATGAACTATTATGCACAGGGTTCGAAAAACCGCGATACTGAGTAGAGACGGCCGCGGCGTGTCTGCAGCCTAGGGTTGGGCGATTTCCGGTAAGGCAACTTTGCGGGAATTCCCGGGAATGTTCAGCAATAGTCTGGGATATCGAAAAACCTCCTTGAAACAATTACTATTTTTATTAATCATTATGAAAAAATGTTTGTTGAAATCAAAGTCCTTGTTAATGATGGTATTTAAATTAATTTTTGTTAAATATTCGATAATTTATTAGGATCTAGTATTATTGTTGGAATAGGTATATTATATTACAATTGTCCAACGTTCATAATTATATTGAATTTTGTTAGAGCTTTTACTTATATCAATATATGC
>JACXSJ010000512.1:243238-254114 GCA_014851325.1 Pentalonia nigronervosa | reverse complement strand
GATTTATATAGTTTAAATTTTGCTGAGAGAATTTTGGAATTTTGTTTATGTCGTGCGTCAACACTCGACCGAATAAAAATAATACTCGTTCAACACCCTACATATTGTATACAAGAGCAATAGCGTATTTTCCGTTTTGGTAAACATTTTCGTGTAACCCGCCGTAAACAAGAATGCAAAAATAACATACGTATAGGTTAGGTTAGGTACCTCTTATTCAATATATATGTGTACATATATATACACGCGCCAGTGTACCTTCTCGAGGCAATGTGTTTACAAAATTAATCTGTTTCGTCCGTCGTTGAATATATGTATGTATATGCGTTTTTCTGCCATGCCATAAGTTATATTTTATTTATTGGATTAGTTAAATCTCAAAAAACATTAAAAGTGTTTTTGTTTGAGTACCACTTGAATATACATTGTAAAATATTATATTCAATTAATGGACGGCCTCGCGCGCACTACCATATTATATTATATTATACTATTAATATGGTGTACACAAGCGTTTGTTGGACGTTACACGCAGCGGTTCACACATTCTAAAAAACTTTTAAATGTGTAACTGTATATGTATATACACGCACATATGTTACTCGAAACTACGTGTTATAATATTCAGTTGGAATACTGCACAGTGGTGGCAATATTTATTGTATACGCGAGGTTTTTCCGCTCGAATACCTATATATGTATACATATACATATATACACAGGAAAGTAAAATATTATGTGAGTATGTGTATGAGTGTGTGTGTGCAGGAATAAAAATGGATCGCATCATTTATACGCACAACTCGTAAAGTAAAAAAAGTGTTGATTAGTTTTATTCCTAAAACGATCGTAAATAATAAAAATAAAAATAATAAAACTTTGTACGAAACTAGTTGGCCTAGAAGTAAATAAATAATATAGAAAAAAAATAAAACACGCGTTTAAACTCGAAATACAGTTATATACCTATACTGTAACAACAATAATCGTACACTCGATGGAAAGAAAATAATATCGACGATGCTTCAGCGCACTCGATGTCTGGTTTATGGCATTTTCATGACCGTAAAAAATAAAATATAGCACGAGTTCTTGGCAAACATATGTATACATTAGAAGTTTGAACGTACCACAGCGATGTTACCTGTACGTGTGGGCATAATATTATGATATTCTAATAGAGACGTTTTTGTTTTATTGGTACTGCAACGCCACATCATCACGTGTACAATCACGAATACTGCATATTATATAATATATGATTTGTGTGTTTTCACATTTCAGGTATAATAGGGGTGTGATGTGAAAAAACTGTCTCGAAAAGAGAATACGTATACACTACCCACACAAAAATATGAAAAAAATGATTTTCGTCGGGAATCTTTAACCGGGATCGTCAGCACCATGACAATAATAATGTAATAAAATACAATAATTATAGGTACATATTACAAAATAGTTTGAAAAAAATTAAGTTTTCTTCAATCTTGTAGACTTTAAAACGAGCGAGACGTACAGTTGGTCGGCAATTGTGGGAGGAAACAAATACGCGAGCGTAATTAAAACAACAAGAGAGTCTATTACCGGAGGCATTTTAGCAGCGGCGGCGGTGTGCGCAGTAGTCGTCCAATTAAAAGCGGTCCCGAACAAATCAAAAGAAAAACCTAACCGGTACCTATACATAAACGCACATGTATCGCGCACGGACGTCGAAGACGAATTAAAAAAGAAAAAAAACTAACTGAAACAGAAAGAAATCCCAAACGCTGCACTGGGAATAAAAAGAACTGAAAAAACGAGAAACCACCGTCATCATCAGCTTTGCCCCCGAGTGTGTGCATATTTCTCTCAGTACCTACGCGCGTATATCTCTACATGTCTCACAGATCGAATTTTAATGATCAGTTTTTAATGGTCTGCCGATGTTCTGGTTTGTGTTTTTTTTCCTTCTTCTTTTCATTCTACTATACAGCTGCTGCTGCTGCTGCTGTTGTCACTGCTGCTGCTGCTCCTTTCCTCTCCGCCGCCGACGTCGACGTGCGCTCTTTTTTTTCGTTCATCTCTATTATTTTTTCCTCGTTCAGACGCCATATCTCGACCGTCGGATCGGGTTATGTTTTATTTATCGACGTTTTGCACGGCGCAGTTTCCTTTGTTTTTTCCTGTACTCATCCCGCCCCCTCCCCCGCCACCGTCCTTTACGCGCGCACGAAGACTGCGGCGGCGGCGCGTATATATATAAATACGCTCCGAGAATTATCATGTGCTGCAAAAAAACGCAGCCAATTAGGTCGTGCGCAGAGTCCTGGAATTCCGCCGCCGTTCTTTTCCAGTTATCATTTTCAACAAGTCACAGATCAGGTTTTATGCGTTGCCGCGCCGTACATGGATCATAATATACCGGCTCCGTTTTGGACTTGGAGACAGACTACGAATATTATTCGAGAAAAACGTGAAAAAGCTAACGGCAGCGAGCAGAAGTCGCACAACGCGTTATATATAAACCAGAAGGGAAAAATAACAACGTGCAATACACACACACACACACACACACACACATATAAGTATGTATGCAAACTGTCGCGCGCACTATCGCGATACAGTGAGCGTGCACACGGAATACTCAAGTATATATGACTTACGTACGTATATTATCATGCCTTACGAAACGTCGGTTCATAATAATAATTGCATGTAGGCTCCGTATAGCTGTACGGATCGATTTCCTCTCTTCTGTCCGCATATATGGATATTATATATGTATCATAATATTATCTAACGGATCTGAAACGTAGCATTTTTTTATTCCATTTGTATATACTATGATATACCTATGCGTATTATAAAGTCGGTCTAGCCGTTTTCCATACATATATCCAGGTACATATCGGATCTCGTGATTTTCGTAGTTATTACTTCTAGAAGTGCATCGCATATATTATATATCGATGGTCACGTGCAAGCGTTATTTTGTCGAATATATACATACATGCACACGCGGATATAGGAAACGTCGTGGCGCCTGTCCGCTCGGTCAGCATTGTATGCCTACGTAATGTATATATATGTACATGTGCGACGAATATTATATACGTGACCACAGCTCGTACACCTAAGAAGTACGTGTGCGTGAAGGTGGATGTGGTTGACGGAAACGCGTATTATATTCGTCTTGCGTGCTTGTAATTATATTATATTATATTACATTACATCCCGCGTTACTACGTTAAGATTCTCGATACGATTTTCTGGCCGGTTTCGAAACCTCAAACCATCGTTTCGTATAATATATTAAGCGAGTTATCTTACACAATATGCTATATACATGAGCACCCATTTCAGTATTGGTTGTGACTTATTACGACTGCAGGCATCCAAAATCTACACATCGTACACATACACAAACACAACAATTTTGACAGTTTATGTGTATGAACAAATAATAAATTGGTATGTACAGGGCGTCTCAATAATAATTTCGCGATGCGGTGCATGTGAAATCGTAATCACGGTCGTGTTTCTCGGCTAGGTATAAATAATTATTTTATTTCTTTCTCGCCTCGTCGCTCGGTTCTCTAATTGGTGGTTTTTTTTCTTTTCCATCTCGCCTCTTGATCCCAAGAACGCACTTCCCCGGCCTAGGTTGCCAGGTCGGTAACGCGTGGTCGCTTCTCGCGGGAGTGGACAATCGTGTTCGGCCGTCACGCGCGTTTGAAAAACGAGCGGCACGCTGCACCGCGTACAACACGTTGCGCGCGGGAAACGTTTTAATAAAAATACAAATCTCGCGAAGAACGCGCCGAGTTCTGCAGAAAACGGGATAAAAGTACGGAGTGAGGAGACATCTCTTATATACCGTTCTTATATATACTCGTACACAAGAGGTACTATATATATATATATATATATATTATGCTGATGGTATGAATAACAATATATATATATATGTGTGTGTGTGTGTGTGTGTGTGTGTGTGTGTGTGTTACGATATCGTCCGAAAAACGAGGGGCGTACATATTATGCGTAGAATAACGTATATTATAATCTATGTATTATGTAGTAACCGCCGCTGCCGCCGCCGAATATATTATAATAATGCGCAGTGCTCGTTTTTCCATTTTAATTCCGCGATTTATAAACTTTGTCCGCCGTGGAGATGTGGACGAACCAATAATGTGCAATCTTCACAAATATATGCCGCGACGGCGGTGCTCGTATATAACGTGATAAATATATTCGAGTGCTGCAACAACAACAACAACGATACATTATCATACGCATACATACACATACGCGTAAGTACAGTATCCACGCGATCCGCTCGTGCGTCTGAGCCCGGCTGGGTAACGGTCTCGTTTATGTTTATTTTATATACACAATACACAACATATATATTTGTATATTCGTGTATAGATATATAAGCGCCGCCAGTAGACACTTTCGGCGCGTGTAGTACATATACATATTATTATTATATATCATATTATATCGTCTGTTTTCTTTCGGATTCTTTTTCTCCCCGTACGGGAACGTGCCTGCATGCATATTTCATCCGGCGGCGGGACGTTGTATAAAACGGTTTAAAGTTTTTTTTTTTTTTGCACAGGAATAATATCCATTCTGCTGTCGATTTCTATTCTGCCCGCGCCACCGTCGTCGTCGCCGGCGGAGGCAGTGTGATGGTAGCGGCGCTGCAGCGGCGGCTCGCCCGGTCGTTTCCCAGGGGCTCGATACCGTGCGCAGCTTTTACATTCCTTTCCCTTCCACCGCCGCCACACAGTGAACGGTTCTTTCTTTCTTTCTCCTCTTATGTATATATATATATACACACACACACACATCCTCTCGGCACTGTGCGCATTAGAGTGTGTGTGTGTGTACACTGCACACGGAGAATCGCTCGTCGTATATTTTATGTATAAAATACTGACCTCGTCGGTATGTATAAATTCGTAGTTAAAGTGGTGGGAGGAGGATACCGAAGGGGGAAGAAAAGGAGAAAAAAATGTTTTTGAAATTTAAATGGAAACTCCTATTGTGACCCTTGTTTACCAAAGTTCGCCTGGCTCTGTTTGAATTATGTAAGCCGTGCTCGTTCATTTTTTTTCTCCGTCTCTCGCTGCACTTCCTATACATATACGCATTATATACGTATTTCTGTATCATACTTACTTTTTTCTATTCCACCGCACGCGAAGACTTCCTAGCAACCGCCCCCAAACGTATATATAATATTTGTAATATGCATATTAATGATTTACAATTCGCCATCACGGAGCTTTAATTTAGAATTTAATTAACACAAGAAGCAATATTGCTCGTGCTCAATGTATATGTCTCTATTATACACGTATGTACCAATATGTGTGTGTGTGTGTGTTTCGCTACAAATAAACTCAACCCAAGATTCGATTAGGATATTTATTTTTTTCATCGCCAATCGTTCGGAAATAACGTTATGATATTTTTTATTTCTATTTCGTTCTAGTGGGGTATTCGATTTCTTCAGTTATTGTTATTCATCATAATGAGCTTACAGCATAAGCGATGTATAGTAGAAATGTTATTATCAAACATAACCGAGATAAAAAAAAAAACTGTTATTTTTAAACCTCATACCTTATCGTTGAAATAAATGAGTTAAAATAGCATTTTCTTACAGAACGATAATTTTACGAGCTTGAAATAGATTTTCAATCGGAAAACGACACTGATATAGTATACCTACCTACCTATATATGGGGCCCTTCCCGCGCTCTCCCACGTATCGAGCAGCCGTTTGCAGTGCCGCACGACCGGAAAAATGCTGAATTGGAACGGTTTCAAAACAGAAAAAAAAAAATCGAGAGAAAAAACGCGACGGCGTCCGTCCCCATTAATCGTCGTTGGCCAATACGTCGTGTCGCCGCGGCGGTAGTGGCCATGCGAAGGCACTGGTCCAATTAAAAATCGCCAAAAGAGGCAGCAGCGGCAGGTCGAGGGGAGGTGCAGTCCGGTCGGATTCCGGTAGTTTTTAAATATAATAATATATATATATATCGGTGGTATACGGCGGAGGTGGAGGACAACTGCGATGACATACCGGGCGGCAACTCAAGTTTGGGGAATCCGCTAATTGGGCGCCGACCGATACTATATGTAATATTATATTTTGTGTGGTGGTCCATAAATATGTACGTTTATTTATAGGCGATTCGGGTATGTCGTAAAAACGTCACCCGCGATCCAGCCGGTAAAATTGTAATTTCTAAGCGATTAATATCGGTCACGTAGTATAGTGTACGCAGCACATTATTATAATTATTAATATTATATGATAATCGTTGTCGTCGTTGTCGAATATGAATATTACAAGTGATTTCAATAATAAATAAAACGCAGTTGCAGCACTGCAATAATATAAAATACGCACGCAATATATTATTATATTATATTGTTGTGTAGCTATGAACTCGTTGTACGGCCGGTGTAATAATATAACGATGGTAATAATGATAATAATAGTAATAATAATGTACGCGGTAAATAGTGAACGTATGCTGAGGGAAAAATCTTTTATAGTGCACGGTGACCGCGGCTAACGAACAGACATTGTATGGCATTATATATATTATATTATTATTATCATATATAATATGTGACCACGTCAGTGGTCAATAACCGATGGGCATCGATCTCTATCATCGATTTATAATTTATATAATATATATAATGCGCTGAAAATAACGGTAGAATGGCAAATAAAAATATATTTTATTTAAGTACTATTGACAATATAATACACACAGAAGGCGCATCGTTAAATTAACAGCTTTTCAACTATATATTATAATATTTATAGGTACTATACTATCGGATCACCATAATGTATTTTTATATATAATTTTCTCATATTATGTGTACCACGATAATATAAACTCGTTAAATTTGATTTTTCAGTCACTCACAATACAACATAAGTACTCGATAATAAATATATAATGTATAGGAGCTGTATTTACTTTTTTTTTATATAGAATATAAATTTTATTATTATAACAGGCTCGCTCCTAATTCACTTTCGCCGGACGAATCAATACGACGCTGCCCCTGCCGCCTTTACAATATCGCAAAATGTTTTCGTTTTATTCGGTTCGATTTGTGTATTTGATATTATTATTATGAATAACGTGGGATATGCGTATTTATTTGAACGAGTTTTCCAACAACCGATATTGTAAGTAAATATTATTATTATTATATCTTTGTGCGGAATTCTTCGACAAAACGACGCAGCGACACGCGCACAGCAACACAGCTTACGATAACATGATATAATAATAATATACGATATTTTGCATGGCAGTCATCGAGGCGAATTGCATATACGAACACAATAATGATAATATACATATAATAATATAATAATGTAGACGCAATAATATATTATAAACGCGAACCCCCGTGCGTGCACGACCACCAGAGACTCTCGACTTTAGGTATATATCATAATTCGTATTATTATTATTATTATTATTGTATGTCTTTGGCGTATACGCACACGCACACATTACTTAACCCGACCAAGTCTGACGTTATGTGATCGTATTATATTGTCAATATGCCGTTCGTATGAATACGCTACGGCGGTGGTGAACGCAGACGGATATAATATTAATATGATATGATATGTATAATGACACACGTTTCTGTATCCATTTAGACATATGAGCATAAAAAATAGCTACAAGTATATTATGCGTCCGTTTCCGCTACGTCGGCGATGATGGAAAGCGTTTATGTATATTAATTTTTCCGCCGCAGTCTCGATGATGACGACCCGGGGGTAGGTCGACGACAATCAGAAGAAGGAGCGGTACGGAGGGCACCGACTGTGACGGTGAGTCGAACTTGTGTGCATGTGCATACACATCGAGGAGACTTTTTATATCTTATATTATGTATGAGGTCTTAAAATATGTTATGCGCCCGATAGTGCTGCAGTGACGTCTTTATCGTGCACATTTTACGACCGGCACGCCGCCGTCGCGCGTGTATATAATACATATACAACAGGTACTTGTGATGGGTGGACACGACTACAGCAAGCCCACGGGATAAGTCGTATACAATACGTCCGCGAACGGCTCAATCGCGAGCACGACATTATATATACGTGTACTTTTGTTTATGACGTACTTGCATACATGTTCGCGTGCCCGTGTCTGCTGCATCAGCGTATGATTTATGAATAATACTCAACTTAAAGTTTACTGTACGTATACATTATAGGAGAAAATAAAATGAAACGATAATAAAAACGTCGATATGACTATTTCGCCGACAAAGTTTTATTCGCTCGTCCGTTTGAAAATTCCTATTTTATCTTCGACTATACTGAGCGTGCGATCCCTCCGTATAAGTTACCACAGTATTATAATATTGTAGTATATAATCTAATAGGCGTGTACCTATACCACCTAGACCGACACGAGAGTTAAATATTTTATTTTTCTAATAGTACGTTGGCCGTGTCAGTGAAAAATATCGTCTGGACATAATATACATATATACTCGTATACATTGTCGGTACAACAATAGGTTGATTTCGAACGTTTAGAAAAAATGTACGACCTGCTATAAATAATTTATATACAAATGAAAAGAAAAAAACGAAAAAAATACTATATCGTCGAACATCGATGTAAAGTTTTATAGCTTTTTCAGATTATGTGGAAACTTGCGAAAATGGAAACGCGTATATATATAATACAATTTATATATAGTCGGATGGTTAAAACTTTACGTTTATATATAGTTACTGATGTTTAATGTAAAATAAAAGTTGTATATTTACTTCAAATAACGATAATAAATCGTACTTTATTAAAGTCATAAAATATAAACGTAAATAAGAAACTTTTTAGTTTTCGGGGAGGAACAACAATAATATAATAATAGTATTGTATATTTTTATATATACATTGATGGGGACTCGGTAAAACATCCAGTTATATATTATATTATACCGTTCAAGTTTTAATTGTGCGCTCTAGTAAAATAATAATACGCTACTATATTAAATCGCTGGGCGCATGGTAAAGATATGAAAACGTAATAAATAATCAAAAAACCACTAAATACATTAAACACATATAAATGTTTGGTTTCTTGACGAAATATGAATGCGAATAGAACATAATATTATGTACATAAATCCTAACCTGGTAAAGTGACGTCATAAATTAATGAGCTCATAATTGAGCAAACAGCAAACTGCAAATATTTTGTTCGGACAAGTTTCTCCCGTATGTGTAGAATGTACACAAAACTATTCGTACATCGTTGAACTTGAATTAGGAAAAAAACGGAAGTCACTGCACGTACCTATATTAAATATGATTAATCTGTTGCCGAGAGTCATAATGTCAATGTTCTTTAAGGCGTGGTGGCGGTGGTCGTTATAAAATATGTTATTATTATTATTATTACGAGAGATTGTTGTCCAAGACTAGACGAAGAAGAGTAAATAGAAAAAAAAACCGTCTTCTTACCATCGTTTAGCCGAGCCGCATGACCGTATACAATGTGCAGCCGCCTTACTGCAGCTTATGTATAAATATGTTTTACGACCAGTCATTATAGGCAGCAGCGACCACACGGACTGGTACGAGAGGAACGTTATTACAATATAAGTGTAAGCATATTATAAGACCGCCATTGGTGCACGGGCGTGCGTCGAAACAAGAAACTAGTTAAAAATTTAAAAGCTCGTGAACATTTTACAGCCGACAGAAGTTTTCCCGCAAAAATATCACGCAGTAAAACCGCTACAGACGGAATGAAATTTTTAAAAAAAAAAAGTACCAAAAGAAAATTATAAACCCATCATAATGCGGTGGTGATGTAACTCGTATATGAGTATATTATAATTTATTATAAAGGTAGATAGCGACGATGTGGATTTATAATAATAAATCACACGGAAAACCCGGTCGAACAAACCCGTTCAGTGCAGATGCTGCACGACGACATAGATACGTAGTCCCGCCAAGAGGAGGAGAAGACGTTTTGATTGACGTTCGGCGGTAGCGCGGATTAAATATATTATAAACGGACAACGCGGCGCTCGTTATCTCAGCGCGACCCGTTCGCGCGGGTTTATCTCCCGACGTTTTGTACACGCGACTTTTTTTTTTCACCGTTTTCGATCGTTGAACTCGGACCGGCCGCGAGGGTATACGAAAAAGAAAATAAATAGAAAAACACACACACACACACACACATACGATAAATACGCCGTATTCATTATCATATATATAGGTACGACTATACGCGCGCGCACACACACGCGCGATATACCCATGATGGTTATATACATAATATATATAGAGCCTGCCTATATATATATATATATGTTTATATACCTAACCGATAAGTGCGGGAACCTATATATTACGTATATTATAACGTATACCTCTATACCGCAGCAGCGGCAGATAGCTCGTTACCGCGCGGTGGGTGCTTGTTATACTATATACTATACACGTATATTATAATGTGTATTATGCTGTACGCATGCGGAAACAAAGAGTACACGAAGTCTCGTTAGCGGGTTTTTTTTTAAATGACAAACGGTCGCGGACTGCGCATAAACTATACCTATGCACATATTGTAATAATATATAGTTACGTGTGTACACTGCAACGAGAGCTATACATATAGAGATAGATAAAGATACAGAGACCGCGTGCGTGTGTATATCGTGTGCATACACTACTCTTTATTTTCATGAATCGCGCAATAGACGTTCGCGATGTCACCGGCCTACGAATGGTGTGTGATGGTGGGATGAGGGGGGAGGGGGGGGGTGGAGGCAGACGGACAAAAAGTGCA
>JACXSJ010000512.1:0-243138 GCA_014851325.1 Pentalonia nigronervosa | reverse complement strand
AATTTTCGAAAAACCATTGAAAAATCTATCGCCCATCCACCGCATCGCACAAAATGAAGATAAATTCCATATAATGCCTATATATTTTATTGTTATTCGCACATGATCGCGCGCTAGTACTTGGAGTATAATATGCGAAATGTTTTGGATTTTATGTTCGTATTTTTCTTGTTCACGTACGAGCGTTTTTATTTGTTGTCTTTTTTTTACAAACATTTACGACCGTCGCGAGCGATAATAAAACGTTCTCCGGCTACACGGTAAATAATTATTTAATCTGTCGCCGCCGTACCGCGTGTGCGTATGCCAAGTGAATATAATATTATAGTGTGCGAATTTCAAACCGCACAAGCCCGCTGTTGCCCGTGCACGGAGTACCGACTAAAAACTTCCGCCCACGAATCCTCATCCAAAATAACTCATTGTAATATTATCCACGTGCCGTTTAACTTTGGCCATGAGTTTTAATACAATACGCGAAAAATGTTTCTATAAAAAAAAAAGGAAATGGAGAAATATAATTCATACATGCACACTAGACACTTTAGGGTATATAGGTATTTTATAATATGATGGTATAGTATTGTGTTGCACATACCTACATTATAATATGCCGCTGAAATTTTATTTCGGTACGAAAAACTAATTACTTACATCATCACGTGGTTGTTTGTCTTTTAACGTTTGTGAAATATACTATATATATATATACATTCAAATGATATTTACCTGGAAAAAGAAAAGAAAAAGATTAATAAACATCGATGATAATAATTAATAATATAATTAATTATATGTATAATAATAGTGAATATAACTTGGCAATATTGTCTGTTTTTATAAAATAATACTTTCATGTGTATATAATATGTACTTAATGATAATATAATTCAAAATTACGATTGCGTTGTTGGCGTATTACATCGGCGGTTTAGCGGGAAGAGAAGGATTACCACAACTCTTCGCGGTCCTTTCAGCAGACCGTAAAACCAATACCCGGAGACGTTTTTACGGCTTGGATTTTATTTATTCGACGATATTTCTCGAATATCGTGGATGACAAAAAATAAATAAACAAATAAATAAATACACCGGGAGAGGAAGGGAAAAGAAGAATTCGAATGGCGTGACGGCCTTTCGTTGTTTGCGTCCTCGAATTTCCGATGTATAAGGATCCCGCCATTTGTCGCGCGTGCACAATACGAAAACGCTTTTTTTTCTCTCCATCCGCCGCACATCGGATATCGGATTATCGAAAAATCCGAAAACTTCTAAAGCGCAAAAACTTTCCATAAGCCCCGGGACTTTGTGCGAAAGTTGAGCGCGCCGTGGAAATTTATACCAAAAGCAGCAGCGGTGAAAGAGGAGAAACGGAATGGTCGCGCGCGCGGATGGAATATAATGTACGGGCGTCGCGCGTATGGGTGTCGGGAGGGGAGGAAAAGGCGTAGGGGCTTCATGAAATTCAAAACGACCGATATGACGTCATAAAAATTCTCCTCGATTACGCGTGCGGGCTACGCAGTTTCAGGAACGGGTGGTTTGAGCCGACGGCAACGAACACTGTACATTATATATAGCTACAGTACGAATAATGCATAAGGAAGCGTGTAGAATACAAAAAAGATGGCAAACTAACGCAAGTAGGGAAATTTATATTCAGTTGACGGTTGTTGGTAAATATATATATATATATATTATTTCATTTTTTAGCCCTCTAAAATCTCTTCGAAAATCCCCACAAACCGATTTATATATACATTTTTTATACATTTTATATACGAGCAAAAAGACGAAAACTCTGCGTTGTCGTCGTCCTCTAGACACAAGATAATATAGCGTTATTATTACACGGATCGGCACGTCATTTTTATAAATCCCGTAGATGAGAAACGTGTGGTTTGAATTTTTCCTTTCGTCGCAACATTTGCAAAACCCTTAAACTTCCTCGTGGCGAATCATCACGTAGGTGTAAGAAATTTCACACGACTATATAATATGATAATGAAGGTCCGTAAAATCTTTTAAACTGTTTCGATTGCGTCGTCATATACTTGCAGAAATATTGAGCTCAGTCAGTACATAAAAAAATTTGTGCACGTGGCGAAGATAGAAATCACAGAAAATGTTTCAACACCTTTACATTGTAAATTGTTTATGCTGCAGTTCCAAGAAATTCTCTGCGTTAGATTGGTGTACTCAAAAGAGAATAGCGAATTTAAAGTCCATCGAAATTTTAGTGTCACCGTAAAGTAACTTGTCTATTCTTTTTCCCTCGATTTTCGTGACGGGCATAGCCCACTCCCTCTTTAGTGCACCCTAAAGTGCAATTTGAAAACCTTTGTTTTTATAGATGAATAAACGTGGTCTTGGCCCAAAGTATAACGACTAAACGACCCCTCCCACAAGACGTTTTTATGTAACACTTGGTTGAATACGTATATAACTTTACATTTCTTTTATTCACAAATTAAACTATTTTATAACATCTGTTTTTATTTATTTTTTTTTATCGCCGTCTTATTTGTATCGATTTACGTGCTACTTGCGTTTAAATTGTTTAAAATTAAATCTGTCGCGTCAAAAACAATGGTCAACAATATATAGCGTATTGTAGACACAAACGTGTAGGTGTATATTTTGGTTTAATGAAAACACTAAAAATCGAGGCTTTAATAGAATAAACATAGAGCCTATAGATACAAAAAAATATTCGCACGGAAAAATAGTGTGTTCCCTGAACGTATGTTTTATACAACTATACTACCTACATGCAGTATTATATTACAATTTACAAATTAAAATGAATAGTTTTTAACTCACATAATTCGGCACTTATGGTTTTAGTGTATCGCGTTCGAGGGACAATCGAACTATTCACAAACCATAAATAATGGACTAGGAATATTATTATTATTATTATCATAATAATATTGTCTTAAATTTTTTTAAATTTTTTTTTTGAAAAATACCAATAGTCAACAGCACAAAAACACACATCGCAGCGGCCACCACGAACGTGCCGATGGAAGAGGCTCGTCCAAATAAAACGCATGTATAATGTGGCATCGAGTAGGTAAAATGTACGTATAATATTATGTATGCGTTGTATAGGTGCTAGTTGGAGAAGGGCGCACGCGGGGTCCGGGTGACCCCGTTAGAAAAGTCCTGGAATTTTGTCGTTCGCCACCAGTGAATAGGGAAGGTCGCGGTCACCGAGTGATTTATGCACCCGGTGGTCCTTTATTGTCCTCACCAACATCATATTATATATTGTACATAAAAGCACGTAATAATAATATGTCGCCCGCCATTATCCAGTTGTTAAGCATCCGACTATGCATATTATAAATAAATAGGTATACAGAGAGTGGTCGGCGCAATGTATATTATATAATACATTATACGATATATGTGTACCTACATACATATAATCTAATATATAGGCCGAAATATCACCGAAGGGATGATATAATAATATATAGGAAAAGTGTGACCGACAAAAATATTTATTTTTGACGCCAGTGTAATAAACGTCACAAAAATCAATAGGTTGAAATATCCGTCTAATATTGATAAAATTTAATAATTTCGAACAAATTTATGTTCGTACATCAAATGTCTTGCAAAATGTAATCTGATTATACTTTTTTGCCTAAAACGCAAGTGTGTATTGATTATGAAAAATGTAATTTCAAAATATAAATTATTGAGTATGAAAGGCAAAAATGAAACTAAACTTATTTCTTACTATATAGGTGAATAACGAGTCTTTGGCGAAAAGCATGATAGCGACGTTAAAAACGAAATTGTACAATAAAAATATTGTCGCGCATCCAATGTAAAAGTGTGTATTATAGGAAAAAATGAAAACGGTCGAGTGACATTTATGCCTGCCGCTGCCGTACTGTACTTCTATTGTTTTTCGTCTGACAAAAATGCACCTCTCTATTATCCACATATGTATTTATATATATATATAAAATATTATATTGCCGCCGCGTCCGCTCAATTTGGCAATCGCAGCCGACGACGACCGTTTTTATGTTTTCGGATCATTTAACATGGCGAGGCAATATTATTCCGACAAACTCGACGTTTTCGTTCTGATTAAATCACATTTCTCTCTCGGCTCGCGTTTTATATACTATATTATATATACACATAGATATACACTCTACCCGACGCGCAGAACTCTGTGTATCCATCGCTTGTTCTGAAAGACAGCAAAAGGATGATGGTAGGGAAAAGAAGAAACGCGAATAAATAAATAAATAAAAAAAAACTTTTTCGTTTTCTCGGCCATATAGCTGAACCCGCACCCAAACGCTTTATCGTGGAAAACTGCGGCCCGAACGAATTCTATTAGATCTAAAAGCTCGATCGGATGATGTGCTATCGTGCGACAAGAGCGGCGTAGTAGTTTATAGTGGCGGTGGTGGAGGACAATAATGACACAAGTAATGCGCCTATAAATAAAAATCTCGTCTCCCACGACTACTTTTGTATATTGAAACCTTTTACCGATATATACATGTATGTACAATATTATTATATGCGTATATGGGTTTTTATAGTTTTCCGAAACCTACATAATAATACGGACCCTTTTTCGCGGGGAGCGCTGTCTATAATAATATATATGTACTAAACTACGCACGCGTTATCAGTTCGGCGTTGGCGTCAGCGTCGGCAGCGTTTGGATTTGCGTATTTTTCCGATCCGTCGATCGAAGGGAAAAGAATGGGTCGCGAGGGGTGTACTGCAGTACATTATATGCAAAAGGTGGGCGACGAGGAGAAAGCTCTGTAAAGGTATATTGTGTATAAATCACAGAGAGAGTGAGAGAGAGCAACATAGATAGAGACGGAAAAAAATACCGAATGGATTACTAGCTCGTATATTTTCGGTGAGGGTGTGTGAGCGCCCGGCAAGCACGGCAAGCGGGAAACTTTTTAATTCGACCGAATTGACTTTGAAAAATTGCTCGCGGTGGCGTGCCCCAGCGTGTTTCACCAAGCGTCAAATAAACTCGGCACCGCCGATGTATATAGATGGGATTTCGGATGCGGAGCCAATTTAAAAAACTCCATCGACGTGGCTTTGTTCCGCACACGGGACAGAAAACGTCGGGAAACAGATATATATATTTAAGTATTCCTGTATATAAATAGGGTCTAATGATAGTCTTCCGGACGCTGGTAAGAAGCTTTCTAACGTATATTTCTTATCTAAAATATATAGATGCATAAAAGTAGATACCTTGCAAAAGCAGCAGCCGCCAGCGCTATCCACGCGCACATCTCTCTCACATAAAGTTCCGTTTATCCGATCGTCGCCGTGACGGATACGTCATTTTCTCGAACACTATAATATATTATATTTATTTAAGTATCGCATGCGACGATCGTCCTGAGACTGTTCGAATGTGTCCGATACGACGAGTTTATTATTATACTTGGAGAAAAAAAATTGTTTGGACGTTACACAGGCCATTACACTCGTAGCAGTACTAGAACGGTCGTTCGATTCCCACAAGACATACAATATGAGTATATTTATAACGTGGATAGTAGATTTACTTACAGTATATTATATAATATCATAAGCCGCCTCAAAAAAAAAAATGATTACTTCCATAATCTATCACACTGATGCGCTCGTATATAATATATGAGAATATAATGTGGTATTTGTGAGTTATACATACATATATATATATAAACGCTTAAGATCCATTATTTATCGGGTTTGCTGCGAGAGTTTCGTTAAATATTTAGAACAAAAGTTTGCCTTTAGAAAATGCGGACATTTTTAATGCCAAATAGTTTATTTTGATATTACAGAGCAATTATATATTACGTGACATTTTATTTATACAAACAATGTATAATGTCGGTAATATTACCCTTGAAATTGTTTTCACCCACCCTTCGACATACAACAACTATTTATATATCTGATGGCGTTCATGTTGTGAATAAAAAACTTTGCTATAGAATAGTACATAATGCATTAATGAAATGCATAATAATGAGATATTATTTCAATATAAGCTATAAGCGAGTCGTTTTGATACATAACGACGACGACTATAGACTTATGTATACCATAACGACCACTTTCCCTATCTCTGTCTCACTAACATACAATATTATATAGAAATGTATATTTTCGGGTGGTATACCAATCAATAGCCATTTGTCATGCAGCGTGGGGAGACCCATCAGATCGCCATTATCTCCGGGTCGGACCCGGTGGTGTATAATTTATGCGCGACAGTTTCCGAGTAGTGCGCCGCAAGTCGGGTCGTCGCCGACAGAGGAGAGGACCAGAGAGAAAGAGAGAGAGAGAGAGAGAGAGAGAGAGAGAGAGAGAGAAACGCACACGCTGAATAGACAGTATAGATAGAGCGACGGGCGAGCCGCCGCAAGAAGGGTGGGTAGAGAGGTCGGCAGTGGACTTATAGGGATTCCGAATTTATTAAACGTCGGTTTGTCCCGAGTGGTGCATTAGGCCGCGCGTGCGACATAAACATTCGCACCTCATTAATTCAATTAAAACAACGGACTGGTCAGTACGCATATAAAGCAGGAGTTTATAGTAGGTATCTGGTATACGGTAATAATCGTTATAAAACCCGCGTGCACGCGGTCGTCTATATACAATACATTATTAACCTGTATAATTAATAGTCGTCTAGTGTCTAGACGCGGGTATAGGTACATCATGGTGCTGTGAAAGTACATAGTATCTCTAATACCTAGTATAATCGTATAGTATTTACAGATCGCTTTTAAGTCTTTGACTAATATTAATATATTATTAGATGTATGTTATAATATTAAAATGTATACGCCCAACCGAAATAAAAATTATAATGTATAATAATATCCCTCGCTTGCGACTTATTGACCCAATGTGCGACAATGTTTTATATCTTAAGCGTTATTTTATTTTTCCGGCACGATCGTTTGTTAGTGCTCGTGTAGTGTACATATATATACATATATAAATATATACGCGTACGTATAATGTGCGTGTGTACCACGGCCGAGCCAGCCCACCCGCTCTCGCGAATGAGTGCTGTAAAAGAGGATGCACGCGACGGGGTACCGCGGGTTTCCATGGAAACCGCGGCGGCGGCAAGACGAACTACCCTGCGTCGGTATAAATGGCAACTGCCGCCGCCACCGCCCCAGCCAGACTAATAAACCACGTGCAGTGCATTATTATATAATCATATATTACACGTAATCATCGTAAATGTGCACCAGACTTTACACAAATCGGCTCGTCCATTCGTCTCGCGTTAGTCGTTTTTCTAAACTTTGTGACGTAATCTGTGACCGGCCACCGGTAAACGTTTTTAATATAATATACTGTTTATAATAACTATCCAAATATACATTTAAAATTAAGATATTTATCATTTACTTCTGCCACCTACGTTTTTTGTGAATATTTTTTTTATGTTTCATTTGCATAATCCTTAAAAATCCTTGAACAACACACACGACTTTGGAGAACGCGGGTTTTGATTCTCGAATACTATGTATCCCCTCTTTACCTTAACCACAACTTTTCGTATAATTTAGTAGCTTCAACTACTGGACGTAGAGGATTGTTACTGTACACAATATATTTTAATGTAGTGCACGCTGTAAGGCATTTTTACCATACATAAGTATTATATAATGTACAACATCGTCCGACCATATATTATTTTTAGCTAAAATAAATAAATTAACATGTTCCCTTGAGTGCTTTTGCGACGACTGACAGCTATATAACGTATATATTAATATTATCTGTAATCTGTGTGTGAGTGTGTATGTGTATATATAATTAACGAGGCTGCAAGTGATTCTCGCGAATTGGTTTCGCTTATAGATACTAAATTCCTACATACATTATCATTATGCGCGGGAACAATGTGTACAGTGAATCTGCATGACCCGTGGACTGGTCCCGGAGTGTGAAACTCGTTTCGATATAAGTACTATAATATATTATTATACATAAATAGTTTAGTGTAAAACGTTAAAACCTCGCAGAAAACGTGCCCGTTTTTTTTATTATCTAAACGCCGCTGTTTAAATGCGTATTATGCCGACGTGCGAAAACGAATCACTAAAGGTCATAAACTTCAACTTAAAACATACTTTGTAGGTATGTCTATCTATACATACTTCGATAGTGTGATATAACACGATATCGTAGGCAATTCACATGATATTGTATTATTTATATAATATATATATATATTCAAACGTCAGCGGTTCTCATTGTGTTACACAAGTATTATTATATTCGAACAAAGACAAGCCGCGCATATACCTGAAATCTAGAATAATACCTATAGGTACCAGCCCATCTATATATATTGCATGTACAATATACGTAATGTACGTCAACCACCCTCTCACGCATAAATCATGGCTTAGCGAATTCGAAAAGCGTAACCCGAATCTAGGTCACGAAATCCCTGCCTATATTTTCGGCGTATAACCTTTGTGCTCAAAACGCCACCCGCCGAGTTATGCGTACCGGGCGGCCAGGTTAATGAGCCGCCAGTCGCCTCCACCGTGCACAAAGTATACGAATACAATGCGAATACACCCCACAAATGACCCAAAATATAGCGGAATTCCTATTGTCCGGACAAGATCTGCAGGTGGACCTCTAGAGTACAGTTATACACATACACGTCCCCGTGCACATGAGATAATATAACATATATGAAAATCTCATCATTTTGGCGGACTTCATGGCTATAATTTTACACGTCGTCACATCGCATTCGCCGAAGACATCGACCGTGTCCCGTGATGTACACCGCCGGTAGTCTTCGTTCTGCCGTCGACCGTTACGCGACGATACACCTCGCGAGAAATGCTTCAGAAGAACCGGTAAATAAGACGAAATCGTACGCTATAACCGACGATGAGTTGCGAGTGCTGAGCCAAAAACTAACGCATACAGTTTTAATTATATCTAGGACACCCATATCAAATGTTTTCGTCGGACATTTTCGACGATAGAGCTTATTTCTAAAATAATGTTAGCGCACAACCGATGTGTAGGCGCACGAAATTCGATCTGCCGAGGCGGTTTCGCTCGAGTTTCGTTAATCTGCGGGATATCCAAAATAAATACGTGTTTTTGATGCTGCTGGCCGTACTGATGCATGCGCGCTATGGATCGCGTTAATTATTCGCGATAAACAGCAAGACGAAAGAGGATGACACAACGGACGATGCGAATAACAGACCGGTAGTCGAAAACGCTGCAATGAGAGGAAGTGCGTATAATAACGCGAGTGTATACCTACGATCTATATGCGTATGTGTTTGCATATTATACGTATACCAGTGAACGAAGGTGTCCTATTTTTTTGGTGGTGGTGGGGGGGGGGGGTCACACGTACAATCCTCGTACATCCGTACGGAATGATTCGGTTTGGTCGGCGTTTTTAGCGCGAGAATTAACAAGTGCGGCCAAGCCCTGTCGACTAATTAACTGCACCCGTCGCCACCTATTGCAACAGTAGCAGCAGCAGCAGTCGGAGAGGAGGCGCACAACGATATAATATATGTACGTATATTTCATATTCCATACTATAATTATAATATAATAACAATAAATATACATGTTTATGTGTACGCGTATATTTGCAGTTCCGGGAGGAGCGAAATTCTGCGCACCGGGGTGGGGTACAACACGCATATAGAGTTATTATAACTTCAACCCTTGAACGTCTGCGTTTGCTTTTCACTTCTTTCTGCGCATGTAAAGTCGGCTCCCCCAAATAATTGTTTTAATTCAATGTGCAAATCGTGTATTATCTATAATACAGTTACATACTCAGACTGTAAAAAAATTCTCAGCGTAGCCGCAAAGGAATAATAATAATTATATCAATATCATTCGTCAATAATACTATATTATATTCACCGGAATTAATTGCAATGACCATATATTATGATTTATGAGGTACCTATTTGTAAGTTGTACGTTGTTGGACTACTTAGTTGATACATAATATAATAATATAATACCCTTTCAAACAAAATCACGTGATACTTGATGTCGAGTGGTATGTCGATGGTATAATTACACCATTACCGACCTCACCTATGAAGTTTGTAAAAAAGGGTTCTAAACTGATGCATAAGTTTTTCGAGGAGAAAAAGTCGTTATGGGAGTTACTATTATGTCTGTAATCTGTATATAGTATGCTTATAATAATATATAATATATGCGCATGTCTTCTTCTTTCGGCTTATCTTAAAACTTGTCTAAAAAGAGAAAGTAGCTTATTCGGGGATGTTGGTTTTGTATAGCATCATCAACTAGATTCAAAAACAGTGTTTGAATTGTTTTACTTCTGTTTACAAGCTGTAGCGTTTTCAAATTAAAGCAAACGATATTTTCATAACGATTTTGTAATACAGTTTATTATATACATTATACACACACAATAATAAATTATAATAATTATAATGACGTGAACTTCCATTAGTATATAAAATGTACAGTTCATCGCTATCCAAAACCGAATATTTGGATTACGCAACATCCGGAGATAATTTTAATATATTGTGATAACCTTTAAAACACGAATAAAAAATATTTCTTTGATTTATACGTGCGTTAATTATATCGTTGATTTGTTGCATTTAAAAATTATTAATTATTAGTTTATAATATATGGATAATTATTATTTTATAATTTTACATACCTACTTAAGTATAATTTTATGTAATTTGTGTTTATGTTTTCGTTATAAAATAATTTTAAATTAATTATGATTTGCAAACTCGTAATTATTAAATATTATTTTATGACTATGAAAACAAAATTTTGAATTTGAGATTGTATTTAAAATATAACGACATAATGGACTGATTATAAACGAGTATATAAATTAATGAGTAACCTATCTAATAGTCCATATTTAATGGCATGCATTTTTGTGCAGAAAATAATAAATATTGTTTGATGAATAATATTGTTGTGACAAAATAACGAAATATGTTAAAAACACGCGTATACTGTGCTATTGGTGCATGTTTTTTATCCTATTGTTATGAACAATGACGTGGAAAATGTAGGTATTGTTTTATATTCTTTTAGAATAATTCGTAATTTGTATTTTGTTTTATTATAAATGGATGACATCATTGCATTTGCGTGTAAGGGAGAGGATGAGGTTTTGAACAAAAATGATTTGTAATAATAAGTTGTGGGTATTACTCGGGGGAGTGCAAGATAATTGAAAAAAAAATAAAGTAATAAATCCATTAACCACGATAGTTTCGGCGGGAAAGAAATAGTCGAATATTGCCATTGGATTACGTAATTTTATTTAAGTCTTCCTGTGTGGCGGTGCCATATAAATAATTCACTCACGCGATAAACATATAATAATAATAATAATAATAACATAATATTTGTAATCTGTAAGAGTGCCTCTCGACTTTGATGAATCGGATCAGAGTGAATTATTTTTATTATTATTAGTAGTATTGTAAATATTCTCAATCAGATGCGGGAACCGGGGACGGGATTGCAGAACCGAAAAAAAAAAGATTTCGTTAAGATATGGAGGGGAAAAAATAGGAAAGAATGGGTTCGATTTGGCGTGATATAACTGGTGTAGGCAATAAATCTTTAAAATACGCCATTTTTCCCCTTCGGGATCCCAGGCGATAAATTCTCGTTTTGATGCCCCTCCGGCTGCAAAAGAAATAGCCAATCGTTTTTACGGATGGGCTACTGCACACAGTCTCCGAGCACCATACACACGCGTACACACATACACGCACATCAATAATATATACGCGCGAAATGTGATATAATCCAGGAAAAAATTATTGTCTTTCTTCGTAATCTTCTTTTTTACACACATAGTTAGGACGAAAACAAAAAAAAAAAAAAGAAGAAAAAAATGACTATACATATAGGATTTAGTAAACGTTATTTTTATTGCTCCCGCAAGGAGAAGCAAGGAGGACCGTGCGGGACGTATGCGCTGCAAACTTTTCGTCCCCTACCCGACGCGAGAACACAACTTCTCCATTTTAATTAGTTTGGGCGTCTAAGTACAGGCTCCTTGTTTTTTTTTTTCCACTCGTTGCGTTAAAAAATTATATAGAACTTTTATAAGCAAGGGAATTAAAAAACAACAACTATACTATACACTAGCTACTGCAACAATGCGCGCGGGACCTTCGAAAGTTAAACATTAAAATTGTATTTATGGAGTTTAATAAAACATTCCAGGTCCATCTATCTACTTAAAAACGTGCGCGAGAGTATATAACGAGAAGTTACGACCCGTTCCGTAAGTGGTTATGGACTTTAGACGGTGTACTGCTGCAGCACGTCTCCCTATATAATATATATAAATTCTCTCTCTATAATATATATATATTATACATATTCTCGCGCTCAGCGCTTTTCCGTAGACGGATTTAGATATTATATCTCCCACACAGTTATGCGGTGTACAGGTAAATGAAAAACCGCAGACGCGTCCGCTAGATTAATTTAGAACTAGCGATGGGTATAGTGTATAATATATATATATATAAGATATATTATATTATACACACTTTCGGACTTGCAAGTCGTTTTCTGCAACGATTCATAGTATAGTATATTATTATTATAGTTGAAAACCATAACCGCGTGGATTTGATATAATAATAATATATTATATTCAGGCGCTAAAAACCGATCGGAATACGGTCGGGAAAATTACTGCACGAGAAATAGCTAGCGTTTTTGGACTTACAGAACTCCCATTATTACTTTTTGGAGGCCTTCCCGTTGCAATGAGGTATTTATATATATATATATAATATATACATTCGTAAGTTTATATATAAATACATACTACGTATAACGTGCGCGCTTAATTGCACGATATGTATTACATGTTATATCATGTACGTATATAATGTGCGGGACTGTACTTGTGTGCTGTTTTCGACGTTAATTTTCTGTTCGGAATTTTAATCGAGAACAAACAAACGAATATTTTAAACGCTATTATACGAAAATTGCCGAGACTCTTAAGTCGTATTATTTATGTGTGGCTTTACGAGTTCGCTCGTGCGGTATCCGTCTTCGTGAAAATTAATAATCAACAACGACGGATACATGGTCTACGACTACTATCATATATGCTTGTGTATATATATAAACTCTCGTATATAAATAAAGAGAGAGATAGAGTGAGAGAGTGTAGTGCAACCTTAAATTACGATCAACCCTTGCTGCAAATTCACTCGGAATCAGAATTTACTGCGTTAGAGGATAATATTATGTATAGGGCATATTATTAATGTTATTATTATTACTATTATGTCTGACTTTATCACTGCCCCTTTGTATTTTACCATAGTCGTCGTCGTTCCTTTCATATTATATCTTCTCGTATATTATGTATATATATATACTGGTGAACTTGCGGTCAGCGTAAAATATTAAATAAGATAAAAACACGGCTGCTTCAAAACAATATTTATCGCTATAACTAATAATTATGGAATAATAATATAACTTGCCGACGGTTTGAAAACCGTATATTCATTGATGAGAATCGTATCACAACAATATTATAATAATATAACAGACATTGGACCTGCGATAACGAGTAGTTGTTTCAACATTTTATGCGTCCGATTACTAAATATTATAGTCATTATTATAAAACTGTTGTAAGTAAACGACGACTATACGCGTGTATAATATGGCGTTACATTGATGAAAAGGAAGAACATAATATGCGCATACGTTAAGTTTATGTACGGTTTAAAAATAATCGTTAAACTTGTTACGAAAACGTTTTCTCTGACATGTGATAAAATAATATATTGGACAAATACATAAAATTGTGTCAATTGAATTTTCGAAAGAATGTAGTGAGCGATAAATCCCGTTAAAATAGTAATAATTATACTACTACTACCCAATATCTATTATATTGTATCACAATACTTTTTTTGTTGTTAAATTTGTCTTTTTCGAACCCAAAAGATGATGTATATAATATGTATCGGGGCGCAAGTTTGATGGCCAGTGAGAATTGCGATGTAAACACGAGTAATACACCGATCTATAATATATATAATATCTTTATCCATATATACTGGCGCAAACGTAGAATATAGGTGAAATTGTTTGGTTCGTGCACGTGCCAATAAACATCGGAACTGTTTCTGCATACAAAATTATTTGTACACAACAACGTATTTATATAGATACTGTGTTTAATTATCGCGAAGTTAGGACTTGGAGTAGTGCCTAAACAGCCGCGAAATTGACCCCGTATAACGACGTCGATTAGACGAAAGATATGGACCTGGGTGAGGTGGGTGGGTTGGTTTGTAATCATGTAGGTGTGTTGTTGGGGGGGGGGGGTGAGCGGCACGTCTGCGATAACGACAAAGTATACATTACAAACAACGCGCGTGGAGACGATGCCGAAGAGAAACCTGCACAGCTTCGGTATATATAGTGCCTATGTAACTAGTAAGTCGTCTGAGCATATTCACTACATATATTATTTATATTATATAATCCCCAAGAATCGTTGATATAAATAAGCACGTAGTATCGTCCGCCGTGAGATAATAAGTGTTATTGGGGATGTCGAATTCGAATTCGAAATCAAGAAGTATGGCGAGGTGCGTATGGGCGGGCGATGGAGCGCGAGATCGGAAAAACCAGAGTTTCATTAAAACTTTTACATATTTACATAGGTAATCGTTTTAAAGATTGCGGCGTCAATATGAGAAAACTCATAGCAGAAGTTACCCCTGCAAGTACACCCGGGTGCTATTATAATTGCCCAAGGTTTTCGGCGGATCGAAACGCGCGTGCTGCAGATTGTTGTCATATATATAAATAAAAGTTTCAAACGGTTTTGCGACTGGCGGCTTGGCTGACGTTTATGTAATATATTTTTTTGTATCTATGTATACAAGTGTGTATACATATAATACAGTTTATTTCACGGACAGTGGCTGCAGATGGTAGGAATGCCTCGGGGAGTCGCTGCTGCTACATCAGGGAGAAGGGTTGCTCCTCGCCCTCACGCAATACGCTGAAAGTCGTTAACTCATATATGTGTGGTCGTGTCCGCGGTGTGTGTTTATTGTCAAAATAGCTGAAGCGTCCGAGCACGTTCGTCCCAAAGGCGTCTTGCGGGGGTGGATTGGGGAGATCGTGACAAAAAAAAAAATGAAAGAAAAATAAGATATGTCCTCTTATATTAAAAACCAAACGAACGGTCGTAAGTCGCTCGTGCACCCCTGTGCAGGACCGATATATACTGCAGTCGCATTAACCATACCCACAACGGACGTGAACGCACGCGTGACCGTTATTATTGGTTGTTTAGACGCGTGCAGATGACTAAATTTGGTATATATATAAAATATCAGACGTCCCTCAAGACTACTATAGACGAATTGTTGGAAAACGGCCGCGGTGGACCTATTATTATGTTATATAAGCGGATGCGCAGTGGAATACATATATGAATTAGAGGTGGTTTTAGATTTCTGAACTGTACGTTATGATTTATCGTCACGCGAAATTGCTTTTTCCACCCATACATAGGATTTAAATTTCAGACGCGCCTACGACGAATTGAACGTGATAGGAGCGATTTCATTACGCCACCAACATACACATACGTTATATAAACTATCTATATTAGGTTTTATACTTATCGATTATACCAACTTAACTCTATTGATCAGTCGATATATATTTTATTATATTCATCCATATAGGTACTTATATAGTGTAAGTATACGTACACATCGAAACGTTTTGAGGTAGCCTAATCTATAGGTCTACAATTAATAATAATATTTATCATACCAAATGTTTGGATTACGCTTTGGTACGTACCTACCTATACAGTTTAAAGTGCAAGAAATGATATTCGGTAGATACATTAAACTCGTTTCAACGCCTTTTTTCCTAAAAATAAAATAATATGCATAATGAAAAATGATTGCAGCACAGCAATCGATATTGATTTGATTTCGTTATTTTCATTCGAGTCTGAATATATTATAGACGTATAATCATAATAAAACGAAAACCGAGCTTAACTCGTCACCGTGTACATCGCATAATATAGGCATATTATTTTAGAACGATAGAAAATGTATCGTGCAAATGACATAATAATACCACCGTAATGTTAGCGTTTAAAAGACACGAACATAAAAACAAGTACCTGCGTCGGCGATGTAATTTCTCTCGCAAGAAATTTCGCTGCACCGCACGAGCTGTTAGCGATTTCAAAACCCTTTCCGTCGGACGACCGTATTGCGCGTGCGATGGACATTGCACTCTACGGAATACCGCGAACAATCATAATATTATACACTGCATGGCACACATGATATTATGTGTGCGTGCGTGAGTGCGTGTCTGCCCTGGCCTGGGGCAGGGTTTCTCGCCAAAGTATATTAAGCCATAACCACCCGAGCGCATTCTTTCACGGACCGTCGATATATTTTTTTTATCTCTGCATTGCATACGTATACGCCGCCGTTCTCCGGAATTCGGAAACTGTCAAGCGCGCATACATATATATAAGCGTCTATTTTTTTTCCGCTCGCATATATAATAATAATACCATGTACTATCTTTTTGTTTTTAAATTATTATTTTTTTTTTTCGTCCCGAAACGGAAAACAATTTTATTTGAACTGGTATATAGTATAGTGGTGCTGCAGCTGACCGGTTCGACCTGATGCACAAACATGGCCGGCAAGAAGAATATATATATATATAATAATAAGATTGTGCGGTCACAACGATACTATGTTGCTACGCGCAACTATCGGTAAGCCGCATAATATTGTTACCGTAGTTATGGCAAAAATTAGTGTGTGGAAACCGACGGCTGACGGCAACAAAATTCTACTGGCTTGTCGAAAAAATAGTAAAGTGCAAAACTAATGCAAAACATTGCATAATACAAACCAATAATGAATAAACGAATAATAATAGTACCCATTTGACGGAAGTGATCTACGATAAAATTTAATAATATGATTTATATTACTATAATATAAAGGTATATATTTTAATATTCTATAAATTATTAAATGTTCGAACCTGAACGTTTCAAACAGCAAAGTGTAATATTGGAGATATAAAACATTAGATATGCGTTAAAAAAATAATAACATATAGTATGTATTGGAGGTCGGTCGTTCGACGCTAGTTTTCCTTTGATATCGATGGCCTATTGGATAAGAGAGGTCGAGTGGATTGTGACCGTTTAAAAAACAAACAACGAAACGAATATTACTGTGCACGTATCTTCATTTTTTTTTTTTTGTATTCTCGTCGAGGAACATACCACGATCGAGTATTTGTGTGTACGAGAAAGAGATATAGAATAATATATATGATATATTTTAGAGAGAGAAAGGGAGAGAGAGAGAGTGAGATAGGGAGCGAAGGAGAAGAATTAACAATTTCAACCGATGAATATCGAAGAACCATACGTTAATTGAATATATAATACATATAGGTACCGCGATATGCAGTAACTACTTGTGTGCTGCAACGATAAATCTCAGGATTGCAAATACGATTATGTATAGGTACATGTATTGAGGGTATACATAGATTATATAGATCTCATGCACGTTACATTATGTATTATAATGAATGTTAAATTGTCTTAGAGAAAAATGCGTGTCGTATCGATGCGAAATGCGTTTTGCACGAGGATCGATTCCACCGTGTTGTACACGACAGCCTCGTTCGACCGCAGGATGTCGTGACCGTGGGCGGGCTACTACTACTTGTACCAAGTTAACTTGTTGATGATGTTAAAGAAGCCGATAGACGAATCGTGCACCGAGGTGTTCTGATTGGCCGCCGACAACGCGAAAACGCTTAATTCAGCCAATTATTACGAGCATATCGGCGTATTATTTAAAAGTAATTGATGTCGATTAAAACGTAATGTGTTTAGGTACGAAGCGCGTTTGTATATTATACAAAATAAATACATATTTGTAGGTAATTACATATGGGTTACCTACTACTGTTTTTTCATTGTCGGAGAGCCCATGGAAAATTATACGTTTCTGAACACGCGCCGGCGGCGGAAAAGAGTTCACGGATTAATTTTCACAACCGGTTTCGATTTTTTGACAAAACGACCAATGTTACCCCCGAATTATAATAATATAGATAATAGACCAGTTGTATGCAACGACGCTATTATATTATGATAATCGCTCCGGATTTAAACCGAAGGTCCCTATAAATATATTCCTATAATTCGTTCTCCGCGATATGTAAATGTGCCTACAAAACCGTCGCTCTATTTTTTCAACTCTGTCATTTGTTCCAATAATTAAATAAAAAAATATATATTATATTATAATTGAACTTTTTTTATTATATACTAGTAGTAACCTATATATCGTGCAAAACACAATCTGATTATCGTATGATTGCGATAGGATGATGTTAGTGTGTGAGTGTGTTCACAATTGTAATTATTGTAAAACAACGTATTGTCTTGTATACCTACGCAACGCAACGGTACAATGAAAAAATAATTAAAATAATGAAAAAAAATAGAGTCAGACCTAAAACAGGAAGCTCTTGATTCCTTGCAGCACGGGGTACCATATTTTTAAACGAAATTATGAAAAACAATGACGAAAAAAACCTTCCTAATTTCTCGGCAAACGCAATCATCAAATTAGCGTGTTATAATAATATTACCGTTAAAATGTACAAACAACGACTGTCATAAATTTACGAAATGATTGTGGTTTACATTCGCTCCGCAGTTCGCACTCTCGATCATCCTTGGATGATATTACAATAACGACGTGCTTACTGGACTTGACGAATTTTCAATTACGAAGAAAACCGTTTTGATGTTGCGTGTCGCAGGCGCAGGCATTCTCAAAAGCTCGCTTCTTACAGCCATCCCCGTTTGTATTTTATTACAAAATACTGTAATTTATTATACATATTTGTACACATATAATTCAACATAAATATATATATATATATAAGGTATTTATTTGATGCACGGCAATTATTATTAAAATTAATTCTCGACACGTTTTCCAGGCGATTATACAAATACGATTTTCGGTCGGATTTCGATGACGCGGCTGTTTAATTAATGTCAACGCGTGTTGTTTACCCGACTATATGCATCATATACGTATTATATATCAGATTTAACGACCAATTTATGTCTCGTTAAAACGCGTAGCGTCACATAACTTGCTTGCGTAGTCTCATAATATATTGACGTTATTATCATATTACCTCGTACGACTGCCACGGATCGATCTTAAACGCACTATGATACGCATATAATTGGTTTAGGTATGTTAATGCGCATATAAGCGCCAAAATATGACGATATATGGCGAAGTCGATGAATTTTTCCCGAAGCATAATTTCCCTTGTCTAATATGTGTTCAATGTACATATAATGTATGTAGTCATGCAGTTTTCCCGATTAACGATTTATAAATCTATTATAATTTCAGTATAATATATATATATATATATATATATAATAGTTGGTTTACGATTGATGCCGATGATATTTTTCGGCAGTTACCTATGTCACTCTACAGTATAGATTCTACACACTAAAAGTATATTCCATTTAAAAGATAAAAAAATTAATCTCAGCCCCTCGACAAAATACGCTCGCGAATAAATATACGTACAACGTAAGCTGGTTAGATTAATATTATTATGTGTTTAGGTGTATATACATATACGGTTTAATAACCTACCCTTGCCCTCCATCACTGCTATATATATATATATATTAGTACCTACAGTAGACGTTAATGATGTGTATACTTGCAATATGTCTGCCGAATGTGCGAGCACAGACACAGTATATAATATTTATATATTATATATAATATTATTACAGTACACACATGCAGCAGTAGCGTATATGATTATACATGTATTTGTATATGGCGAGCTGTTATAATTGATAACCCAACGGCGGCGGCGTCGTATTATTAGTATTAACACTACGTCTGGGAGTAATATAGCGCGCGCCGTGTCGGGGCTATAAGTTTCCGGCGGCGGAGAATTTCCCCGAGGGTCGGACTCGGACAACTTTATTCGCGAAGCAGTGTATATTATATTATTGTATGTATATAATAATAATGTGTGCGCGCAAACCTGAACGCCGCCACCACGTATATATATTATATTAAGCTAAGACTCGACGGATATCGCGTTTACCTACACCAGCTACCTCCTATATTATATATTACGTGCATTTCGTTGTTAATTAAACGGCTTCGAAACCGCACGGCCTTAGAAACTTATATATATTATATACTCGCGCGGGCTGTTATTTCGAGCGTCTCAGCCCCCCCCCCCATCCACAACCAACCCATACACTGCTGTATGATTTTCGTTCGATACAATAATAATAATATAATACCTAACCTATATAATATAACGCGATACGTTTGACGTGTATATCGTATATCATTTGTCCGTGCCAATAATTGTGTGCATACACAAGTAGATAGCACCTAACATACTCATATTATAATAGATATTATTATGAGTATATTTTTACGCTAGCTCACGTAATTCGAGTAGAAAACGCCCTTTCATTCGGTTATTAATTTCTTGTACTCTTGGAATTTAATAGTTGTAAGTGCAGAGACGATAGTGGAATCGGCGGGGGAAAAAAATTCTAAAATCTTGAACATCCCGCACCGGACAACCACCCGGCCGAGTTAATAATCGTCTGCGTGCGGTCGTGTATATTATTATCACTAGGCGTGTACGAAAATAATGGAAAATAAAACGATTTATTATTTTTGCGGACCGGGAGACGCGTATATTACACTATATAATGTGTGTTTACACGAACCGATTCGATTCGGTGGCAGTTTTGTGTGTGAACCGGAGACCGCACGAAAGAGGACGCAAACGACCTATTAATATATGTGCTGCAGTATGATGTGTGTATATATACATTAGCCGACCACGCCGCGGGACGCCCACGCTAAATATTTTGGCAGTTTTTGCCGCCACAGACGAAAATAAAAACTTTCTCTTTCCTTTCATCGCAGGAAATTCATTTCACAGTCCCTTTCGCCGTGGCGGCGGTACCCCGCCGCCCCGTTCCCGCCACTAAACACAAAACCCCCGACCGACACTAATATTTTGTCGTGGATTCGGCACGGCTTCGACAAGCACTGGTAACTCGTAAACCTATATGTATGCCTACGTATACGATATGGACGAGGTGATGCCCCAGCAAACAACGCAATATAATATTATTATGACTCCTTTGTATATTATATATGATATGATATGATATTATATTATATTACAACGATTTCGAGGAAAATTCGCGACAAACCTGCACCGGCTGCGTATAAAATGCCACGTTTTTACTTTCTTCGTCGCTGTCCTTTTGTTCACTCCCACCTCCAAATTTCACAATACTGCACGCGATCGGGGATGACGATTCCTTCGCGGGGCTCAGCCGTTTAAGCATATATCTTGTATTTATAATATTCCATAATATTTTCAACTGCTCAGATATACTGAATTATACTTAAGTTTTAAATATTTATATTTTATTTAGTTTTATATTTTAAATATGTCACTTATTTATATGATGTAATATGAAATTATATGCGTTATAATATAACATATAAATAATTATAAAGTACCCATATATTTATACGAGACTTTTATAACGGTATTTAACGTTTAAGCTGTCACCGTGACGGCGTGACCTCATTGTGTATAACGACTGTATGGAAATAACAAAACTGCTCTCTGAAGCGCACTTAAATGTAGTAAGAAAATAATTATAGATGATCTAAAAATATATAATTACATAATTCATTATACACCTAACATTATTATCGTCGTTGCTCGAATGCGTTTAAATAAAAACTTTAAACAGTAATTAAATTAGTAAACGGACGCCGTTCTTAATATAATGAAGGAAAGCGCTGTTGAAGCGTGTCTGTGTGACTGCGTACAAATATACGAAAAGTCCGCACGGTTAAGCTGTTGCAAAGTTTTTATAAAATTTATCGTACCGTATACGTTGCAATTAAGAACCGTGTAAACAACATATAGTACATTAAATAATATTCGTATATGCGCGTATCTATGTGTGTGTATAATAATGCGTAGTTATTTATTTTCACAATGAGCTCCGTGTACACATAAATACACGGTATATGTATGCAGGTAGGATGGTCGGTATGAGTATCACATTAACGATCTGCAGCGCTCGTTTACGAGCGCGTATAACACAAAACGGAGTTTATTTTGTATTGTGCGATGTATAAATCTACCTCCGTTCGTTAGCTGCGTTCGTATATTATAATAGATTAGGTACGCGAAATACCGCGACGTTGTTAATACGGTTTTAGGCGAATAAGTTCAAAAACGTGCGGGTCAACACATGCGATGGCGTGTTCTGCAGAGCGGTAGCGAGGATGCAGAGGCCGACGCGACGGGAGCCCCGAAAGAATATTATTACCCGCGAATGCCCTTTTGTGTAGTATGACCCGGCAGTGAGGGAACGGCGGTGTCCGTAGTCGGGCGAAAAAACAAACGTAAAACAATAATAATAATTATTATTATTATTATTATTATTATTATTATTATAACAATATCGTATAAAGGCGCCGAATTATGATATTAACTTTTTTTTCCATTAGTTCTCCCGCACAGTCACCGCGTTAATCGGTTCGATTGTACGCGCAATGACCAGAAAAACGAAACATTCACATAATCGTGTCTGCGGTAGTCATCATCTATAAAAATAACTGTTTTCACGAAATATTTGAAAATCAAATTCCACCGGAAAAAAAGTGGAGATGATAATAATGGGAAGGCGGGGAGACTAGTTTTCACCATTCGGGTGCACCATACGTAGGTAAAAGATTTTCGGCCATGTTCCTTGGCGGCGATGTATACGAACGGCCATCCACCTCGGTTGTAAGTCCTCCCTCAGTCTTCTCTCTTTCTTACTCACGCGATTATATACACACGATGTGTGTATATTTTTTATTATAATGATTCACGGCCGACCGTTGGTTGATTTACGACCGCGCCCGGCCACCGGACACCAAATATAAATTAAGTAATTATTCAAATTCCTCGACGGAATTCTTGTTTGTATACACACACGCTGGCGCGAGCGCTCCGACCGGACTCTCCTCCCTTTCACCACCGCAACCACTGTCTCGTACTTTATCTCTCACACCGAAGTCCTCCTTCTCCTTATCCTCATCATTTTCCTGTTTCTCGTAACTCTCGCCACACGCCACTGAAACGATAATATTATACTCGCGCACGCATTATAATATCATATTTTATAAGCTACATCCTTCTTCGCCGGCAGCAGCAAATCATGCTTTAGTAATGTGCCACCGCAAAACAAATAGGCATATCGCTTCGGCGTAATACGTTTTAGCCATCTTAACATACAGATATTGAATTTTTTAAATATTCGGCGGTCCTACACTGCAGCACGTCTTACGCGTCATGAATAACACTTAATGTTTATATTAACTGCCGTTTTTCCCCGCCGAATGTCATTTTGAATTTTTACACTCCTCGCCTAAAAACGTATATATACGACCGAAAAAATATGCATTAAGACTTTTATATACTATATTATATATTTAATATATTTATATATTTATGCGCACATCGTGACACTCCGCACTGGTATTTCGATATAAAAATAGTAATAACTCTACGTGTGTATAATACCTATATATTATTATATAATCGTTATTCATTGCGCGGCACTGTAAGCTGCTCATCGCGTATAGAGTATTAGAGGAATAATACAACGACTATCATGGCAGTGGCTAACAACGCTGAAAACGGAATTAGCGCAACGAAAATATACAACCGCAAGCGGCATTTCTATATTACAGTATTACCTTCCCTATTTATTTGTAGAGAAATATACATCAAATCAAATGGAGTTGGCCGAATGAGATATTACTATGTTAACAAAGATGAAAATACGTATATTATATCACCTTGTAAGATACCTAAAAGACTCATACGGTAGACCATTAACGACCTGGTTTATGTGTAATGTTTAAATAACACAGGCTCCACAATTTCAACGCCCGAAATTCCTAATAGTAATAACAATAATAATAAATAATAATACTGGACTACATAGAACTGTAAACCACCAAACCTTCTGCACTCTGTATGTATTTACGCTATCGACAAGCAGGTAAAACAAAAATATATATTGTGTTTCGACGCCGCCGGCCACGCTTAAGGTATATAATATTATAGATGGAGGAGTCTATCACGTCCGTCTCAGGCGTAATATATATTATAGAGCGGGAGTGCGTGCGCGCGTTCATATACCTATATACCTCTGCAGGAACCCTTTTATTACTGTCGTTGAGCGTATGTGTGTGTGTGTGCGCGAGGTTTTAAGTAGGTATACAGCTCGCGCATTCGGGGTTAGAGACGTATAATTTCCTTACCATTACACGATTTAAATGCACATGTATCGCGCTATTGCAGGCGGGCGTATTTTATAAATATATGAAAAAATAACGCACCTCTTCACACAAAAGGCACCATTCGGTTTGAGTTGTTCGTCGGATTCAGTTTGTGGTCGTTGCGATTAACACACGTATACGAACCGCTCGCGACTTTAACTCCGCACACACTGCTGTTGCCGTACCAACAGCAACAGCAACAGCCGACGGAAACACCGCGACAATCGAGGGTTGCAGTCGTCACGTTGTTATAAAAAACATTTTTACACGCGTGTTTGTGTATATTGGACAATAGACTTTTGTCACGGACCACGACAAGAGTGTAAGGCATCTGCACAAAAATGGCGTCGTATATATAATATTTAATATTATTAATAATAATAATAATAATACGAGATTTTACACACGGTATACGACCGTTCGTTACAGTACGCGAGTGCGTGTGCGTTTATACAACAGTTCACCCCTAGAAAAGAACGGATGACGACGAAAACGGCTGCAGTGACGATCTATATAGATTATGTTGTGTCATATATACCTAACATTCACGTGCATTACGTGCGTATCGTGACGGTGCGTCGAAAGGGTAAGTCGTTTAAATGTACCAATGAAGCATTTACCGGAGGGGGTAAGATAGTTTCAAGGGTGAAAACACTATCGGTATCTTCCTATTCATTGTGTAGTCGAAACCCCGTTGCGCGTATCTTACAAAAATCTGAAAGGGATATGTTTATAATCTCCTCCTATGACCGAAATTAGTATAATAAAAAAAATCATTTATCGTTGCGCGTTGGTCAATCATCGTCGCGATCGTATGTTTTAAAAAGCGCATAGACAATAGTTTATTTTTTTATGTCTTATATAAATAAATTAATTGAAATATATTGTCACCCAAACATCACAATAATATAATGATAACTGAATCATCAATATCATATCGAATAACCCGATGTGTGTATTCTATATACGTGTGTCCGAGAATTAGGGCTTGATCAGTATTTTAAACTACGGTTCATCCAGACGATTTCAAAGTGTACAAAAATCGACCTATTTTATATACGAAGGGTCATCCATTTTCGTTAAGTATTGGTTCCACTCAAGTGCCCAATTACTGCAAAATGTAATTTATAAACTATAATCACATTCATTATATTCTTAATTCGCTTTTGTATTTCGACGGTTTGGCTTTTGCACGGATAACGAATTCCATTGCGTATAAATCGAAGATGCGGTAGACGTTATCAATTGTTTCTTTTTTTGAATCTCTCTCTGTCACACACACACGCGCGCACTTCGTTTTTTTTTTTTTTACATTTTATGTTACTTTAAATTACTGCACTGTCGTCTGTCCCGAAACAACAGAAAACGAACCGCTCTCGACGTTTTTGGAAATCGATAAGCCTTCTATACTCCGACATTAAATATAATACCGGTGGGCTGGCGGATATGTAGAGGTCAACTTGAGTGGCTGTGTGTGTGTATAATAAACGTACGCTGGCGACAGATTTATTGGAGCGGAGAACCACGTGCGGTGCATGCGCGCGTACTTACGAAAAAAAAAAACGCGCTGGTGGTGCAGAAGTATATGTCATCGTTACGAAGCTTTTTCGCGTCGATCGGACGGGGATACGAAACAGAAACGCGGCCGACGACATATTTAAAATGTGTCCGAACCGATAAATAACGATTTGGGTTGGCGAAAATAAACGCGTTATAATCCCGTCGTCGACATACGACAGTCATCGTTAAACGTCATCGCGCGCGGCCCCTTGTTTTCGGTTTAAATTATATATATCGTTATAAAGACATTATTTTTAGACCAGGACTAGCTGAGCATATAATTCAAGATCGTAGGTGTACTTGCACAAGAAAAACCGTCATTACGGTTTTTAACCAACCTTATAATTCGATGAAAATTAAAAAATATTGCACCGAGACGTCTAAACATAATATTATGTTCCCAAAGGACGTGACGAGGGAGAATAACTATAACGAATTCGTCTTCAAAAGTCTCGTCGACTCGGCTGGTTTTTGGGCAGAGAGGTATAAACATAACAACACGCACCTCTGTCAACTCTCTATCTATTATATACACTTGGACTTGGCAATACGTATGTATGTATATACAGGCACATATTATATGCGCGCGCGCGCGCGTGTGTGTGTGTATGTGTACGAAATGCGTATACGTATACGTCAGCGATGGAGGAGGGTGGAGGATTCGCGTGCGAGGCGGGTCCGGGGGGCCGTGATCAATAAAAATGCCGGAACACGAGGCATACATAAAGGTGCGCGTCCTACACACCAACACATATACGCACTCGTATACGCCGACACACACACTCGCGTGCGCACGACGCCGCGCCCGGGCGGCGGTGTATTGTCGAGGGGCCGGCGCAACGCTCGCGTATACATCATCCCCCGGCAGCCCCGGCCAAACCCACCCATCCACACGACGAGACCCCGGCCGCGTTCCCCGTTCCACCCTCGCGCCACTCACCGTGACAAGATTGATCACCGGCAATCGTCTTCGACCCTTCCCGCCGCCACCGACCGAGCATTATTTCCACCCTGCCACGACCGCCTGTACAATATATATTATATAGGTGTGTGTGCGTGTGCAGTATACTCTCACTACAGCTTCCTCGAGGGTTTTTTTTTTTTCGTTTTTTCCATCTCTTCCATCCCCGCCCACGGCCGCCTAATGGATTTTATATTTAGAAAAAAACTTATTCTTAAAAACGACGATACACCCAAAAACTGCGCACCGCCATCGCATATTTTAATGGTTATATTATTACAAAATATAAGACACGAGACAACGGGAAACGTCGATTTTTTTTTCAGAACGAAGCATTGACATTATTACCATAATAATATATTAATATTTCATATACATATGCTGCGATGGATTACTATTGGAACGAGTATTGCAGATTTGTGTGGGTTAGCGACTCGCGTATGGTACGCAAATGTATACCACGGTAATTTTGTTTATATTATTGTATCGATCATAATGGGCATATCGCTATAGAGGTATGGAGTCACCAACACTGCGACTTGAAATTTTCGAAATGCGTCCGAATGAATTATACTAGAAAACTACTCTTGTGCAATGTTTTTTAAATAAATATGATAAGTACAAATTACGATAATATTTGTACAAATGTTCTCTGCTACAACACATTTATATCATATGCAATACCATAATATAATTCAAATATAATATATCGATGCAAAAAGATTGCGTGATGTGTGCGCAGTTGATCATATGTCTTTTTATGCGATTTATTATCGTATTTTTTTTAAAAACCAGAGTTCACACTTTATGTTTGTTGTTCAGATTGGTTTAAATTTGTTTATTTCTTTTTTTATTTTTGCATATTCGTTATCAGGATCTCGCTATATCAAGTTGCAGAACAATAGGAATAAGTTTTTTTTATTTAAAATGTATATTATGTTTTTAAAACGAGCTAGTTTTGAATCGAAAATATTTACAATACCTACCTATGTCATAAAAAAACCATAAACATTTTTTTTTTTATAACGACTTGATATATTTTATATTTGTATGATATTATTGAAAGAAATTTTATATTAATTGACGATAACTATCAAATGTGTGTATAATAACAGTTTCCTTAGTAAAAGCTTTTAATATAATAATAAAAGCCTTTTATAGATGTTATGAGTTAAAAAAACCAATATGACGTATTTAATAATATTATTAGGTATTTATACTTAATGTGATGGGGAATTTTATCCCATTTACCTTTCAAATATAGGCGCAGATGTAACCTATTTACTTTAGATATTGCCCGTTTGCATAGCAGTTCGGTGTAATGAAACCGTCGAAACGGATAACGAAAACGCGTAAACGCCCGCTATATTTACGTATTATATATAAATATATATTAAAGCCGAAAATGCTGCGTGTTCACACACATAAATTATTGATACTGGCTGAATACTTTTTATTCCGAAACGGTGTGGTTATAAATTACAAACCTATATATGTAAATACGAGGTCGAAAAAAAAAGATTCGCATATAGGAGCCGGCAGACAAACGCAAAAAGGACCAGATATTTATGGCAAAAAAAAATCCCGGCATTAATAGCGCCGCACGTCGTATATATATATATATATATATATAAATGTGTGTATGTGGAGTACACGGAAAGGGCAGGCCGGAGGCGACTGTATGGTGGCGGCAGTACAGGATATAGACTTTACCGCAGAGCTAAGGAGATGAATAATAAAAAAAAAAGAAAAAAGAGCGCTTGAAAAACGGTTCACGGGCGAGCGCGATTGTAATTTTTTGGAAAAAGAAATGAGCGTATTGTGCGCGCGCGCGTATAACATATTATAAATATATACATATATAATAATAATAATAATATATATATATAGATCCACATAAACGCGCGAGGCGGAAACGTCGTGATGGGGATGGAAATCCCACGGGGAAAAGCCCATAAATCTAGTCGGATCTTATGAGAGTATACATAAATAGTAGTTTTGAATATTATACGTATAGATATAATATATATATATATATATATATACATAGGTGTGTAGGTAAGCGTCGTATGTATATATTACACATGGAGGTATGCGTAGACGCGTTATACCTATGCTGGCGGGGTATATATATTATTATATTGTATATATTAGTGAGGGAAAGAATAATAATATATACGACGTGTGTAGTACGCGACGGCGGCGGCGGCGACGGAAGAGCGAGAAACAGAGAGAGAGAGAGAGAGAGAGAGAAAGAGCACGAAAGGACCGTAAATCGCGGCGCCGCGGTGATTTCGAATACGCGCATAAAGTATATATATACACAGCAACGTGACAATTTCATCGATTTCCATATATATTATAATAATCTGTATAATATACAATACGCGTATTCGTAATAATATTATACTATATTATGTACGGGGGGCCATCACTATACGTACGAACTCATGTATACGCAGCACTCGGGTCCGCCGTATATTCATGTTAAGTATAATATGCGCATCGATCGCGGTATGTGATTATACATATAATATAACACGAGCCGCGAAATATTTAATTTAGTACGTGCGATATTGTATACTATATTATGTACGCGTATCATATAAATGTAAGAATAACACCATTTTGTAACATTATAGGTAGGTATAGTTGTTTAAACATCGTATAATAAGCGTGCGCATATATCATATAGTTAGTTTAACATAAAAAAACGTATACACGGTCCCTGGCTTGTATATACTTACATATTATATAATATTTAATTAGTCATTATCAAGGAGTAATTTCGAATTTATTCGTTAGCAGGCCTGCGTGCGTGTAATTAATAAAATTAAAATTCATTCGATTATTTTACGTACTTTATAATATTATGTAATACGGTGTAACGACCACTCGTATGCGTCCGAAAGTGTCGACTATCAAAACACCCCATTGTCGATGCAGTCCCCGCGAATTGTCGAACGCCCAATTTTTGTTTTTATACATATTTTGATGTACAATTTACGGCAATCGGGGATCTGCAGGTTAGGGTGCAACGGCACTCAAGCTTCAGACACTCAAACACTCGGGACCCTATCCCGTTATTACAAACTGTTTTATGTTTTTGTAAAATGTAATTTTCTTTTTTATGACAAAATAACTGTTTTTAAAAGAGTACCCAACCCATTTTCGTAAAATCATTTTGCCGATTATTCATTATATACCAAAGCTCTAAAAAGTTCAGTTTAATGTCCTGGTTTGGCTGAATACATGAAAACCAGCGGTTATCTCGTTTCGTGAAAAAGTGACTTGGCAGAGATGAAAAAAGGTTAACTAAACTGATACCTATATACTATGATAATTGTAAGTGTAACCGAGTGTAATGAAAGATGAATTGTTCACTCAAAGTTCGTTGAGCCTGTTCGACACAAACCCGTCTGCACAATATATTAAAATACATATGATGCAAACATCATTGCCGATGTAAGTTATTGCTATATAAGAATTTTTAGTCGTTTTTTACGCGTATTATAATATTAGTATGCTGCGTACATATCAAACACGCGAGTAGAAGACCGTCGGAGAAAACGGCGGCGGCGGTGGACTGCCCATACTATTATATTAATATGTACATCGAACACCACACGATCGTATAATAATATATGTGCAATGATACATAGGCGACGTTGTGGCGCAAGAGAGTAATAACGTTTAAAACGGGTCGGCCTTTGGATCGGTTTCAACCATATCGTAGGATATATACACATACAATATATATATATATATACATAACATCCAAGAAATATAGAACGATCTTCATCGCTCTCCCCCTCCAACCCCTCGACAATTCACAACCGCCCCCGCACTATATAGTCGCCGTCAACCATAAAACGATATAGCCCGCTCGCCGCGGAAAACGGAGAATTGGCACGACTGCTGCTTACAGTTATATTATATATGCGACATTATCATTTGGGTCGCATTTAATAACGTGTATGTATGTGTGTGTATGTGTGTGTGTGTGTGTGTGCAAAGACGCTAATCGAACAAACGCCGCGGACGTCGATATAGTGTGCAACGGCCATTTGTTTTTTTTAATATATACATAAAAAACGTATAGATTTTTCGTCTCTTTCGTTTTTTGATATTATTGTGTGCAAAAACCGTTTCGCCAGTCGTCGCGGCGGCCATACACTCAAACGACCCGCGCGGTGGTGGCTGGGACGACGACGGGGCGTTTGCACAGTCCGGAACGACTAATTTTTACGGTCCGGAATCGCTCGCGGAATGGCCACGTCAAACTATATTATTACATTATTGTACGCCTCTGGACGCCTTTATCTACAATACGTTTCCCGTACACATAATACTTATTCTAAAATTTTGGCATGCGACGTACTATAAGTACTTACTACATACATAAATACGATAATGCGTTTCGTCACGAGCGCTGCAGTTATATGCGCGGCAAAATGTATACTAAAATGCTTTGATTGAACGGTATAAAGGTATAATTTTCCGCGGTAGGCATATATAGCTTTATAGGAGGCGCTGTAAGTTTTGTTTTTAAATTTACGTCTATATTAAAAAAAAAACGGGCGTCTATGTTAAATGCGGCTGCGCAAGTGTAACGGCGCGTGGCCGTGTCTGTACTGCTAGTGCGTCCGTGTTAATTACGCGTCCATAATAAATAATAATATTATGCAATATTACGACGAGACGAACCGGATAATGCAGCGAAACAGAAAAATAACAACAGACCTCGTTAAATACCGGCTAACCAGCGTTGATGAGCGATACGCGAGGGACGATTTTTAATAATGCCTACCTATGATTGAAGTAGATAATAAATGTATGCAGGATAGTCGGTGCGCCTATATAGATAATTAATATGATCCGCGAGAGCTAATTATGACGACGTTTAATTTATATGATGTTGCGTTGCGGCCACTATATAAGCATTGTAATTTACAAGTTTTCGAGCGATTTATGTGGATAAACGTAATATAATAATACTATATTATTATTGTTGCGGTAAAGAGAGGAGTCCTCGTGAACGTAAGACGGGATAAAAACTTGCAAAAAATAACAACAAGTCGACGTTAAGAATACTTTATAAAATAATATGTACACTGCCGAATGCGACGTTGTTCCTGCAGGTCGATTATAGCGCGTGTTCTGTTATTATATTATATATGACCAAGCTATAAATCGCCATAAAACACTAATAAAAATCATTCCGGTCGACACGATATGACGACGGCGGCGGTTGTAAAATAAAAGTAGTCGGCGCTTTGTATACATATCAATATATCATTATTGTTATATGTCCACGGACAGTTATCGGGACCACGTGAAATCGTTTACGGTGGCGGCGTGACTGAATCCAATATTGTAATCGCCACTGTCAAGTGCGACTACTCTAATAATGATAATAATATTATAGCAAACCACATGAGTTTATGTATTTTTATACAGGTAGTCTGAAATATTATATATGGAAAGACGATATGTAAACGTCTTTCGAATTGCGGTAACTGTATAGTATTTTTTTTCCCGTCGAATCATTCGTAGAGAGAGGACGTTTTCCCGCGGTTGACATGTTTTTGAGGTGTCAACAGTATTAAAATACATTTCACACGTCGCGACCGTGTCGATGTGTTATTTCCTGCAATTGTGTTCAGACGCGCTCGATTGATATTCTTCAAACGTCTATCGATTTTTTTTTCCTTTTTTTCCTAGCACCATATATAACACCGTAGGGGGTGGTTAACTACCCGATACCGGTGACAACACGCAATATAAAATAACAAATTATGGAACTCAAATAAATTGTCACAATCATTTATATACGTGTATAAAGTTCGCAACAAAAAAACGAAATCGTTAAATCATTTTTAATTTACGTCAATTTGTCCGGTAGTCGATTCATTATATTTCACCAAAGCACACCACACAATATATATAGCCACGGTAGTGAGATAGATTATAGTGATTTAGAGTTTAGACGAGTACAATAATAATTGGACGCCGTCGTTTTTTGCCACTTATATCGCCATCGATATAACGACTACATCGACGAGTTATGCACAAATATCGACCGTTCGAATGATGGAGATGATATTATATTATATTATACAATAATAATAATAATAATATGTTACATTATTATAATTTTACCGCGTCGTACTACATATTAATATATTATTACATGACTGCCGTATAATATGGTAGTATCATCGTCAGCACTAACGTTGTTTTAAAATCAATTGTAACAAAATAATACCACGCCCCAACCAGACTGTGCTTTTGTAAAGCTTAAATATTTATAACAATATTTACATAGTCGATTCAGCCGTAATATACTATATAGTATATGCGTAGTGGGATTTATTCATGTGGACTTTATTCCAAACAAATTATTTTATTCCGATTTCTGTGGATTCCCGGAAGTGCCGCTGCGGTACCAATAAACGCGTTATACTTGTTTTTATTTTTTCCACGTAAAATATTGCATTCGTTTTCGAATAAAAACAGAAGATTTAATATTTTTTCACAATTTTTTGTCAGTACATTTTTATCAAACTATTTTATATAAATAATATTAATATCTAATGCAATTTAATCATTATTTGAAAAGTTTCTTTACTCGCATCCAACCAATTATTATTTATATTTAATTACCCTTTATATCATTTACTCGATTTACAATATTGCTTTTTGTATAGTTTGTAAGTCTTAAAAAAAATCTATTTGTAAAATATACGATGACTTCCGATCACGCACACGATATTATAATCCAAGGGCAAATTTTATAGGGTTGACGCATTATACCGGGTGTACGCTGTACACTTCCGGGCCCAATTCGAAAACTAACCTTTTCTTTATATTGTATTATTCTACTATTACTGTAGTTAAAAATACAATATATATTAACGCGAATAATATAAATATATACAAGTTTGACAAATTATATAATTAAAAGATTGTAAATTGTTTTATGTTGCTTATATAAATTTATTAATCGTCAAATTCGCTCAAAAAATAATATAAATTTGTTGCTGTTTTGTGATACTTATATTTTATGAGTTATATATTATATTTTAATATTGTAGACTACAAGTATACATATACCTCCCGGATTCTCCCTCCTGACCATTGATTTAAATTAATTTTGAGATAGTTATTAACGCGTATTCTACGCGACAGTAAAAGACACTACCGGATCAATCTTGCGTGAGAGGAGAGAAGGTCATTAAAATTAATTTGTTTTCTTATGTGTGTATATAATTTCAATTTTGATGTTTAGATGACATAATATTTTATTAATTTTGGGTGTAATAATGCATTAAAATAAATGGAATTACTAACTATGAGGTATTGTTATGAAAAGGATTGTAGTCATCAATAAAGACACGCATAATTATTGCGTTCTTATTTTTTATTTTCATTATACTGTCAATAAATTGTCATTCATTTTTGTATCGATACGATCATTGTCGCGCGGCAAAATTGAATAGTCATGTACGATATTATATTATACTACTTATATATTACATTTTTAAACATTTTTTTTTCTTTTATTCTGATGTTCTTTGTGCGATCGCTCGCGATTAACAGAGGTTTAAAATTATACATTATTATATATGTGCAATGTGCATGTTTAGGTATATAAGGTGGGCTGCACGACGGGTCGACGGATATACGACCTGCAGCCTAGGGGCGTTTATTAAGAATAAAATACGGCTGCGGTAGGTGCCTTATTAATTAAAATAAAAAATAAGCGTTACTTTTTGCACTCGGCCAAACGCTCATTATAAATCACAACTGCCAGTTTCTCCACAACCTCGCCGCCACACCACCCTGCGTTTATTTCAGTTACCGTCTTATGCATATTTTTTTTTCTCCCCGTGTAAATATATATTATTATACAAATACCTCGGCGTTAATTAAATATACACATACACGGCGTAACCTACAGCGCGAAGCGCGATATACCATATACTTATATACAGTCACAGTCACAGTGCAGCTACCCAGACGGTTCGGGTCACTGAGCCCTACAACAGAGAGTCGTATATTATATCGCGCGCGTTTTATAAAATTTTCTAAATTTCTGTATGATGTGAATCGGCTGCAACCCTCGCAAAAATTTCACCGATATCGTTTTCTACGTTATTACAATCCGCGAGAAAAATATACTTTATAACAACGATATATAATATATTATATATTATATACCTATATACAACCTATAGCGGTAATAATAACAACAATAATAATAATACTCAAGTAAAATTCCAAAAAACTGGTAATCTGAACCGGTTGCAGGTTTTTTCCCACCACCACCCGTCATCACACCACCCTCGATATACCTTTATTTTTTTCCTATCGAGAAAAAAAAATCTCCCACCTCGCTCCCACGGCACTGCGTCTCTCACTCCCACCCGCGGTCCACCACGTCATCCTCTTTACGTATACGAAGGATTTACGCGCGGCAACCGATTATTTATTATAGGTACGTCGCCGTCCGCCGCCGAGGTCCATGTTATTATTATTATTTAATGCCAGCGAAAAGATCCGGTTCTGGTTCGTGCTCGAAGGTCCACCCTCCTCATGGCTGTGCGTGTCCGTGTTCATAAACGTGTGCGCGCATCCAAAGTTATGCCTAAAAAGTAAATATCTTCCCGTACCAATGCCTATGTATCTACTGTAGTGATATATGTCATCGAGCATACGACATTATAGCTTACGGGCTACCACTGAACACCGAGTCTGTAGTGTGTGATTGTTTGCGGTGCTACGGAAAGTTGTTTATTATTTTGAAACTACAACATGTGTGCTTAATAATAATATTTTTATATAATATGTATTCAAATACAATGAAATAACTGAAAAACTAATAATTTCTATAGGAGTTAAATGTGATGGTATAATATTAAATTTAGTCTTTGATTGCTGTGCGAAACGCTTTTATTGGTCGTTATATAATTTTTGTAATTTTTCAAACTTAAATAAATCGTAAAAAATATTTACTGATAAATATAGGTAGGCAACCGAGAAATAAATTGAATATTATTTTCTATGTAGTTTGCAAAATTACTGATACATTTGCCGATACAATCATACAAGGCTATGGTATAAACTTTTAGAATCTAGTGACGCAATTGGAGGGGCTAAGCTATCTAAATTGTTGAAACAATTTCGACACAAATTGACGAGATAAAATATTCAATCAATTTTACTGTTATTAACGTTTATTATATTATATAGGTAAGATCAAATAGAAAGTATTTATAGTACCTATCTACGGTTTATTTTATATTCCAGATTTAGATCATTCAAGCTATTATTTTCAGACGACGGGGTAATATGGCATATAAGTTAAACTTTTATTTAATATTAAGGTTAAGCTCAAGCCCTCCCTCCCCTCAAGATTTTATGGGTTATTTGAGCCATTCCTATATTATAGTTGAATAATAATAATGTAATAAAACTGTCAACGACGCCGTCACATTATATGGAAATACTACCAACTATAATTTTGCATTAGTATAAATAGTAGCTTGACTGAATATATAGACGATGGACACCAGGAATTGGCGTCTTCTCAGTAATAGAATAGCAATTTATACATTCGCATTCAAAAAGCATTTAATTGGAGACAATCACCGCTCAGAATTGATACTCGACCACGAGTCGAGCAGATTTTATAATTGATTTTTTGTCTATCTAATACCAAATATTGTAATTTATATACTAATATATTAGTATACCTATATACCTATACGGTCGAATAATAGCATATAATATGATATTATGGGCACACTAAACAATATTTATTTTATATACTATATGCGTATTTATTATATTTTGTAATAAATGATACACTGATACACCGGGTTATCTTTAAACTAACTATCACATTTTACATTAATATATACTGCTGTAGTTTTATATCGGGATCTATATAGGTCAACAAATTGTTAGCCAAAATATCAAGAATAAAAAATCTAAGCAAAAACTATTTGTTTCTATTTTAGATATGTAATATTCCTAATACCTATGTAGTATTTTATTTAAAAGTCTAAAGCATATAGAGAGATGGGTTTAGTAAATGCATGTTTTCTTTAAGAACTATGCGCAAAATTTGTTTTAAAAATATTAGAAACATTTGACAGAAACAAAAAAAAATGTTGTAATATCAACGTAAATTATTCTTTTTTTTGTGGATTGAGTTTCTAAAATTAAATGCGACAATTTCAATAATGTTACTATGTAATTTTAATCGTTAATAACAATAAAAAAAAAGTTTCTTTAACACAACTTGACCAATAATTCCTTAGCACAGAATATTGAAGAAGCACTGCGTATAATATATACTCTAATACTTTTAGGTACACAAGTCAGAAATTATAATGAATTATATTTTCAGCACCTATACATATTTTGCAATTATATGTCGAATTAAATTATTGTTATATTATTTTTTAGTTTATTACACTTCCTATAAGACGTTCCAAATATTTGGTATAGGTCTGCAACCTATCGCACACAAAAACGATTATTATTTTTAATCGAGTTAGTCATATGTAAAAATACATTATTTATATTGTAGACGTAATATTATGTTATGTAAATCGATTTATCAAAGTTTTTATCATTCGGATCTTTTATATTATGACCTGCTCAGACTTTGACGCCTAATTTTTTTTAAATTCATAATACAACGATAGCAGTCCGCGCGATGGACGTGTTCAGCCGAACACTACAGATTTCTACACATCGCGCGTTATTTTTAATGTGGCAAAAAATTACACCACGCGATTTTAATAATAATTGTACATTAGTTGTCTCCCTGCCACAGACTTTTCGTGCGGGATTATCAGCTCTCGTAGAGGCCGTATAAACAACATTCCGTCGCAGACGCAATCATTCACTACTCTACCCCCGAGTCTCGTTGGTGGCGGTATTACCGACTTGGAACTCGGCCACATCGTATACATAATATACATGTATATTTATATCGGAACTGCCCTGCGCGCGCCGTCTCATCCTTTTTTTTATTTCTGTTGTATATTTTTTGTTCGCCTATCACGCCGCTTTGTTTCGCCCCTCAGCCACTCGAAATGCGTCTGTGATAGCAATTATTATCGTCGTTAAATAATGCATCTTTCATGCGCGAACGATGCCGTCGGGCCTGACACTCTTAAATATAATATTATATATACAAACGTACATTTCGTACATAACACATACACGCATATAATATTGTTCAGACGGCGGGTGCCAAGAAAATGCCTACACTTTGTATGATATATATTTATATGTAAATCCGATGAATGTGATAATTTTTCAATACTTACCAGCGGACCGCGTACGCGCCGGTCGACATGACATACAAATATTGCACGTACTCAATATCACACAATATGTATTCTATATTAGTATATATTATACGCAACGTTCGCTTACCTAAAACAAAATAAAAAAACAAAACGTGATTATTAGTCAGTGTCGTTTGATTCGATCGATCGATCGGTTTACGCGTAAATTATGTACAGAGTTGAGAACAAAATGTTATTATTCGTGTATAGTTTATAGGCAACGTCACGAATGGAATATAATAACACATTGCAGGTAGATATAGATACAAACTGTTATAGGTAGCATAGATTCATGTATAACTACTGTGTACATCCGGCGTTTTAATTTGATTGTACGCAAAGTTTGCAGCACGCGGTATAGAGTAGGTGTATGAGGTATATATTTATAAACGCGCGTGCGGTGTATCAGTGGGAACGACTGTTTTAGAAACAAAGTGAGTTCATAAAAGGACAAGTCACCGTGATGCAGAAGGAAAAGGTCCCTTTTATTCCAAGGGTTGCTCGCGACACCCCTCGGAGAAATTGTCCTCATAAATCTCGAGCTCGGTTAGACTAAAACCTTAAAATATATACAAATATATATAAATGTGTGTGTGTTAGTGTGTGTGTGTGTGTATAGATCGGAGAAAAGGAAAAGTAGAGGAAAAAAGCGTGGGATACATAAAAAAAAGGAACGGATGTCTCGGAGACACTCCCAGATGTCATTGTTATTTATCCAGTTGCGCACGCGAGCGTTATAGTATCCTCTCTATACATCTCTGTCGAGTCGTACACAGAAAATGCACCCATAAGATATATAACGCCATATATTATATTATAATTTATAGTATAATGTTACAAAATATGATAAATAATGTTAACCATAATGTACCGCTGTATCGATATTGCCATGTGTATGTAATGCTTTATATAAATATAAGAACGTATAATATATGATATATGCAATAATACGCGCTTACCAGGCTGCCGGCGTTATGAGTTCGTGATGCACTGCGATTTTTATGTTTATATAAATTTAAAATCTATTTTATCAAGTACGACGTTTTCGTTCGCGCGCGACACTATTATTATATATATATTATATACACGCGCGGTTTTGGATGTTTTACAAGGCCGTTAAGGATCGTTAGAGGCGTGTCCTGGCACGATGCGTAATATATACGCGCGACACCATTAAAAAGAGCTCTGCAGGCGTAAATATATATATATATATATATATATAATATAATAATAATTAATTAAATCTATATCGAGTCGTTTTCGGAGCGTTCGGGCTATTAAGTCGTCTAGAGCAGGCGAACCGCCGCCGCGTGTACACTTGGCGAATATTGGTGATATGCCCATATTATTATTGCGCGCGCACACAAACACAGTACACCACCGTGCACAGTAGTCGCTCGCGTTTCGTACAAGGGGGAAACGACTCGTCGGGCCGGCCATAAAAGAGTACATTTCCTGTATTATTCTCTGGATATTCTCTTTCTCTCTATATGCATTTATACACATATCTATGTGTGTATGTGTGCGAATATCCGTGTGTGTATAAATATATATTACGCATCAATACAACGCGTATACACACTGCAGCAGTCGCATGGACCAGCAATACGTATTATTATTATTATATCTCGGCGAATATTCCGGTGACATTTTCTAGAGACGAGGACGCGCGTTTAAAATTTATATTATCGTTTTCTCTCCCACGCGGCCATTTGTCCGTAAATACGAAAATAGTGTGTATTTTTTCCACACTGCGCCACTAGTGCAGCAGTGTATTCACAGTTCGCCATTCTCCGACGGCGGTGCTCCCGAGAGGAAACGCGATTTTCAGCTATATTTCCGAGGCGCCAATGGACTTCCGATGGGATCGAGATAATATAACGGCCCGACGATATTTATATGCATACGCGATATAAACGTCACGACGCGTTTAGGAAGCGCCGCCGGAGAGATACGACGGTTTTCGTCGTGACGCCACGGAAGTACATTATGTACATGTGTGTGTTTGTGTACACGTGTGTTATATGGATATTGCGTGTAACTACACGAAGACGACGACGTTCGGATATACAAAGAGTTTTTGTCGTTACACATAAAATATATCGTTTCTGTAAACATATACTGCACACATACGTGAATAGACGCGCGCACACACACTCATTGTATTCACATAAAATTGCAGTGCATTCCTCCTTACGACGTGTAATAAAAATGGTTGGGCCGAAAAATTAGATCTAGTCGACGATTTAATTCGTGTGTTAATAATGCAAAAAATGCAAATGCTCTGTGCGTATACGAACTTACAGCATTTCAATCACTTAAGTTGATTTTTCATTTCCACAATGAACTCGACAGCAATTTGTTGTGTATAAATAGAAAAAACCTGATAGCGATAAAATTTTATTTTTTTGTCCACGAAGGTTGTTTAATCTACGATTCAACGAAAAGATTGTGTGTATTTTTATAAAATATAATAAGATAAGCTTGACATTGCGTTAAAAAAGTCAACTCAAAAAATACTCGCGACCGTATAAATCGTATATACCTCAAAATAATATATCGCCGTACATATTTCTATATTTATGATATTTTACATTTATACTCGTTTTCTTTTAATAAACATCGGCCCGCACGTCTTTCGTATGTATTTCCGATAGATAAATATTACATGGAATTATAAGGAAAAAGAATTTCTCGTTTCCTCCAATCATGTATATGCATATATTCCGTTGTGACCGTGCGTGCGAGCGCGCGAAGTCGTCAGGATATATTATAAATGTAGGTACTGGGTGTACGGACAAAATGTCGTTATTTACGAGGGCCGCGTGTAAACGATTAAGGAAGCTCCTTCTTAAGTCCGAGACGCATAACGACCTATACGAACGTCTGCAAGTACGCATATTATATATACGTTTCGTGTGATTTACGGCGCACATAAATCTCTAGACGGCGAGTCATTAAACAGTCGTTTACCATATTAAAAATACGATTTATATACACACCGAGCAGCGGCGGTGCAGCGTTGTTTCCGCGGGAGTGCTGCAGCACTATATGTATATTCGGACAATGGTGACCGAAAGGATCCGGGCGCAGGATTTTTTTCCAAACGCCTTGGAGTGATGAGAGACTAAATCCACCCACCCTTAAAGCGAGTGAAATAATAACTAATAAGCAATAACGTTTATAATATATATTTAAATCAAAGTATTACTCGTTACATTATAATATCTATTATTGTTTTATTATACGCTGATAGATTGTATATATTATTCAACAGAAATATATATATATATATAGCATTTCGTTGCGATCGGGACACGCCTCGGCTGCGACGATATAATCGTTTAAAACGATTACGATTGTTGTTAATATTATTCCCCGGGTAATACATAGGATAAACGAGCAGTATAATCTATTAGGCTGCGTTGTGGTTCACGCCGAAAAACTACACAGGCTATTCTATCACCGCAACGTCGGGAAATAATAATAATATTATATGTACATTCCGTCGTCGCCGACCGACCACTCTGCTCGAATGTATGATAATATTAATATTTAATATGCGATTACCGAAAATCCATATATACACACACACACACGCCCGTCGAAAGCATCTGCACGAAGTTATTATAATTTATAATATAGTGTGGATCCGTAAATATGAGTCTGAAGTGCGACTATAGGAGTAGGATAAATTGGTAAATCACGTTCACGCGTATTTGGTGCGCACCGCAGTCCATGCGGCGGTTTATATAATCACCGTACACGGAAATTAATAATATTAAAAAAAAAAAAAACTTAATTAGTGAGCGCGTCGACGAACGTGTGAGACGAAATCAATCATTTTTCGAACGATTCCTGTACGGATACGCGTAGTCCGACTTGTAGTGTTAGGCACCCACAACTACAGTCTGTCTGTACGTGTATCACGCCTTCGAGGAGAAAAATACTATACGCCTGCTCGTTGCCGCCGGTCGGCACGGACGCGTGATTTTTAAAAGATACAACGACGTTTGAGCGTTTATACGATCACGTGATTTGTATGATCACAAAATATCAAACCGGCGATTAATAACAGAACGTCGAAGTATTCGATAAAAAAAAGAACACAAAGCCACCCACCTAGAAGGCATATAGGTACAATATATAGGAATATAGCAACAATGAACAGCAGAGATTCGTCGAGACGTTACGCGCCGTTTGCGAGAATGAATTTATGAGCAGTGGTCGGTCGTCCGTCGTTATCGAAACTCCTCGGGTGCTGCACATGAATCAAAACGATTAAATCGTTTGTTAATTTGTCAGCAAAAAAAATTATCTCTCCGCAGACCGCCGTCGACGCGGAAGACTTATACGTGTTATTATGCGTAGGTACGTTTATAACGGTCTCGCGTTCGATTCGTTTTTCGGAATAATATTTCTATATGCTCGCGTTATATTAATATACATGGCGTTCGAGGGGTTAACAAATTTTGTTGATCGTAGACGTTGCAATTTGCTATATTAAATGTATTAAGTATTATTATCAACACTATAACACTAAGTACTGTTTTAGTTATTCGGTGAATTCGGTATAAATGTATACGTGCAGACACGCGGTCACGATCCACGGATGGGTGCCCGCGGTAAAGCAACTGCAATAACGTCCACCCCCGGTCGGAGGGTCGTCAGAGGGTTTGTTTCGGGGCGGGGGTGTAACGAGCGACTTGAGCCACCGCCGCGGCAAAAACCGTTGCGCAGTCCCCGTAAATTCACGTCCGAGTTTAATTTCGCTAATAGACCGCCTCCTCGAAGACGTCGGTCCCCCCCTTTTGAACGTTGTATAATACAATATATAATTCGCATATATAAGACTCGTTTATCTCGCGCAGGGCTGTAGACATACCCTATGTCTAATATACGCATAGTCATATCGGGCGTTCGGATTTACGACATGCAAAATTCTCGCGATGTCCCCACAATATATAATAATATGTCTGACCCCTCGTCGTCCAGTTGAGTTACTGTTTTTAATATAACGCAGTTCGGCGGCAACTGCACTAATATACGCGCATAATGTTCGAATAAGAATGCTGTTGCAGCAACATATAACACACGTAAAAGTCGTACACATTAATATATTATCCATACAAAGTACATAATAGAGGTGGTTCGTTCTTAATCACGTCGAAATTTCGACGTGGAATATACGACGAGGCGCGGCCAGGTCAGATCTCGACACACAGTTCAGATAAAATCTATCTCGAATACTTCCCATTTTTCGCCTCATGACCATAATATTATACAATAGCATGTCAAAACATGTCCCAGAGGTGTCTCGCGTTATCCGCATTTAAAAAATTAAACTGGTGCGCAAATTGCACTAAAAAAAAAGAATATCGAATTTCTTATGTTAATCCTCTTTAAATATGATAAATTTTTTTTTTAATTAGTAACACGTGTAATAACTATGAATATGCGTAATTAAAAATTATCCATCAAAATAAGCAATCACCATATCGATGATTAACTTATATGAACGGACTTTGGCCGATTCGATTATATACCATATCATATTTATATTGTCACAAGTACAAATATAAGTGCGATGTCGCGGTTGTACACACTCATTCCTATTAAACATAAGATTGTCGTGAACGAAGATACAAGTGGCGCCGTGGCACACAATTATGTGATTAACAGTCTAACTTATAGTCAAATTATGTAAATATTTTATGCGCATAATTTTCGTTAATCTATATATGTAGGTTGGTAGGTAGGGTTAGGTATTCCTACACTATGGACGCCATGCGATACGAGAGCCTTTCAATAACAAAACGATAATACTGTATGCCACTATATAAAAAAAAAAGAAAAACGATAAAAAAATTAGATTGTAAAACAATTAAAAACATTGCAATATGTATACCTATATTTCGTATTATGCTACTGTAAATCGCTTAAACATTAGCTAACAAATCCCGGGTTGACATAATACGCATAACAATATAGGAGGTTTACACCTATGTATACATTAATGTAGGACTAATATTATATGAGTAATAAAATATAAGCTACCAACTAGTCAAAAGAAAACGGCAGACTATCGCGCCTTCGTGGTGTTTTTTTATATTGTGTAACATAGAAAATAATTAAAATGGTCCGCGGATGTTCGACCGGCGTCTCGATCACAACGCCGTGGTACATAATATTATATTCAGTTACTAATTGGTATTTAAAACATGTAATAAATTCATTCGAAATATATACGTGTCTAAAACGTCCTCGGACAGTCAACGGTTTAAAAACAATATCGTGTAGATCTATATAATAATAGTATATATATATATCCAACGAAAAATAATCAAAATACCTATGCGTATGTTTTATTTATTACTCGCATAAAAAGATGGGGCACATTATAGGGATATAATATGCTAATTATATTTTATTGTAATTAAATGTAATTCAGAGTCACTAGCGAACTGCATAGATTTTCGTATATTGTATATATATATATATATATATATTATGCGAGTTGTATTAGAAAACGAACATGCGCGATTAATATTATCGTTTATGATTGTGTAATGAATTAGATGCATATAATATTAGAACGAATAGATCGAACACACTTTACGTGTTAAGTAGATATTATGTATACACGTTATGGTTTTCGTGTTTCCTTGATGGTGGTCTACCCGATTTTCATCTGTACAGTCCGCGCACGAACAACTCGAAGATAAATGCTATGTTCGTTTTCAACACGCTTATATTATATTATGCGCTCAGTTTATTCACGATTGTAATGATTATTATAACGATGCCGTCGCGAACATATAATTGAAAAATATGTTCGAAGCTGAGCCAAAAAACGCATTTGATCGTTTCGTTTATGCATGAACAGTTTTGATTTATGAACTTAAGTAAATCTTAAATATACCTACATGACCAATGCAAAATGTCTCAAAAAAAACTAGTTAACATATTCAAATACTAAACGCGAAATTCAAATCTAAGCGTACCTATTATGTATATTGATACTGTTAAATTGTACCTATATTGAATATATTATAGAACCTATACCTATAATAAGTTATCGAAGTGATGATATAAAGTGGAATTATCTGTACCCACGCTAGAATTGCCAAAAGGAGAAACTCATAGATCTCGCGAACGCGTATCGAGTACAATATGTGGTAATCATAAAAACTGGTTTAAAAACGACAAAAAAAAAATGCATTAGAAAAATTGTTAAAGTGCCAATATTTTACTAGCCGATCGTATATATTGAGACGTATAGGTATAAACAGTTTACCACATGTTGCTGCGGGCTTGTGGATTTTCTACTCGGGTCGCTTATGTTTTGAAAAAAAGCTCATTTTTTTACACAATTATTTTAACACTTCGTAGTAGTTGTTGAACACGACTACTCAATGTATTGTCGAGTAGGTGCCTACAGTATAATAATAATAATACTCGGCGTGTATGGTTGTCTCGTGGGGTGGCGTTGCGGTGTGCGTGTCGAATATACCTACTCGACATTTCGTATCGCGCGTACTTGTATGATATGCTACAAAAAATTATAATAACTATATTATGATAGAGAATATTACTTCATAAAACCTTGATTTTTCCCTTAGGTTTTTAAGATCAAACATTAAGCAGACAATGTACATCTGCAGTGCAGCTCGCGCAGCATGGGTATACGCCGACCGTCGTGTTATGTATACTTATATAATATATCGTACCTATACCACACGGATACGAGTTGGTACGAGCGAGACGACGATCGATCTCGGTCGATTGTCGGTCGGTTGGCCACTTAAAAAATCGTTCAAGTGGTTGAAAAATGTATTTTTTCGAAAAACACACAGGCAATGTACAAATATGCACACACGCACACACAAGCGCTCGTGTATACGAGACGCGCGCGCGTATAATATCTACAATGTAACCTTGGAGACCCGGCAACTCCGACACGTTGCCTGTTTGCCGTCGCCGCGCCGTATAGATGTATATATACGATAAAAATAAAGACTAATGTCTGCGCCGGCCGGAGAGAACTCGGAATGAAATTTGTATAGGCGGTATGGGCGGGTTATAAGCCAGTGAGATCGGGTTTGTATATTATATTTATATATATATATATATATTATGTGCGTGTATGTGTGCGAGCGCGCGTTTCCCTCTCTCAAGGTTTCTTTTACTTATTTTCGTTTTTTTTTTTTTTTTTTATTAAATGTCACGGGCTATAAAACGTAATAAATCAACGGCCGATGTGACAACGATTATAACGTATTGCCGTGGAAACACACAAGTACACCAACTCTAATGTACATATATATATATATATATATGAAATATATAACATGTATATACATACGTACAAAAAATATATAAACATAATATATCCTCTTTGCTTATATATAAAGGTGTATGTATGAACAGTATAAAGGCGACCAAATTTATATGTTTTACGTACGCATTATGTACGGAGTGGAAGAATAAGCGCGGAAATCGTCGTATATGTGTGCATTATAGAAAGCCCGGAGGTGGATGTGGGGAACGAGCACGAGAAAAGGACATAATTCAATGGTAAAATTTGTTCTTTTTTCTTTTTTTTAATAAATGTAAAATTATTCTCCACGTTCCATACCAAGTAGCCAGTGCCCACGTGCGAAGACATATATTCGTGTACACGTATTTTATCCTATTCTTGTAATATAACACATACTACGTATTTATTATTGGTATTATAATATTATACCTATATATACACGTATATTTCAAAGTCGACATTCTCGATATCTAACCACGTTTGTAATATTATTATGCCTCACCCAAACGGTAACACATTTGGAAAGCCGTTGAAACGATTTTAATTTAATAACATTCCTATTATTTTTTTTTTCTCGCAAGTATACACAGAACGCTAATGTTAAAAAACTTGTATTAGAATACTACCTACTACGACTCTTGTATAATATATACAACTATATATGTTTGATTTTTTTTTTACATGTTTTTGGTACCCATTTATAAGAATAAGCATATACATAGTTAGTATACGTAAATGTCTTAGACGATAGTTATGTTATTCATTTCTTAAGTATGGGTACAACATTTTTGTTTCAAATTTTAGCATACTGATATAATATTACTATAATTATTAGTAAATAATATCTACAACGAAATTTCGAACAAATACAAAAAAAATCATGAACAAAAGTATATAAAAAAATTGTAAATACATAAATTTCATAATGTTAAATCGTATATGCGCTTGCAATGAAGACAGAATTGTTTTCCCTCAGTTTATTCAAAGGTCGTAGAATTAATAGTAGGAATTATTACCTATTCATTGAGGCATAACTACTCGTAGGATAAATCGATTTATCGTCAGCGATAATATAATAATAATAATATGTAGGTACCCACCTACTTACCAAAAAATCCGTAAACATAATATTCGGTTATGCGCCTGTTAACCGCACTACTATATACTTATACAATATATGTATATTTTATATACTTATATGAAACGTGCTAACAATTTTTATACTTTTGGGGTTGTTTTTTCTTTCAAAAAACATTAGAACAACACGAAATACGGCCCACCTATCACTTTTTGGTAGGATATATTATATAAGACCACGCACGCGCGTTGATATGTAGCGGACCCGAAAATAGGATATAATATATATATGTGTTTTAAACGTGTGCGAGTGCGTATATAGGTATAAATATATCACGTCGCGGTCTAATCCAGAATACGTGTTAAGTGCGTGGTTTACGATCCGGTTGAAAGGGGGTGCTTTCTCCCCTTTTCACGAACACGCACTCACACAAATACAAATAACTATATTATACATCATATATACACAGGTGTGGGTGGGTATGAATGTTATGCGAGCACGTATATATATATATATATCATTATTATTGTAACTATATTATGACGTTGTGTATAATTTAGGATTCCAGAGGACTTTGCTGCCGCCGCAGGACGACCACGCGCGAGAAGAATGCGCAAAGACGTAAGACCGAGAGCGCCACGCTCGCCGCACCGGCAACATATTATATACTGCGTGCAAGGGGGACAGCGGGACCTTCGCAAGCAGCCGGATCCAATAATACAGCCGTTATTTACGATCCAATTGTTCAATTCCTCAATTTCGGGATCCCGCAGGAGCGGCTTACGCGGGCGCACGCACGCACCCCGGGGCCGCCGTCTGGGCCGCCCGCGCCGGGGGACTAGTAAAGCACGAAATATAAATATATACGCTCGCACAGGGTCCCGGTGCACTGTTGCAGCAGCAGCAGCGATGCAACGATCATGCAGAGTGCAGACCACGCGCGGGAGACAGGAAGACGGTTGTAATCTTCCGGCCCCATAAATCCGGTATACACGCATTAATGCCGGTTACTACAATATATTATATGCGTTTACTGTATTTATATATTTATTTGTCATCATATAGAAGCACCGCAGCTTCCTATATGCCTTTTTAGTCGTATGGTTGCGTGCAGCGGTTTTGCTTGTAAATATATGGTTTTAATTTTTTAAATTTTTTTTCTCTAAATATTTTTTTTAAAAAAGACACGCAGTCGTCGAAACCGTCACATGTCATACGACTCTTATATGCGTACATACCAATCCTGCACGTTATTTTCTCACAATATGTGTGTGCGTTTATTTATATATATGTACCTATATTATATATCACCTCGCACTGCCATTGCCGCCATGGAATATTGTCACTATATAATATATATATTATATACCCACTGGTAGGTATAAACTCGGTGGAAAAAACACACCATGCGACAGTGAAAACGAGAAGAATATTAATAACGCGGTTGAACAAAAATACACGTTCGTTTTCAACGCGCATTAAAAAAAAAAACCTTAAACAAAAAATAATAATATAATGACGATATTATTATGATGTTCGCCGTGATATTACACGCAGGCGGCCGCGGTGTGCATATAATTATAAATTTAACCAAGATTGTACCTATATAATGTCATCATTTGATGCCGGGTTTTATATGATGTATACCTATATATTATTCAAGCATTACAGGATATAATGATTATATTTTGTCTTGTTTCCGTACACATATTGAATATATTTATAAATATACTCGAGACAATAATTATTGTTATTATACATATTATGTGTGCCCATATTGCTGACGCGTAGGTCAACCTATGGCTATATAACTACTATTTATTATAACGAATCGTCGAAGAGCTATCACCGTTTAAAAGTCCATGTAAACAATATTTTAAATATACGAAAAATGTACCTATTGCAGGAAATTACGGTAACCGATAAATGTTGATTTAAAGTAAAATATGTATTGTAAATAATATATTCTTTAGGAACCATTCATTATATATATATATATTGAGTATAGGTGCCGCGTAACGTGCAGCAGCACATCTATAATCAATTCGGGATAACCGTCTGAAAACGTTTTTGTATTTTTCGTTCGTGACCACCTGTATAATACACAATTCACACACATAATATAATTTATAACATTGTATATTATATTTTGTATTCGACGTGCGGACGACGAAAACTATGATTTTTGTGTCCAACTAATGTGAGGTCGACCGGCCTGCACCCGCCGTAGATATATGTATAATATAAACACAGCAGTGCCTACTATAAATATATAATGCATGGGTACGGACGAAACTGCAGCCATTTAACACGATGTACTTCAAACTCGTCACGATTATATAATATTATTATGCTTTATACGGTCGGTGTGGCGCGGAGTCGTCCAAACCCCTCGAACTTGTTGTCGAAAATCATATCACATTATATAACTCATGTTGTATAGGTACATAAACCATACGTATAGATTTATTCAATTTTTTTAATGCAAGACGCGGATGACGTAAAGTACGGGATCGACGACGATCGTAATGATATTGTTCTTAGGAAAATATAATATGTTAGAGTGGGGAATAAAACGATATTATTATTATATATTGATACGCGCGAAGTTCACTTTTCGCAAACCTACAGTATAGTTTCCGTACGAGACTTGGGGGGACTTCGATGAAAAAATGTCCGCGTTTACTGTAGCAGTGAAGATGAAATGCTCGCGAAAAATTTAAATATATTACGTACTCGTCACCGATGATAATCGTATTTAATAATATGTTCGGTGGATATTGAAGGCGCGTACATCATAATAATATAATATAAACGCATAGACAGGTAGGTACACATATTAAACTTTGATTATTATTAATGTTGTTGTTGTCGTGTCTTACCAGCTATATTATTATTACTTTGTGCAGTGTGCGTGTGTGTACAGCCGGCATAGTCGACGCGTGAATCGAACGCGCATGGTTCACAGAGTTATGCGTCAGACTATTCCCTTCGCCGCATTCGAAAACGCGCGCACCTCATCCGCACACAACAATAGGCTTGCAACCCTTCTACCCCCCGACCCCCTAGCGCACGTATTATGCAAAATAAATCCGCCGGCCGGCATATGCCTATACACGACGAGCTGCTGATGGTGCTGCACATTATATACCCACGTTACGGTGGGTATCATTATCCGCTCGCACGAACGTCTTTATTTTTCATCTCCGTCGTGGTAATAACTTTATATACAGGTACACGTGTATTACTATAATATATATATATGCTGTACGGCGTTATATGCTCCAGTTGTTTTTATTTCTCTAGTCCTCATCTCGCGTAAACACATATACATTATAAATTAATAATAATTCTTGTGCGGTATATTATATAGACGCGCCGCGGGAAAGTTTTTCTTCGCGTCCGCATCACGTATAAAAACGGTGTACAAACTCTATAAAGAGCCTCTATGTGCACGGTACGTGGTGTATGTGTGCGCGCCACAGCACGAAACACTTTTCCGGTCCCCGAGTACGGCGCTTCCCGAAACCGGCAAAGATTCTATGAGAGTCGAAAACTGTTTACCAGGACGCCCGAGTACGGTATCAAATGCACGCTATACGTTGTCACCCGGCCGGTTTATCCGCCTGCGATAAAAACAATAACAACGCCGCCACCGCCGCCGCCGATATCAGAAAAACGGCAGCGGACTACGACGAGGACGGCGCAGTGCGTTATTGTATTATATTATTTCGTTTCGTGGATAAAAAGCGAAAAAAAATAAAGAAAAGGTCTCCGTTCGGCCATGATGGAATATACGTCGCCGCCGCGCGCAGCCGGGGACCCGCGCTGTGCCGCCAGATGGCGAGGCCATTTTGATTTATGGCCGGCTTTATCGTCATGGCATCCTCTCCCCCGCCCCCCCCCCCACGGAACCGCACCGGCCGGCCCGTCGCCCGCGACTATTTTTTTTATATTCGTTTAAAAAGGCGAGATATATAATTGTGCGTGCACCTATACAGCGTTGGGCACACACGCGTACCTACATGACGCGCCGTGCCGTCTTACTAGCCGGCAAGGCTCATATAAACGCACGATATATACATTGTGGTCCTAACCGTGTTTTATTGCGCGTCTCCGCCGTATGGCAATGTGTTCGTACGCGTTTACGTATCGTTAAAAAAAAAAAAATAAACAAATAAATAATAATCGTCCGTCTATATACACACACATGTATATATATACACGCACTAACACCGGCCATTGCGGTTACGGGTGTACACACAATAAAATATATACAGGCGTATACGCGACATGGACGGCGGGCGATTATTAAAAAGAGATTATATTCGACGACAATAATGATACACGGTCGAGAATGGTTTACGACCGCGTGCGCGACGTAATAACGAATAATAAAAATGCAATTAAACTACCTATGTACGATATGGCGCGTATATATACGTGTGTATACCGTCCGCCCAGCGGTTTTAGTAGCACTTTTCGTGTGCGTCAATAGAAGCAGATACGTATATATTACGGGTGTACATACCCTCTGCCCCGCGCTAAAGTAAACACTACGGCGGTCGGGAGCACACACATTATGAGGCCCGATTTACGCGGGATTAGCGTTTCGGGTGTATTTTTTATTATTATTCTTATTACTCTTGATGCCCAATAAAAGTGAAGTACGAAAGCGACCCCCCCCCCACCACCAGAGCCTACAACTCCTGACCGAATATAAAATGTGTACACCGTGTAATAAATTCACATTTACCACACAGTTGTTATTTAATGACGTATTGGTACACTGCACCGTCTTACGCGTTTTATTGAGGCTGTTTATGGATTGCTCTGTGGCCACGGCCGATCAAATATATAATACTTACATATATTACACATTATTGTGTGGGGGTGCTTGTGCACTTTGCGCGTCAACATAATCGTGCAGGCGAAATATGACGATTTGCGATATGATATTGTCATACATTGTTAGCCGACTGATAGGCACGTGTACCTTATACGTAATGATTTTTCTTAAATCTTATTATCCACGCGTAAAGAATTTCGTAAAAATAACCTTTGTAAATGATGACCATTTGAAAAATGTTCGTTTGTAGATTACAGGCGGATTTGCCTATAAATTACCTATTGATAGCTACAGAGTGTAAACGCTTTCTACATGATATGGTAATGTGGTAATTAATATTTTTTTAATTTATTTTCCAGCACAATTGTATCACAACGATGTCGTACTGTATATTTTAACCGAGCACCTAATTCAGTTGTTACGAACGCGGAGGCCGTAGACACGTGTTTCGAGGTTTCCTTTATCTAAACATAATAATGTATACGGTAAGGCCGAATGAGAATAAAAATTAAATAAATAAATAAAAAAAAACTAGTTTTGTTTCATCGACCACGTGTTACCAATAAGAAACAATAAACGGCCAGTGCATTTTTTCAATATGCTTGTAATCATCGACAAAACAGGTTAAACAATGGTTTTTTTCGACTGGTTGCCGACGAACGGAGCGTTGCTGCAGATGTAACTACTTCATAATAATAATATATAATTGGAAAGCCATTCTGGTCTAAATATTTAATTTTCGAACCGGTTTTCCGGATTTCGTCGAGTCATCTATTGGCGTCCGGGCGTCAGGCGTCTTGAGATTTTTGATTTTCAGAGGACCTTCAATCAAATCAAACGTTTGAGCGTTTCACGACGGCCGGATGAAGTCATAACGGTTAGGCATTATACGTATATGTACACCACATCTAATATCTGTTGCTTAAGACTCGACGGAACTAGAAGCCGACTGTGGTGTCAGGCATAAACCTTTCAGGTGAAAACTGAATCGAATGGCGTATTTGACAAATTTGTTGGGGGGGGAGCAAAATTGTATGTGAACACGATATTATTACAGCACGCTGTGACATTTTCATCAGACCGCGGATTCGACGGAAAACGCACTGTCGACAATACCCAAACGCAAGTAATGAAAAAATAAAATCTCATGTACGCCACGTAAACGGGCTATCGTCGACTACGATGACAATGTCGGCGGGCACGTGTCCATACTATTGCCTATACGACGCGCCGTCGTCGCGGCCATCACGATAATAATAACATAATGACGGCAATAATGATAGCATTAAGACCGGTTTGGGCCGTTGCGTACGCGACACTATATATTACGTTTTATTGCTTACTTCCGAGAGCGGACGAATACAAACGAAAACAAATAAATAAATAAACGGGAATACGAAAAAAAAAGAACCTCTTGACGACGATGACGACGCAAACGAATTGCGTGTTTACCCGTCGTCGGTCGTTGTACACGGGAAACGGCCGGATGGGAAAAATAATAATAATAATAATAATAAAACGACAACTCTCGACGTTATCGGCCGTTCCGTTTTCCGCATTCGTCCGTCACCCCTCCCTCGCCAACGGCCGACAACAAACCCGACAAAGTGCGCGAGAGGAGCGCCATCTGCACCCGACCCGTTCCCCAGTTACGCATCGGTTATCCGCCAGAGGCCAGCACCGGAAGTGCACCGCGGCTCCCGCGGTTTTCGTCCGTACACTCTTCGGCGGGCATTGAACGATGCGGCTGGAGGTACAAGTCAAAAAAATACTACAAACGCCGGGCACCGTGCGTTGTTTTACGGTCATTTTTCGTTTATGTCGTCGCGCGTCTCCGAGTATTACCAAAGTGCGATATACACACGATCGCCGAAATTTTTTTTTGGGCGACTTCGGTGGACGGCACACCACGAGGGGAGAAAAACGGCACAAATGATTATGTCCGAACGACGACGATTTCGGCTCACGCGCGTGCACGCGTGTTGCCCAGAGGTTTACCTGCCTCCACCCCCCCTCCCCTCCCCTCAAACGCTCGATCTCTCTCTCTCTGCCGACCTAACCATCACCGATGCCGCCGAGCGATCATCCGATTAATTCCGTCATTAAAATAATAACCGGTGCCCGCGGTCTATCAATTCGTTTGTGCACATACACACACACACACACGCCGTGCATGCGTCACGTGTACGAAACGTTGAAACGACTGGTTTTTATCGTCTCGGAAGTCGACTTGGATTACATTTTACTGCTTACGCACGCCGTATCATTATTGTATTTTTCGTTTCACCAGTTTCTGATCACGCCGATCATGACCCGTCTCGTTTTACGACAAACCGTTTATAATATACGACGATACGTTAAACGTACAAATTCGCGACGATTTTTGATGAGCTTTTATCGCGCGTTCGAGATGAAGAAAAAAACGTAACATAAAGAAGACATATTATTGATAAAGTATTTATTTGTATTCGTTATAAATTAGAATATACAACACGTTTCACTGTCGCGAATCTCTAAACGGGCTGCAATGGATATTTAATAGACAGGACATAACATTTAAACGGGAAAAAAACTTTATTATTATTATTATTATTATTGCTATAGTCGTATATCAACGGTATTGTTAATTAAATTCGAGCGGCCTTTTGCATCAACAACTGTATTATATTATCTGCGGTACAAACAATACGATATCTACGGACGAGCAAATGATATATTATAACGTTAATAATATTATGTCGCAGTAAATAATTTCACGAAATCAAAATTCTGTGTACACGAGCAATACACGATATTTTATATGTACGAGTAGAGAGGTATGTTCATTGTACGCACGATATTATTAAATAAAAGCGCTTGAAAGTTTTTTTTTATGGAGAAAGAAACGGGAAAAGGAAGACGTAATAGGACGGAGCAAATCTCCGGCGGCCTCGACCTTCGTCCCTTTTGCGGGTCGTTTCCCGTCTTAACGTTATTACTACTTCGCACAATCCGGGCCGCGTAATAATAATATAATAAACCGAAAAGCGCCCATCAGAATAAACCCACGATCCAAATTATGAGTTTTCACTCGACCGTAAGGCACTAACCGCTCATTTCACAGTACATTATTACGCGTTTATAATTCATACACATATAGTTCCGTTTCTAGTCACGTGTATGTAGGTTAACCAACGTTTAAGAAATCTGAACAAAATTTAAAACAATACAAATCCGATACTGACTTTGCTCTCAAAACTAAAAACCTAATATAATTTCCAATTGTGAACGTTGTTCTGCATACACACAAGTATTTTACGACGTGTCACTTTACCACCTATCTCTATGTACGAACAACAATATCGACCATATATCAGGCGGGCAATTATTAATTATAAGTATATACACCGGTATCGCGTAACATGATGTAGTGTTATACAAAATTAGTCGTGGTTTTGGAAAGTCGTCCTATAGTAAATATTGTATAATATACGTACCTGCTATTAACATACGTAACCTATATACGCGCATAAATATAATATAGTTTGAAGAGCCCTCGATTAATAAATGTGAATTATTGCCGCGTCTGCGTTTGTTGGCGGTGGCGCTTGTTTAAGTATATGTTTATAATGTACATATATTATAATATATGTGTGTGTGTGTGTGTATGAGTGGATTGCTCGTTCAAAGTTTGGTCGGTAGGGGACGGCGACGACGAACGATGGTTGTGACAAACGACAATAATAACCGACAATAGGAAGAAAAAAGAGCCGGTAGTTCACGACCGAATTTCTGTCACTTACGCATCAACTGATGCGTGACTGCGGTGTCGCGATTATTATATGCCGGTCGAGCACGGTCGATTCGCAAACGGAAAACAGTCGTATTAAAAAGCGTAAAATTCAATTTAATTTTAACGAACGAACGCCGCCGTGTATATTGAGTGAATAAAATATTATAGTAAGCCGAAAGGATACGCAGGTGAATGTATATCGTCGACATTACTGTACGAGACGAACGGTGGGCGTAGGAGAGTCGATAAAATATACGTGATTATCGATAAATATCGATATGTTTACCTTTGTGCGTATTATACATCGATATTTCGGATCTACGGGCCGATCATCGCGCACCGATGAACAGATAACAGTGTCGGAAAATCGCGAGTGTTGAGCGGTTCGCGTGCCAGTGCGCCGTGCCGGGCGGAAGAGGATTATATTCGCCTCACTCCTCTACTCGCGTCCCCTAGATCGGTGTACTTTGTCGCTGCACAATTGGCGCGTAAATCATAACACGGGTCTCGCGTTCGAAACCCCTCTTAATTAGTTCGACACGGGAGACCGTATTTATATATATATATATATATATTTATAGTAGTAACGATTAATAAAGTATAAACAGTCGTATGGAGTCGCGGGCGTGAAGGGGTGGGTCATCATAGACGGCGTATATATAATGATATTGTCGGTGTGCAGCTAATAGTGAGGAAGGAAGGCAAGGGGGTAGGCAACACTTGGACGTTATATAATATTATATAGTTGTTAGCGGACGATATACTCGAGCGTTAAACGGTCGTCTATATTTTGATGGTAAAACGACATTTTTAATCTCGCCAATCGCCCAATACGCGTATTATACGGGTACATTCGAACAACGTCAAGAGCTCGTAGTTTAGATTTCATAGCGTAGGCATATTGTATTATACCAAATGTAGGTGCCTACATATTATTGCCTATGCAATCTTTACGAGATTTACGAATTTCCGCCGTCACCGCGATACGTTTTATGTATGTACGGCGACAATAATAATAACAACACGCGTCGTAAAAAAAAATAATAAACATTATTATTACAATAATAATAATAATATAAAACAACGACGGCGGGATTTTTGTGCGAGCGGTGTACACCGGTACTGTGCACAGTGCAGCAGTGCGTGTGTAGGTGAACGAGAGACGGCAGAATAGCGTTTTGATTTAGTGGCCCCGGCCCGGAATTTATTGCCCTCGAATTACAATTACCTGCGGTAAACATATATTATGCACACGCGGCGGCGACGATAACCGACGGCGACGAACTACTATTATTATTATTATTATTATTATTACCACGATGACGACGAAAACGCGCAGTTACCGAGTGTCACAATGGCGGCGAACGTTCGTCGAAAAATATGTCTTGATGTGTACAATTTTCCAACAGAAACACTCTTGGGATTAATCGAGTATCGTCAGTTTAAAAAACAAAGTCACTACTGCGCGACCGTTTCTTGTATATATATATCATATATTATTATACGTATAATACAGTTATTACAATTTACCCCACCACAGTCGCTTTAATGATAATAAAGGTATAAATTTGAATTACTAATTTCGTGTCCAGCCCACTGTCGCGCGCAAATATAGGAATTTTATTATTTATATACTCTTCGCCCGGCAAGAGAGAACGGGAAGTGTCAAGTCACGTCGTCGAGAGTGCGCGTGTTTTCGATGGTATAATTACATCCGAGCGCTGCAGCTATATCGTACGTTGACGTGGGCGTAACTTATAGGTATATAATATATATATATATATATATAGGTACGATATAAATGTTACACCGAAGACCCGCGAAGTCTTGTCGACCAGATAGTTCGTATAATAATATATCATTTTAGAACTATGAAAATAATTTTTTTTTTTCAAAACACTTTGTCACCAAGTTATACATATAACCTTGGTATGGCTCATATAATATATAAACACGGCAAATAGGTAATACGAACGCGGTTACCGGTAGCTGGCAGCCGGTACATAACAAAGTTAAATAGCATATATTATTATGTATATGTTTGTACATCGAAATACAATTGGATTTTTTTTTAATGAAAAAATAAAAATAATAATAATAAAACCCACGGGTTGATTAATTACACGGACCCCTGCTGTGAGAGCGATTTTGCATAATATTGACCCAAACAAAACGCACGCGGGGCCAGTTCGATTTGCCGGTTTTCGTTTACAACTTTGCCAAAACGTTAGTCGTAAATTTAGATTCCAATGTGTATATAAGACCGCCGCAGGCATCGGTATACATAAACTATTTAATATATTTATTTATTCTATTATAATTTATAATTCAATTTTTTATCGTCCACACTTTTTTATGGCTAATCTGAAAACGATTTTCATAGTGTGTTTATTATTATTATTAATAGGTAATTATTATTATTATTATACGACGACAGCAGTGACTAGAGAAAACCTGTTTGACAAATTCTTGGAAAAAATTAACTACCGCGGAAATTATTAGATTCGTAAAAAAACTGCAATAGTCCGATAATTTAATGACATTGCTGAGTAACAACGGGTACGACGCACGGCGTTTTAATAATTATGTTGCGTACTACGTATCACATTATGAAACATAAAAATATATTACCGAAATTGTTATGTACAAAACTAGGTCATTATTGTTCGATCAAACTTTACACTCAATGTCGAGTTTTGAAAACACGTTTGATTTAACGTGGTTTAGATCATGATGCATATAGGTAATTTATACAATACACCAACATATAACAGGTGGATAAATTGTATATACATAAAATTAACGCACCGTTTTTTTATACATTTTCGTGACCATACCACAACTATATAATCTTTTTGGCTACCCATTTCGAGATATTTAGTCGAAAAACAAATAAAATCAAAAACATAATATGATATTATTATTTATTATTTACACAATATTATGTACATTATAATATAAACGCAGTGCCGTAAGCCTTTCCCGCATTTAAAACGTGCGCACAGACAACCTCGATACCTACGCGCGTTCGACTCTCTTTGATCCTTATCGTCGGTGTTTATTTAAAGTGAAACTGGGCCATGCGTCTTTCGTTTTTTTTCTGATAAAATGCAGTGGCTTGGCTGTACGCGAGCGCGCATAGATATTGCACACGTAAATATTTTATTATACATAAGTATGTTTTACGGTTATATAGCCGCCGCCGGTGCGCTCACGATATTTTGGCAACGATATTCGACCAACGGACGTGTATGATATTTTATATATAACGTATCGGCCGAGCTCGAAAGGGAGGGAAAAAATTCGACAGTGGGTGTAAAAATTGGCACGAGAATATCCGAAAATGCGGAGCGCACGGGGGATGTACGGTACATTGTTTTTACGCACAACAATAGGCGACCGCGCGGTGATATGAAAAGTAGGTTTAATATATATAGGTATACACATACTGCACGTTACACGCACAACAAATAAAGGGGTAGGAAAAATCGAAAAATTGCAGGGGAAGATTCGTCGTGCTGTGCGGTACACGTATCACTGAGGTATGTAGAGGTGTATTACCGTATACAACAAAAACGCCGGACGATTTAGGGGTGGGCAGACGCTCATCGTCGTCGGCGGGTCCGGGTTGACGCCGACTTATAATATACGTGTATATAATATGTATAATGCGTATATGTGTGTACCTATATACCTATATATAAACCGTGCGTACGAGTACGGACCGGGCATAAATCAATCGCCAGCATATCGTCGTACACGCATATGTAATTTAACGATATATAATATATTATGCTTGGGTACGATATATCATATGACGCGCGGGGAAACCGAAAAGAATACGGCTTACAGGGAGGAGGGGAAGGAAAAATTTGAAATTAATTAGGTCCGGTGGTGCGGCCGTTCAGGCCACACCCACGCGTGCAGCCGACGTAGGTATAATACGCATTATGTATCGTTAAAACGGACGTTGTACAGTATAAACATATTATGTTATATACGTGAGCGCTTATATTGTTATAATGCACATAGACAATAATAATATTATAGATGTAGATATTATTTGTTCGTTTTAAATGCCAATTACGATGATATATTATACAGTGGTGGATATATTATAATATGCGCGCGCAATACATTATTGTACGAGTAACCCCGCCGCGCACCTCCTACCAGACCCTATAGGTACGTCGGTCTGCGCGCGATACATTGTTATAATAATAATATTATTGTTATTATTATTATTATTATTATTTTATCGTTTAAAGTACGTGACGAGTGCCGCCGACCGCGGAAAAGAACCGAATGCCCGGCGGTCCACGAAGCGGCGGCGGCGGCGGCGGCGACAACCTGCAGCCTCCAGTGCGACGGTCTCTTACGATAAGAAATTCCTACCAGGAATACCTCGGCGGGTGTAGTATACAGTCGACGCTTGAATTGATCGGATGCGTGTTGGAGGTAGGTGGGGGATGGCTGCCAAACGAAAGGTAAATATAATAAAATATGCCGTCTATATACGTACATATTTTGTCTTTTTTGAGAACGCAAATATTAATAAGGCTAAATAGTCCCCGGATTCTCGACAATAAACTTTTTTTATCGGTTCAAGCAGAATTGTGTGATCGATGCGTTAACACAATGTACATATTCACAAAACGCCGGCAGCGGCGGCCATCGTACTCCGACGTTGCTGCGTCCATATTGCTGCCGCCGGTGCACATGTGCACGCAGCACCCGTTAAAACTGCACGCCGATCGTTCCTACTACAATATTAATGCCCGCGCGATATCCCGACTATTCCCGGTTTCTTTTCCTATTTTTTTTTTTTTTTTACGAAATAATAAACGTGAATTCGCCCGATGTGATTATTTTTATAAGTCACACTGCTATTTTCGAATGATTACAGAATTTAAAACCGTATTATTATAAACCTCCCCAAAAGTTTATAAAATACGCTCTATTTTATTCTCTGCTCATAGCGGTGCACGCGCCCGATTATCGCATTACAGGGCACGAACACTACATCGCGGGCTGTACCATTGTTCGATTGTTACTGGTGTAAATATAAAACATATTATTAGGTACACATAAACATTGGACGTACGACCACGACCGCAACGTTATCGAAATTACTACAGTGGTGTTTTACTTTTATCGTGTCCACGCTGCTGCACAAGCAGGCTTTCGAATAACATTTTAAATTTCGTTCATTGACGTATACAATATTTTAAAGGTCATTAATAATATTGTAAAATTGCAATATTCATAGGTACATCAAATCCAAATAACCTAATGAATAGGAGAATTTATTGATTAAAAAGAACATTTTTAAAAATGTTTTACCTATGCCAATGAGCCGATGCGATAGATATTATATATAATTATGTAGCGTACTTATTCAAACAATGCATATTAATATAGATAATAACTATATAAATATTAGACTTAGAGTATGAAAAACAAATACATTATACATTTAATAGTAGATGCAACAAATGAAATCAAAATATTAGGTATAAGAAAAGTATACTATAAAAATGTTTACAAATTTATAAAAACTGAAGAAAATGCATTGGCATCATTAAGAAACGCACAGCATAAAAAACAAGAACAAATGACCTATACGAAAATAAATAAGTATATATATATATATATTATACTTGCCACGTACCTACTCCCTCACTTACGTTACGCAATCGATTTTATCACCGAAAACGAAACGCGCGCGTATAACGATTAATTTTAACCGAGACGAGAAACAAACAAAATTACACCTCGTTTACTGGCCATTATAAAATTAATTCAATCGTTCTTTCTTCTCGAGTAGATATATATATGTAGATAGATATATATATGCTCTGACGCACAAAAGTATACTTATGTATTATAACTATATTATAAATAATGTTATTTTTAAAAATATTTATTATATTTTATATGTGCGTATATTATCATATTTTTTCGTTTTTTCGAGAACAAGTTCGACACCCTCCGAAAATATTTCACGACGTATATTTTAATCTTATAGATTCAGTTGAATGGCAACATTACGAGTAATTTTTTTTTTTTTTTAATCTGATAATGTGGGACGGACGCCACTGCGTTGTTGCCGTTCATCGCCCTTCGTGGTTTGTGGGTGGAAGGGGGAGGGCAAACGACAACGTAGCCGTTCGAACCTCTACCGCACGCACTCGACGTCATCATTTTGGGGTTTGTACATGTAATAATTGGACTACACTCGCGCACACACACACACATGTATATAAATATACCTCCACTCGTTCCATGTATAGGTATTTCAGCGGTCGAGTGGTACTGGGAGGGTTGTATAGCAGTGCCGCAGATGGGGTGCACCTGCAGCAGTGTACGACATTTCGTCAGTCGCAGCAGATTACCATCAGCCGTATGGAGTAATTAAAACACATTTTACGTAATAAATTTATTCATTAAACACTGTTTATAATATATACGTATATTATTCGGAATGGTCGCATTATACTGGTAGCCTATGTGTGTATATTACGCACTATTGTAATATTAAATGTGTGTGAAAACATTACGCTTTGCACAAATCTGTCACCGCAAATGACACGATGAGTCTTCAGCTAAAATGAATCAAACATAAAAAAGAAATGGAGAATAAAGTAACGAACTCGAAATGAATTACGGAAAAATCGAAGACGGCCTAAATGCGTATTGTTTAGGTATATTATTTATATATATATATATTATGACGATGGTTTGTAGCTATATAGGTATATTTATGTGTGTGCTGAGTAGCCGAAAACACGCGTCATATTATTTAATAATAATGAACGACCCTATAAAGTGACGTCTAATGGCGATTGCGGGTATCGAATTAATAAAGAATCAAGGTAAAATCTCATTTCGCGTTTATACAGTTGCTGAAGTGTACGGGAGCATAATAATAGCTGCAGGATCCTACGATATAAAATATATATCCTGTGACCGTTTGTACGTTTTAAGTGTTCGTATCGTAATAAGTTCCTGGGTGCCTCTATTGTGTTTCTATATACACCGGGCAATATACGTATACAGGTGTAAATTATTAAATATTTATACCTACGCTCATCGCGTTATTATAAACGGGGCGGCGGGTCGATTATCGGCATAATATAATATGGATATTATATAGTGTAGGTACTACCTATGCACGATTTGACCGTATACGCATATAACACGTCTATCCGATGACTACTATTGTATATACGAACGGTTAATCACACGGCCGCACGCGATATATTCTGTGTTTCCCCGCTTCTCGCCTCACCGCCGAATGAGCCAGCAGCTCGGGGGCCAAAAGTTTTTACCGATGATCATCTGCAAGTATCGGAAGACGTATGTCGTTATATATTGTACAGTTCTACGTAAAGAAAGTTTTTAGTTGACAGACGATAAAAATTATCGTATACCACATATGCTTCACGTATAATAGGTACATAATATATTATTTATCATTTGTATTGTGTGTGCGATATGAAAGAAAAGTAATTTGTTGTTTCATGGCTGCAGCAGTTGTCCATCTGCAGATGTAGTTACGTAACGTAATAAATTATAAAAAAATGTGTAGACGGGTCGAAATGACGGGAAAAACATATTACATAGATATTCAAAACGACAGCCGCACCAATAACGACGTGAAACGTATACGGACCACTACACGTATATATCATACTAACCTATGTACGTTATAGACGCGTACAGAGCACGGCGTAAAACACTCCAACTGCGGCGATGGAGTGATGTTCGGTGTATAATATATGTACTTATCGCAAACTGTATATTTATGGTCATTTTACTTCCTGCTCTTTTTTGTTTTAGTTTTCGAACCGAGTACGTTATAGTATCGTATTAAACGGTTTGTATAAATCTAGTCGTATCCCCCTACAGTCACGGCGAACGGAGACGACGACTCCGACTCCGATCGCTATATTACAATACGAACACATATTATTATATTATACGCTCCGCGCGCGACGAACACACACATTTTAGCGCGAGGCATACATACACACATTTGCGCGCGCGGCATTATTATAATGCACGTTTCGCGTAGACGTCAGACGGGAGTGAAAAACCTAGAGCGGCGGCGGCTGCTGGCGACGACGTACGGAGATTTACACTGCTGCGGGACGGTGCGGGCGGCGACCGAAACGCGCCGACGACGGTTTTATTCAAATGACTTCATTTCAGACGTCTAGCGGGTGGTGTAAATTTAAATTAGGCGCCTCGGGGCTGCATCGTGGGGTCTGCGCGAACGTGTATGTAGGATATATTATCGTCTTATGCAACACCGCCGACGTACATTATACGCCGGTGCTGCACTATGTGTATGCGCGACATAGCAATATATATATATATATATATATATATCACACCGTGTCGCGCGCGAAATTGTTGTAACACTCGATGGACCCGAGACAGTTATGCGTGCGATTTACGCGAGTGTGCATGCGGCGTGTTATAATAATATGCGCGCGTGGTGTGCACGGCTTTCGGTCGGGACAAAGTATTTTCATGCGGAATAGCGTTTCGCGCCAACGGAACCCGCCGCCGCGCGAAACGCGATTACTCTGCACATTTCAATTTACGGTCGCGCAAACGCATTTCCCCGAGAATTTAGTGCCTATCTCGATTAGGCGCGAACGTCGACCACTCGGCTTACCAGGAATCAGTACAAGCTATGATATAATATTATCACGTGACGATACTCCGATGACCGCCAAAAACATTTCGTCCGCCACACAACCTTTAATCGGTGCAAGTCGACAAGGACGGAGATCGACCCGATCGAATCCAAAAAACGAACCGAAATAAAACATTTCATCATAATTCTCGACGCTGCCGGTTGAAAGACGTGCGCGCGCAACGATTCGTCGACCATCAAGAGCCTTCGCACAACACGCATATTATATTCAACATGCGACGCGCGCGATGTCGCAACAAATATACTTTAATATAATATTATTACGTGCAGTGTGTATTATACCTATTGACAAAATCAAAAAAATTTTAATTAAATCGCCAACAGGCCGCATAATATTATGCCGGCGCGGCGCGTACCAACCAACGCGAGCCTGTGCGATTGATTTTGAATTTCACACGGAAATATTACATTATACGTTCTCTTGAACACGGTTATTATATCGTGGTGAATACGCTACTATTGAATTTCCTTTGGTATGGGCGGAGAGTATTATAATATATGTATATGTTTCGGTTAATTCGGCGGACAACGAAATTATAATGGTAAAAGCTTATATTATGTACACACATCATATAATAAAAAATCCGAAAACACCTCTAAATCTGCCTCCGCTGTTTTAATAATAACAATAATAATATACACGAACTAAACGATTCCGTAGACGATTTTATAACAAGTTTTCATTCTTCGGGCAACGCAATTTTGATCCGCATACGCGTAGTTATAATAGACCATCGTCGGTAACATTAACATAGTCGGACGGCAAAATATCATGTGCATGGCGTTTATACATTTCGACTCACTACACTGACTGCAGTGTATGCTGCACCATTTCCTAGGCTAATATTATACATTTTATAATATCACACTCCAACGGCGACCCCCTAATTAAACGTCTGCGGCGATGGTGTTCCGGCCAACACATCATGTTATTATAATATTGTGTGCGCATTAAAAAAATATATAATATAATTACGGTTCGTCGTTTTCCATAACACCGCGAGTTCTTAAATATATATTATATATATATACGTAACGTATTCTTCTACAGAATAATATCGTACGCGTACTACAGGTTTATATTAAATACGCCAGCAAAATGGAATTAATTTTTCACGATTATTATTATTATTATTCCTATATATTATGCACGTCGGACGGTCACAAATTGTCTCGATGACTTATTGTCCGGTCGGGACTAAATCAATTTCGAAGATACTCACAAACATACGTACACACATACACACACAAACGCGATCCATCGCTGCAGTTTCTTCTGCTGCAGCAAGTCGGAAACGCAGTATAATAAATAGACGGTCATAATGAATGGCGAAAACCGGGAGGTCTTGTCACCGCAAGACCAGTTTTCTACTTTCATAATATTATAAATTATACCGGCCGGCAAATGACTTATGGCCTCAAAACAGCCAGCGCGTCTTTGTACTCAAGTAAATGTATATTATATATATTATACGCGAATACCGGCGTCGCGTGGGCGTTCGAAAACTGTATCCTACCAATATAATATAATATAGGTATATCTATAATCGCACGGAAAAAAAACGTCCGCGGTGTACGTCCGATAATATTACGGACTTGTATACGGGTCTTAGACGCATACCGTACGACGTGGCATACTCTGTATAATAATAAATATCCAAAAAGTTTTGAATTTTTGAGTAGAGGTATATTATATTTATTTCACATTTGACGTTTTTATAATAACATTTTGCGTGTATATCGGACACCTATTTTGTAATTGGTATACCTGCTATATTCAAGCGAGTATATTTCGTGTATACACGACTTCACGGGCACATATATTATGTAGATTATAGACTTATCATTAAAAAGAGAGTTTTATATCTTTGCGTATGCGTTACGCGCTCCCGATCACTGGTTATCATTATCATTCGACCGAGGAACGAACGGGCGACTCCCGTGTAATATTTTGTTGGCGCGTACACGCGTCGTTATTCATTCACGTCCTATTAGGATATTCTTGGTATGTACAATATACCACCCAAGCGACAATCAATCTCTCGGACGCCCGCGAGTCACACGTGCAATTTTTTTCAATTACCATTCTGCCCGGATTTCGAATTTTACTTGTGTTGCTTTATTGGCTTTTATATTAGAATTGTTATAAATGTGATCGCGGTTTAGGTAACACATAATAAAATATACCTGCTACTTATTATATAATTATATTACAACGGTACAACCGTATGTCGGGATGCGCTTGGCGGTCGCAGGCGGCCATTTTCAATCGTTAATTAAAATGTTCACCTTATAATATACACCGGGTTTGCGATTGATGAATTCGCATATATATATATATATATATATACCGTGTAACGATACTATAGTATGCATCATACAGGATACGTGTCCGTGAGTGTGCGTAGGTGGTATATGGCGAACTGCCGGCGAATTAACGTCGATGCTCGAACAACTGTCGAGAAAACGCGATATATTATCGTAGGTACGTGTCCAGGTGAAAGAGAGAAAAATATCGTTTTTCGGGTGTTCGCAGCGTCCGATGTACATACACACAAGTATATGAAAGCGAGTGCCATTATTGTTATAGGTACGATGCGTACAAATAGGGGGACGTGGGCGTGCTGTGTGCCATATGCCGGTCGGTCGCGTCCTAAGTAAAATAACAATAATAATAATATATGTAATGTGTATTATATAGTAAAGATTGTGTGCAGCAGCAGAAGAACGCAGCGAGATTCGCCGCCGCGTGTAGTCGAAAATTAAGACAAACCCGAGCCGCCGACCGTGGTGGGGGGCGGCGGTGGCAGAGGGGGTCCCATCCGCGCTCGTGTAATTTATTTGTTTCCACGTAAATTATTTCGATGTCTTTGGGAACGATAAATCTCCGAAAACCATTGTACGCCTGCCCGACCGCCACCGCCGCCGACGTATAATTCTATACCGTGTTATATATATATGTGTGTGTGTAGGTATAGGGTGTATACCTACTTTATACATGTGTGTTTGTGTGTGTGTGTGTGTATGTGTGTGTACTGTCTCAATTACAACGTAGTTATAATATATGTATATTATTATTGTTTTTATATTATAATATGGGTCGTGCGATTTTACAATTCATTATAATATTAAGCACCCGGGATGTCCGAGGAGCGAATCGATCGTCGCTCCAGAAAGTCGCCTGTACGCGCGATAGTATGACTATTGTATAGGCGAAAGGATTTTGAAAACCAACCCGCGGTAAACGCATCTAAATTATTGTTTGTTTCGTTTGTAAATATTATCCATAGTACGCTATCAAAATGTATAATATAAGTGTTGATTGTTCGTTTCTATCTGCAAGTCGACTATGTTATACGTGGTGGAATTATACGTTGTCGACATGGAAGTGCAATTTTTTCTCTCGAAATTGTTCGATGGCCTTATCTTCGTCCCACATCACGTATCAAGAACGTTATCGAATCGTCAACTACCGCTCCGACTGCGCTTGTCATTCACAACAAATTGTCGTACACTCTGAATTTGGGGCCCGCGTGTATTATTCAAAGTCCCGATGCGGAAAATGTGTCCCGAATTATGTGCGTATGTAAATACAATAATATTATAATTGTCGGCGGCGAAATAATTTCAAAATTAAATAATGACAGTGTGAACGCGCCTTACGGTAGCCTCCGTCGTTGCCGTCCCGCCATATTATATAATGTACCTAATACCTATTATATATATATATATATAAACCTACTACACTCGGCTCCCCCTTAATAGACGGCGACGGCCCACGGTTACCGCCGCGATGATGATAATATTATTTTACACCGTCTCCTGCAGTTGTTAAACACACGTATATTATGATGACGACGATGTCTCATTTAATAAAAACTAATGCGTTATACATGTCTTGCTGCAATAAGAATACGCCTGGTTTCTCTATTCGCATTATGCGTGTTTACAATATACTTTCGGAACTCTCGTAGATCCTAATGTCTCGTCTTGCATATGATTATGCTATAATATTTTATTCGTCGTCTTTAGAATGAAAACCGTCCGTTCTCGTTTGAGCGGCCTCGTGCAAGACGGTGTAGCTGCTGCAGGTGGATATATTTGTCTCATGCTTTACGCACGAAAAGTTCAAAAGAAGAAGCGAAAAATTCGAAACGAGTATACTCAACGTCGAAAGAATTAATGCTAACTACGAGTGTAAGCGGAGATATAATATATATGTGTAACAGACTGTCGCGTGTGAATGTGCGTTGTGTAGCCTGGTGTAGGTAGGTAAAGCGGATGCGCGTTTGGGATTAATATGTAATGATTTGTGGTTTTTTTTCGTGACGTCGACAGATTAAATTTTGCCATTAGAACGATGAAACGGTAAAAAAAATCATAATCTTTGCAAACTACGGAGGGATCGCTCATCCGTAATTCGACGTTGTCGTCAGCCGCGCGGTGCTGCAGCCATGTTTAATTCAGCCTACGGCCGTCACTGTTAAGTTATAATAATATTTCTTTCTCACTCGTTCCTAAGCCATAGCTGCCTTCGAACATCTCGCACGACTACCGTGTACAAAAAAAAAACAACGAACACTCACACACGCATGTGTAATATTAATCGATTCCGAATTAATTTCCGTCCACTACATGACCCCATACAATGCGCTAAAACTGAAACTCGTATAGCCACATGTATATTGTGTATATATAAATATTAGATTAATTCAGCTTGTATATACGAAACATCTCGAATGGTCGAATAGCATGCGGTACGTGATTGGTTTTTACACGCCGCTCGCGATGTGTGTTGGTCGAAATATGATCGAAAACCTTGGTTCTATATATTACCGAACATCTGATTAGGTAAAATAATTTTCAAACGCATTCAACTAGCTTTTATTTCAGGTCACCTGCACTGCAACCCATCGTAGCGGATTACGTTTTATCCCTTTTTCAAATTCGCACGCTGGTTAGGTATATATATATATATATATATATTATGCTTTGTGTATATATGGTGTATACACGTTTCACTCGCAGTATGCCGCGGAATACGAATGTGTATCATCGGTTGTGGCGTTTTTTTTTTTATGTTTCGTTTTAATTTTTTATATGCTTCGTTTCTATATAGACCGGCGAATGATACATGAGTCCGCTCGTAAACTCGTCAATGTTTCGAGTTTTTTTCTAATTTTTTATTCCTATTTAAAAAAACATATTTTTAATATATACGTGCGCCACATTCGTGTGTGTGTATATGGTCCCACAAAATCCAAGGGCGGGCCCGGCCGCACGTATATGTACGTCGGGCGTCAGATAAATCATGTGACTCGGACGGATAAATTATTCGGTGGTCGTCCTGCGGCCATCCTCGCGTCTTGCGCGCGCTGTACGCACATATAATACGCGGCGGTTGGTTTTTTTTTTCGTTTTTGTTTTTGTATTATTTTTTATTCTCAATGACTTTACCATTGCCCCGCTTAATTAAACTCCGTAGATCATGATGTGTACATATATATTACTATATATTACATACCGTTTGCCCGTTGCACACACACTCTATAATATGATACCTATATTATACGTTCATGGTTTTTCTCGATATGTTTTTCGTACCGATCGAAAACGAGTCTCTATAAACCCGATACGGGATAATAATATTATACAAATATCATATTCCTACGACGATCACGTATCGTGCGCAGGGGTTCTTCGGTGGGAGGGCCTTGCGCGTAACGTAATAAATATTTATAATGACCACGACTCGATCTGAATCGATCGAAATGTACCTATAACGAATGTCATAATATTGTAATGTTGTATATAATACGCACGATTAAAAGTTTGCTCGCACATTTATAACGTATACAAATAATCTATATTTATGTACATCGTAGCTATTAACATATTTATTTATGAAGAAAAGATAACTACTGCAGTACACTGAACGTTCGGACGAAAAATTGACAGCAACGTCATTTCATATACAATATAAGATAGATAAACAAATGAGTAATTTATTGCTTTTATGTATTGCGTGTGATGTGTAAGTGTGCAGTGTGGACGAATCGTAAATGTAATTTCTGAAAACGTTTGCGTGTTTGTATGTAGGTACGTATATTAACGACGTTCTGGTACACCAGTATTAAAATGCCATTTTTGGCACTCTTCCGGGGGTTTATATTTGAGCGAAATTCAGAGACAAAACTCGTCGGGTCTATAGATATGTGTTTATATTTGTATTACTGTTGCTGCGAGGTTTCTCGCTTATTATAAACGTGTAACTCTGTTTCTTCGTTATACAAGGCGCAAATTTCATACAGCTAGTTTTCTTTTAGCACACTGCACTGCTATATAATACTATATATACCCTGAGGCGAAAATGAATTACGATCCGGAATGCCGGAAAGCGACACGGCGCAAGATTAATGTCGTTTTACCATGTATAGTTATATGGGACAAACGGCGAGCGCGGGTCCCGTCGGAAAAAGCCAGGCCCGCGCCCCGCCCCGCATCACCATCGATGGAAAGTGAAGTGAGGGCCACGGCGTTTAAAAGGGGAGGGGGTGGTTGTAATAATTATTTTAACAGTGAACTCCATTAGCAACTATAAGGTGCTTGGCGGCGGCGCGGGGGCAGTGACGTTTATCATTTGAAAAATAACCTCCCCTGTATAAACGCATACACGCACACATAAATACAATACGCAGAAATGTATATATATGATGTAATACCGCTGCTCCTTCACGCCACTACTTGCAACGTCTGGGTATGGTGACGACCGTCGGCCGGGGCGAAGTACAGGCAATTAAGATCACCGATCTTACAACCACCTTAGAGTTTTTTCCTTCTTCTTTCGCTATATCCCGCACGCGACGATTATATAGCACGCGCGCATACTCGTCGTCGACTTATTAAAGGGCCCGTTGGAAAAAAGGTCTTCTTATCGTACAAACGCGAAAAAAACGCGAAATAAAATTAGAAAGAGAGGTGGAGAAAAAATTAAATCGTTTAAAAAAAAAAAAATAAAGTAAAAGCTCCTTTTGTGTACCCGCGATGATTTACCGCACGGTTTTTATCTGGCCGGCTATAAATCGCGGGCTCCCGCGACGGCCGAGGGAGGGTATATGTAGGAAAAAATTGCACAAGCGCGAACCCCCTTAGCCGCAGCGGCGTATATGTATTGTATGCGTGTGCGTGTGTGCGTACGGATTATATATATATATACATATTTATTTTTTTGGAGTTATATGCACTCATATTTTCAATGCCTATCGCCTCCTTTTGTGAATACTTTGCTCATTATGTATACACACGAATCCATTACCGGGCATCGTGGTTTGTCTTATCACCACTTCGCCGCGTTTATTCAACGTTTTTTCGGCAATAACTTTCCGAGACGAACCCGCCGCATGTACATATATACATGTATATATGATTTTATATACACATAATACGGGAAATGTGTATACTGCACCACATTTCGCCACGGTGATAATTCCAACAAGTATTCCGCACCGTGCGTACCTACTGCTGGGTATATGATGTATAATGTATATATATATAAATAAATAATATACTAAGTCGACTAAATTGCCATCGTTCTTTTAAATGCACGCGGCGGCACGTAACGATGTCACGTTATGTTTTGGAATTCAAAACGCTGGTGTTTGATCAATTTAATACGTACCGTCTATGAATAATTATAATCGCAGAGGTAAGGAAGTGTGCTATAACGACGTGGTAAAAACGAGATTTAATTTTAATTAAAGACGCTGCTATAAATTATTTTGATATCGTGCTTAAATGTTTTAATAAAACGGTACGGGTAATTAAAACAAAAACCGGTTGTTATAAAATTCGGTGTTCGTTCATCACCATGCATGACCGGCGTAATATGCATAGGTACTAAAATATAGATACTATGACATATAGATACACTAAACCGTGTCGTATTCGTACCTACAACATCCTTGTCGTGAATGAGCCACATTTTGTGCATTATTGTACGGTGTACACCACCCCTATTAGTTGGAAAAAAGCGCAAATGCCATAGGGATATAATTACCTCACGTTCCACACAAAAATTGTTAGAGATCAAATGGCTACGTTTAATGATGGGGGAGAGATACCGCGGCAGTGCACGTGTAATAATTATATCGGAACAAACTTATATATATATATATAATGGTAATAATAATAATGATACACAGTGACCGCCATACAACGTAGGTGGCATAGGTCTACAATGTAGACTCTATACATAATAAATATTGTTTATACGTATACAGAGCGAGAGAAAACCGGAGGCCGCGCAGGCACCCGATATAAACTCGTCTGTAATATGCATACATACTTATAGATTTATGTATACAGCATGTATTATAATATATGGTGTATAGACTCTGAAGCCTCGTGTTCGGATTGCCACGAGCACGCTGTATACACTTGCCCCGCCATATAGGTCCATACATCGTACGAGATGTTATATTGCCGTGTCCGCGAGTGTGTGCCGAACAATTTGGCGTAATCTGGGCACAATACCAAAGGGGTCTCTGTCCGTTCATTCCCTCTCTCTGTCTGTCTGTCTCTCTTTCTCTCAAAGTTTAAGTCCATATACAGCGCGAATCGGGACACAAAACGGAGAGAATAAATCACAAGTACCTCGACTTTTCACGTCGGCCGCGAAAAGCATTCCTTGCTTGCTTGGTCATATATTTAAGAATCTATACCGCACGAGTGTTTGGTCGGCTTACGCAAGCATCATATATATGTACGTGTTATTATATATACGTAAGACGCGAGCGCGTATATTATTATTATTTGTGTGTTGTTTAAAGATAGGAAACAATTTTAATTTTTCTCTTACATATATATGTGTGTGTGTGTGTATGCGATCTTTGTTTTTGTGGCAATAATACTTTTATTTTTTCACCCCGGCCTGGGCTGGCGAGCTTTAAACTTTTTCTTCGTTCTATATATTATATATATATATATATATATATATATATATATGTTATCCGGAGAGAAATTAGTTTCTGCACACGCACACGCGTACACTCACACACGCACAAATGGTCGACTGGAGGGCGGGCCGCGAGGCCATGCATCAAACTCTATATATATATATATACACACGAGCGCGGAGACTTTTAACCGCACGCACCATACACACACACGCACACACATGCATAAGCGAACCATGGTATAGAGTTGCTGGTTACTGTGGCGGCGAAAGAAGAAAAAACGGACGATTCTCTTTCTTTCTAATTGAGATGTTACCGGTGATGTATTGCCCAAAGTAATTCTACCACCCCCACCGCGAATGGATAGAACAAAAACGAGTTTGTAATACAAAAACCATTTACCATTCGACTCTTGCGAATTACACTATACCTATATTATATATTAAAATATTTTAAAATTTAGGAACAATCACGGGGCGTACACAAAAAAGCAAAAACTAAAAACAATAACGATTAAAATCATTAGGTTATCCGACCTACTATTCTTTTAAACGTTATACACCGCTGAGGGTTGAATAAAAATAATTATAATAATGAGTTATACTTAAGTATGTATACTAACCACTTAAATCCCTCCGAAAATTTGTGACATGTTTTTCAACGCATATTATTACAAAAATTATATTTGCCATTTGCGTACCTATAGTCTAATTATTATTTTTGGTCAGAAAAATCTTACATATAGCTGGTAGAAAATAGATTCGACGATTATATATATATAGGTAGTACGTGCGCACTATAATAGCATAGCATACAATATTATTATGAAATACAATTATTCATTACGCGTTCACCTTGCCGCCGGGATCTATCGATCGCCACATCCTATACATTATATACCTATATAAAATATATTGTAGACTGCACGGGGCGAATGCGCATTAATATAAACCAGTATTAATTTAGTACTCCTTAATTATTATCGCGACCTGACGAATTCTCTCGTGTTTTATATAATATAGACAATAAAGCGGTCGGCGATACCGATGTAAGACAACCGTCTCAATAAACATATAATATGTAGGTAATGACTATTATATAATTAACAATATGTATCAAAGTAATTAGTATATATTTTTTTTATCCGAAAATATTTTGAAAATGCTGTAGGAAATAATTAGGTACCGTCGTCTATATATACGACTACATGTACTTACGTACGCTGTATATAATATACAATAATATTATATAGGTGAACTCGTTTGTAATAAACTAATAAATAATATAATTCCACAAGCATTCAAAGAACGACTTCTTTATGTTTTGAACACTCGTGACGAATATAAAAGGGTGTAAACGCATATCGGGTGCGGTTAAACAGTCAGTTTCGTACATACGTTTTTATAACAAGCACCGGAACAGTTTACGATATAGTCGAGAGCGGATTGGTTTTCGGGATGTGCCTAAAAAAAAAGTTTTAAAAAATAAACTGTTTATCGTTCGCGGACGAACAAAAAAATTCTTACAGGTTATTTTGATTGCAAATGACCACAAAACTATATAATAAGACGTCCTGCAGCGACGCAAGCGCATTAAAAAAAAAAATCCGAAATGCCAAAAAAAAAATAATGAAAACAAAAATGTGTCGAAATATTTGCTACCGGATTTTAAAAAGGCTTTTTTTTGTTGTTGTAAAACCGATTTCACGCTACTCAAGGTCTAACGTGCGCTACTGTTTGGTTAGTCGAACGAGTCTCCCCGGGCGGCGGCGGCGGCGGCGGTCGTGGAGCGTACAGAATCTAAATGCAGGCATTGTCAACGGGTCCCGAGGTTAGGGATACGTATGCCAGACCTACCTATAATGCCTACTCACACACATATATTATATATATATATAATATTATGTGCATACAGCCCGAGTTCGCAATGTAGACATATATATATATATATATATATGCTGCTGCAGGCACCGCGTGCAGTGGCAATGATGGCGGTGTCCCCGGTGCCCATTGTGAGGACGATACGGTATTATATTATTATATACCTGAGGGTGTCCAAAAGACAAACAAAGGGGATGCCGAAAACGAGTTTCACCTTTGGAAACTTTCACTTTACGTTATTTATTGCCCGGCGTGCGTGCGTGCGAGTATTATTATACACGCACAATAATTCCGATGACAGTGCACGTACCCACATGCGTACGTATGGTACATAGGGCCCGAGTCGAAATTCGTCGCATTTCGTCGAACGCGTCCGCACTGGAATCATCACCGTTGTTCAACGACACCGCCGCCGCCGCCACCGGTAAGTGCAGTTTGTTTCATTTACACATTTCGTAATCCATTCACCGCCTACATTTATAGCTATATCTATATAATCTATGTACGATATAAATCTTTGGCGGACGCTTAAAAAATAATTTTATCGCCGCCGCCGCCGCCGCGAATCTGTTAATATTATCATTATTACTATTATTATTGCTGCCTCATTAACGGTAAACAAACACGACGCGGTTTAACCTCGACAGTCCGTAATGCAGCGCGCACGTTACACGTTATACATATAATATAAATTGCGCGCGGCGAGATTTATACATGTATATATGAATGTATGTGTATATGGTGTATATACATGTTTGTATACACGTTATACGAGGGTTTCTTATATTGATTTAAACGGGTCTCCTGGGCATGCTAAATATCCGTCCGGCAGCCGCTCGCCGCCGGGCCCTGCCATTTTGCCCCTTAAGGGGTGACACCCTCCCACACGCACCGTGCCGCGGCGAACCCCGAAAAGCCCCGCCGCCTCAGCCGCCACTGCCACCATTGCCGCCCGCGCGCACATAGGTCATTCGAGTGTATATATAAATTCTCGTAAAATATACATAATATTACGCGTTTATATAATGGTGACTCCGACAATATAATATTATATGCGTTTCATTCTGTAATAATTATCGTTTTTTTTTATTATTATTTTTTTTTTTTTTGTTTTTCTTCGTCGTTTACGTTATTCGCGATCTGTTTCACGCACGCCTGTATTACGCGCATCGCCGTAAATTTAACGCTGCAAATTTACCGTGGACTGTTTTTTATTTTTCAATTTTATAGCGGTCTATAAGAAGAATCTTTTCGCTTATCACTTTCGACTAATTTGAAAAAAACGTTCGTTAAAAAAAAAATCAAACAACATATTTAAATGGCACGATTGATTCTCGTTACTCAGCCACCGTCACAACACCACGGGTTTTGAATACTCATACGCATATATATTACCAAATGTCGCCGATGATCATAATTTAACGAGTGTGCGATAAACTAGAGCGACACCAGACTCGACCAAGGCGAACGAGAAAGTTATTTCTAATCCATTGACAATCACTAATTAATAATAACGTTATGCGAAACTCGTGTATTGTGTTATAATATATCAAACAAAATTCACATAATTTGTTATTGTTAAACGAAATAATGAACTAAAAAAATATTCATCGGTGGCATCTACACAGTTTTGTAGATAATATACGGTAAAATAGTTAATTATAAAAATATATTATTGTATATTGCGTTACAATATAGTTACATTTATGACGTGTCACGTGTATGACGGATTTATGGTAGCCATCTTTATTCTTTATCAACGGTAAACCAATCATATATTTGCTTTTTAACCCTATACAAATACCTAATATGCTCGTATAAATTGTATAATATGTCAGTATGTCGCATATTATGGAACGCTGTATATGTATATGCGCCTATAGTGTCAAGGCAAATCGGATCGTAATTAACATTAATGTCAATATTGTACTAATTGATGTCAATAATTATGTGATACGAAGAGAGTATAATATTATATTAGGTACATTTTTTCTTAAATGGCTTTTAAATGTGACGACTATATAGGTGGATTTATGTCTATATCACAGTTGAATGAAATATTGTACGTTATTAAATATGTTTGGTCTGTAAAACGTGATTCGATTTTTAACAGTTACTACAGTGTATGAATTGGCAAACGTTTTATGATTGTACACGAGCTAGTGCAATTATAGTTAATACTTAAAAAAACATCTACGCTGCAGCAATTAATAAGTAATTTTTAAAAACGTAAATATAACGCGCATAATGTCGATCGTAAAAATCTCAAAAAATAAAATATCAATATCTCAGACGAACCTAGTATACTATTGTTTTAAAAAATATGACTGTCATTAATTTACTGGATATAGGTACAATCTAAGATTAATAATGACATCAATAATACTCCGCTTCGCAACGATAAAAACATATTCGACCACGTGATTGTCGAACAGAATGACCACCGCGATAAACAACAAACACGAATTTCGGGAAACCGCACTGCATAATAGTCCAATATATCGTATACCATTATTTATATATATAAAACAAGTACAAGTATAATACAAGTCTTATGTTATTGCAAGTGGAAGATTTAGGGCATAGGAAGAGGAAGTGGCAGCGGCACCGGTGGTTATCGTCGTTCGCGCGGCCGTTGTCCACTCTCTTGCTTTATAATAATATATGTACCTACTCGTATTATAATATTATATTTATGCGCATATAATATCGTTTTCCTCGGAAGTCCACCGCGCGCAGGCGATAAGGCTGTTTGCTCAACGCCAAGTGGTCGCCCCGCACTGGAGACTTACGCCATACACCGGTCAGCCGGAATATAATTTGTCGCCTTATAGTAATATATTATCTTATGTACGCGGTGCGTATATATTACATACGGCGATCGAGTAAATCCCGTTTTTCTCCTGCCGCGCGCGCGGTCCTCGACCCGAACGAGGTCCGCGTTAAAACAACAAGGATACAATTATTATAATAACGGTCGGAAACTTTTCGGCCGCGCACTGCCGATTCGATGACCCGCAGCCGATGATAATTTTCATCCTTGACACCACATAAACCCAACACTCGACGAGTGCTGCGCGCCGTACATCGAACCAGCCGTACTGCACGTTTTCGGGAAATCCGCGACATTTCGCTACGAATTTTTGCCTGCTTGTATATTGTACATACAATTCAGTGCCTATTTCATAGGATAATATTAGCTATGTATTAGTATACATACGTGTTTATGGCACACACATCACACATACGCACATCGCGCGTATAATTGGGGTCACTTCCTTCCTTCCTTCCTTCCTTCCGGTCCTTCGGTCGGAACTAACGCAAGTACACACACACACACACACACACACACACACACACACACACACACACATACACCCGTCACTCGCACACGTGGTCGGAAAAAGGTCCTCGACCACGGAACGTCACGTCCATCTACCTATTTAAATACGACGCGCACCACGGGGTAAACTCGCGCGCGCCTGTCGTTTGACCGCGGAACGGGTGTATACTACTTGAAACATGACCGGATTACGAAAATTGCACTGCAGACATTATATGAAAATAATAATAATACATACAGGATGATTATTTTATCGTGAACTAGCTGGCAATAATTTAGGGAACATGAAGAATTCTTGAAACAATCAATTTATTTTTGATAAGAACAAATACTGCGACCATCAAAAAAAAAAAAAATGTAAAACAGCAGTATTTGTTTTCCATAAGTATAAACTAAAAATTTGATCATATTCTCGGTCTTGTCGAGAAATTATCTGATTCACGATAATATAATCACTCTGTATTATGTGGATTATCGCGGCTTCAAGCGTTGCTCGAAAAACGTTCGGCGGTTTGCTGCTGCACACATGTTCGACAATTTAATATATATTATTATTATTGCAATTCGTTATTCGATTCAGCATGAAACGCCGGGAAAGCGACAAATTTAAATATAATCGCACATAATCCATCGCTACCGCCTGACGCCCGGCCGTAATAATTATATATTATATATATATATATATATATTTATAATTAATATACGCTTTATACGCATATTTTAACGATAACTATGCCGCGCGCGCGCTCGTGAATTCGGCCGGAAATCTATTGCGCGCAGAGTCCGTTTGCATACATTGTAAACCCTTTTGCGGCGCGTAAACCGTATAAATTTCTCGTTTTAAATCGATAATACGCTCGCGGTGTATTATATTAGCTAGCGCACGTAAATAATATTATAAATTCTAACGCTCGGCGATTATTGTGTTATTATGTTGTATGTATTCATCGTGTTTATTGGAAAATAATTGAACGATTTCACCGGCAGCGTCGTTGGCGTCTTCGAGATAGTTTTTTTTGTTTCTAATAAATATCGAAAACTACGAAAACTGGTCGACAAGGTACGTGTTATAGGATTACCTTCAAAATATTATATTAGATTATAATAAATGATGTGCATATACATTGTGACGATAAAGGCGTAGGTATATGTAGTATAAGATAGACATTTTGAAATTTATATATGTATACCTATATTCTATATCTATACCATTGATCGATTACTGTTGAAATAATATTAGTTAGGTACATGAGAAACGCTAATATGCCGCGATATAATATTATAAAACCTATATAAGGTTTTTATTTATATTATATACAATATACATAATGATCACTAAAGGTCTGATAATGATAACGTCATCGACAACTCGCGACTGAATTCAATAACAAAAAATAACTTATTTATTATATCAACGTATTATATATATATAAATTTGATTAACCTTAGGTCTTAATACAATAGCTTTTTTTTCGTTAAGTTATTTAATTATTTAAAACCATTGTCTTTTACAAGCAATTTTCGAACATACGATAGAATCATATTGTTGAGTAACTTATCGAATGAAGAATATGTATACATTTGATTTTTTTTATCCAACACTTGAAAATATTCTTATAACAATAAATTCGTCTTTCGGCCCGAACACCTAATTTACCATAATGTTATATGCATATATTATGCTTTTCAATAACATATATTATAATCTATTTTGAAATATATATATATATATATATATATACTTACCTAAGACCCAACTATATTATTATATTAAGTATTATATACATTTGTTGGCCGCGTATTGCTATACATCATTTAATAGTAATCTTATTTAGTTGATTTTCATGTTCCCATCATGAGAGTGTACAAGTACCTATCTACTATATATAGTATGCTCACATATAATTTATTATAAGAAAAACACGGATTGTCTCAATCGTATATAATACTCGTAATAATAATGTTAAATATTTAACTATATATATATTATACAACTCTAATCGCGTTCGTAATTTTCCTTTTTTGTTTCAGAATATATTTTACATTGTACACCTTCGATTCAAATATTAGTTAATTTGATGGATTGCTACAGATTTTCAGTGCATGTCCTATACTGCACGGTGACCATTATTCCATACACAGTATTATTGAACTCGTACAGTTGTACCTACTCAATTTCAGTAGCCATACGTTTTGTTATGGAGCTTAATGCTAGCCAATAGGTAGGCCAATTTCTGGTTAATAAAAAAATAATAGACTTATTAAAGAAGTACTTTATATTATTAATTAATATTTTATAGTCAACGCTAAATTGTAAAATAAAAAATAACTGACGCGAAAAATTCAAAACTCATTATGACTATTCATGTTTATCTATATATCCTAGCTGTTATATATGATTTTTTTTCAATAATTCAAACGGCTGAGGTCGTTATGATAATATTTATGTTTTAAATAGATACAGAAAAAATTGCTTTTTATTTTAATTACCTATCAATTTATAACGTATGTTATTAATATTAATTATCAATCGTCTTTATTATACTAGTGTGATATTAGTATTATAGTAGTAGTAATATTAATTTCGTGTTGATTCGATAAACAATTAATAGCACCACATCAAAATCGGCGAGCAAAAAAATACATATTTATGCGAATTAATTATTATGTATATAATATTACACTCGTCGTGTATTTATCGATTTTAATGGAGCTCACACGTATATATTACGATGTTTTAATGATGTAGGTGGGTACCTATATCATATATAGGTATATATTATAATATTATACTGCATTACTGTCCATGTTTTAGCACGTATACCTGTATTACATACATACACATAACGTATTTTAAACTGCAGTTTTTTTTCGTGTTGCCGACTTATCAAACATGAAACGAAATGTGTCACCGCCACTTTACGTGTCTCCAAAACTCATATAATGATATCGTGTTATGTCACACGCGGTGTATAATATTTAATAATGTGTATTGACAAGCGTATATACAGCGTGCTTGCAATAATTGTCGCGATATGATATAGGTAATATTAAACAATCAAATAAACAGCTGGGTCAAAACGAAATAACAAAAAAAACATAGTAAAAAAAAAAAAAAATACTACGAGTTCAGTGCACGCAACGAGTTGTGTGCATTTCTCATGCACTTGGGTGTATATATGTACTGCAGCAGGTATATTATAATATAGTGTAGGTATACTTCGTCGGCGGCAACTGCAGCGTCAGAAAAGTCGGTATAACGTATTAGAATATAATACTCTACACAGAACGCGAGATGGTTTATTATAACGACGTTTCATTATTTGCACGCCATTTGCGAACGTTTAAAATGCCGTTTAATAATATCGGTATACCTATATTATAATAATAATAAGCAATTAACCGAAAGCAATAACATGAAAAATGAGAAAAAAAGAAAGAAAACGTGTAATAAATCGTTATAGTCGAGTCGCGAGTTTAATTACTGCAGTTGTTGTTAGTTATTTATTTATTATAATATGTGTATACTTTTTTTTTACATATAAATATTATTTTCCATTTTTTTCCGCTCCGAGTAACATTCCCGCCGTTCGACTGGTTTACACCGCTAAAACTGCTACCACCGTAACACGTAATAATAATAATATAATAGTATATTAATATACATAATACAGCAACAATCGTAAAAACAAAGTATTTATTTATTATTATTCCTTTTTTTTCTTTAGTTTAGTACACCGAATTTTATCACACGATTTATACTTGACGGACATTGTGGGAATTTTATTTCCTTTTTTTTACCCTATTAGCGAACGTACACCGGCGTCGCGGCTGCCGCCGTCGTGGTTATGGAAACGGATTTATGGCCGGACTCCAAAAGAGGATTGCGGCGATACGCATTGGAAAACTTGCGAAAGCGCATATGTAGGGTATTTATAAACGTGCGAGTGTGTGTTTGTGGTTTATATTTCGGGAAAGGGTGATCAATAAATCCCACAATTGTACATGTGAACGAGCGGGCGCGCGTATGTGGGCTCCATGTACAACACGACCTGTTGGGGATTCGAAACGAGACATTTTAGGCGCGTCTCGTGCGAGTGAATATTATATATATATAAGCGAGTAAGTTACATTATATTTTATCCGTACGGTCAAATCGGTTTATTGTCAATCGCATTTTTCCAATACATATGACGAAGGTACTTATAAGTACCTATATACGAGTAAAACGAGCCGCTGACGACGACGTCGATTGCGCATGCATAACATGTACAGCATAGGCTTATAATATGTACCTTTCTCGGCAAGATTAAATTAAAATGTTTAACGAAATCGCAACTATTTGCGCGTTTGCGCGTTTGCGCGTTTGTGTGTGTGTGTGTGTGTGTAAATAGAATAAGAAAGATTGAGCGAGAGAGTGCGCATGTGTGTATTAGATGCCTATGGCCGCAAACTGAGAGACCGCTTTGTTATTTCGTATATATATATATATAGACGCGCAACGGGACGTTCGCCTATAAAACATATCATATATCATAACGTAATATATTGTAAATCGAAAATATCTATTTTACATGGTCCCGCGGCCATCGTCGTGTACCTATGTGTTTTTACCGTAGGTATATTACAAACCGTAAATTATAGGTACGTCCGAAAAGCGTTTTGTTTCATGAATATCTATTCAACCCACCATTATTTGAATATGATACAGCGATAATGACAAACGGCTTACACTATAATATTATGCAGCTTGTTAAAAAATGATTATACACATTTTTGACAGAGTGCGCTGATACCCGTCCAAAATTATTTAAATTACATTATACACCTTTGCATATAGAATTCAAGTTTCATATAAATTATTTTAAATGCTTTAGTGCCTATATTATGTGGTTTCAGATTTGTCGAGTAAACATTTGAGAATCCTACAGAACATCGAATACATAATATGAATAACATATATTGATATCGTGCTTCGTCGTTTATCTAACCGCAGAGGTAAATTAACAGTTTATGTATATGAGTATTATTCATCAAATTCAATTTAATCATTTCCTTAATTATGTTACAGACCATATATATATATATATATATATATATATAGTTTTTAATGACTGACTACTTTGTTAAATTTATTTTTATTTATGAATTGTTACGCTCTCGACATATTTGCATAAAACAATGAAATTATTAAAACTAAATTCAAACGTAGCTGTGAACATTATACACATTTAAACGTAGGTATATATGTATAATTTAGTTTCATAATGTTTTTAATTTAGTAAAAAACAAAAATCGATTAAAAATAATAAATGGGCACTATGCGTGCATATGTGTAGTGAGTACATTTTAAAAAGATATTTTATGCAAATGTACGATATGAGAAGCCATTAAACCTTTTGACAATATTGTTTAAACGTGTAAATATAATATATTTATTATTTTACGCTGCGACAACGTATAGTGATTAGTGATCTATTGTAAGACTGATGTAGTCTATATCTGAAAGAAATATGAAATAAAACTAAGTTAGTATTTATAACTAACTAACCAAAATTGAATAAAAAAAAAAAATAGAAAATTAAAATATATATACATCTCTAATCGAGAACCATAGAAATAATTGTTTTTGTTGGTTTCACCACAGAAGATTGAATTGTATATATCAGGTTAAGTTAGATTTATGTGAATCTATTAGTTTTTTGTGATCCTACAGAATTACTTCGTCTGGCGTGAGACATATAGTTTATTTTAGTATGTTAACATAATATACTAATCGACACAAGATTTAAATTTGATTTTTTATTATATTCAGTATTTACCTAAAGGTTATATCGTTTAGTTTATCATTTTGTTTTTTTCTATGTGCCTAATACCTATACTGTAAGCACATATTATATTATATGTGTATAAATCAGTGATAACATTTTAAAATATCTAAACGCTGTTTTAGAAATAAATTTATACGACACTGTGTCTTGTATTCATTGTCGATGAGTTGGCCGAGTATGTTGTGTAAAAAAAATTTCATCCAAGGTTTTGCTCGTTGAGGAAGGTTGTGTATTTTTAATGGGCGCGTCTGTCGTCGATAATAATAATAATAACTATAATAATATAAATAATAATAATATAATATAATATTAGTTCGTTTTAAATTAATCTCGCGGCCGCCATATTTCACCGGCTACCTCGTGTACTGTGTGTAGGAACACGGGCGATGGTCGCGCGTCGTCGCCGCCGCTCGTCGAAACTATATATTATAATATATATCTTATACGCAGGCAACGCGAAGTATATATAATTCACACACACACACACACACGCGAGTCTAATGTACAAATTTACATACTTAAAACAAGTATATACATGGACGTTTAATATATTTTATGCATAGATGTGCGCGTAGAATATAATAATACAACTATCACGGTTTAACTATTACTACTATAATTACAACGACTACCGAATTACGCGGCGTACGTGTATTACAGTGATTGTATGTAGATGGTATATTATATACATATATATATATATATATATATATATATATATATATATATATATATAAATGCGCGGCGGTAGTCGTTCCGTGACGCGGAGGATTGGGACAAGTATAATAAAAATAATAAAAACGTCGAATAATGATGATATAAACTTAAAAATAAAAATGTTTAAAAAAAAAAAAAACGAGATAAAAATATAAGTAGGCGCTTGTTGAACGATTATCGTCGCCCGCCGTCACGGGGGCCCCGTTAACAGCTAATAAAAGTCCGCGCGTCGTCGGATTCCATTTTTATGCTCGTGCGCTCGTCTCGCCCATCTATATATTATATTAATATTTTATTGCTGGGACGGGTTTTATTTTTTTCTCCTGAAAGTCTGATTCGGTTTTAAATTTATTGTCGGCGACATCTAGCGATCGCGCGATATTATCGTTACTGCATCACCGTTAGAACACCCATAGGTGTATTAAATTATTATCATGTTAAGACGGGATCCGTAAATAATATGTCAGTATTCGACCTGATCTCACCGCGACGACGACTACCACGGTGCCGGGCAACCGCGTCATCTGTCGGACAAAAACTGTGATGCTTTTGCGTTTTTCATTTTTATTCTTTCTCCCTACCCGGTCGTCGGCCATTACCGATATATTATTTCGTTTTAATACGTATTACGCATAACACACACACACACACACACACACACACACACACACATATATATATATATCGTATATACAACGCTTGTGGTAAGGGGGTGGTTGAAAACGTGTTACGACCCTCTGGGTAATGGCCCGGCAATTGGGTCAGCCGTTGACCTTGGCATACGTGCACACGCAGCACAGCTGATCGCGCCCATAATGGATGATCGTCATAACATTATCATATTATTAGTTTATATATATATATATATATTTGTAGCTACATTTTAGATTGTACAATATCATTACGCGCATCACCTGATGATCATAGACATGCTGGAAAAACTCGTGAAGTCGCTTTCGGTTGCGTCCCGTCTTTCCATACATTGTTATTACAATATTTACACACGGTTTTCTCCGATTAAATGTATTGCCATATTCGCGCAGCATCCGCGGAAAATTACATAATACCTATTGAAGCTTTTCGTATCCCGTGATTTAAGCAATAACTACAGCGTAGATTTAATTATTTAAATATTTAAATAGTAGGTGCTTAACTGTGTTACTGTCGTCTTTACTGGGGTGTTACGCCAACACAACAAGTAAATTGTTTCAACAGTCTAACGTTCAAGTTTTAAAACGGAGTGAAGAAATATTAGGAGGATGTAATTTATATGGAAACGTAAATGTCTCCGTTTAATGAACTAAGAGTTTTGGGGACGCGCATTGGCGAAATTGATATAAGACAAAGGTTATCCTTTATATTTATACGTACAATGATATATATAACTACATAGGCCGTTGCGTATTTTAACCGTCCGTCGTTTTATACATCGAGATATCACGACGAAAACGTTGAAACTATAAATATTCATGTCAAACAGTCATTAACGCGAGTTCGCTGTATTATAATATATTATACTTGTATTATATATTGTTTGTGTCTACTTATTTTCGTATATCGGTCTAGACTCAATCTCGTCGCGTCGTATAACTATAATTTATAATACCCCTGGAATAATATAGGTATATACAATATACTTACATACATAATATTATGTACGATAAGTTTTAAAACGTATAATTATATAGCCGTGTACACAACCGTAATAAGTAGTTACTTAAAATATTTCATATAAATTTATTGTTGTAACAATTTAAAATTTTTAAATAATTAATTCATTACGCAATTTGTGTTATTATAATATACAGTCTAGACATACAAATTATGTTATAGGAATCGACGTGGTTACATACGAGCATTACGAACTCAGAAAAGTATCCACATAAAATAAATGCGAATTGAAATCACTAGTAAGTATTATTATCTTTGTCATTCAAGACATTTTCGAGACAGTTTCGTAAATAGTATATGTAGCGTACGCTTTCATCGCCGCAAGGTGGTAAAATAAAGAGTCGGCTCAATTTTTTAATTTATAATAAAAATACGTAGATATATATGTATACACACACACACACACACACACACACACACACCTATGTCTGTAATATCGTTTGTATTTAAATGTATCTACAACAAACATGTTAATGCATAATATGCGACTTCCTACAATATATATATAGGTATAGTTGGACCCGGTGCGGCGTAAGCGTGCTTGTGCGTGTATTTCGTTTATCGCAATAGTACATTGATATAATATGCGCAATTAATAATGGCGTTTATGAATAATCGCGAAAAGTATTTCACGTAGGTACCTAAGAGAACAATGTTGATTTTCACGTACCAACATCCGTACATAATATAAACTTTGCACATAACACTCGTATAAACGGTTGCAATTTGTAACGTAAATACCTATGGCCTATTGGACAAAGTTCTCACATCCGCACGGTGCTATTTAATATAAAAACTCGCTAATAATCTATACATCCGTTCACTGCAGCGTAGTTGTATACGAACACGATTTGTTCGAATACGCAATAATTACACGTTTCGGTATTACCTGATAATAAGCATCCATGTATATACATTATATATTAGGTGCAAGTAGGTAGGTACCCATTGAAAATAAATCGTTTTTATATTACAGTATTTATAATGGTAGATTGTTGTTTACGATGATGAAAAAAAACTTTTACAAATCAAATAATTTATACGTGTCCATTATTGTTGGAGCTGGTAATCGTTATTAGAATTTAATAGAATACGTAAACTTCCGTACAAGTTTCAGATTTACCGATCGTTGGCGTAAAAATATTGTAAATTTGGGAGAACGGGATGAAAACGTTTATATTATTGTAAAAACGGTCTGTATATGATGCATATGGGTGGTTTATAAATGTTGTAGACGAATACGCTTTTTTCAAGAGGTGTTTAAACGTTCGTGTTGAAATAATAAAAGTAACCCCGTTGTTAAGTATTATAATCATCAAAAAAAAACATTTTAGTTTATCCTGACCGTGTGTACCCCGTCAGGTAGGTACATTCAGTGTTTATGTATTATATAGCAGTTTTACCGTGCGTCGTCGAAATCTCCGGAATGATATTCAAGTGTACTATATAATATTATAATTATATGTATGTGCCTAACTACTTGTGCTTTAAAATTATCATTAAAGCATTATAATTTATTATATATATATTTTTTTTTTAATATTTAAAATTGTATTTACGTAATGGTATATAATATTTATTATTTAGTCATTGCTCCACATATTTATAATTGTTAAATAGTAGTATAATATATAAAACATAAGGCAATTATTTAATTACGTATTTCCAACTATATAACCAAATGGTTATCGGTTATATTATATCTTTATTCTTATACATTTTTATCGATGATTGTAGTAATTTATTCTCTAAATATATATGTTAGTTTATATGCTACATTCATATTCACTTAATAATATTTTAAAGTTATACTTAATAAGCAATTAGCAACAATTGTTATTAATTATTATCAATAACGATATAATATATCTATATCTATTATTCGCAACACTATGTCTTTGACTTAATCTTAATTTTCGTTACTTCAGATATAAAATTGAGTAATAGTTTCGCATTCATTGCCTTGATAATAAAGTTGAGTTTATTTATAAAGTGATTATAGATATACTCATATGTATAAGTAATACAGTCTCCAGAGATAAACGAGGCATATGGATTAAAAGACTTGTGTCGTTTTGGCATTTGACAGTTGGCAGCTCTTCAGATAATTAATTTTAATTTTTGAAAGTAGCACTTAGATTAGTGTGATAAAAATATTTCTTAACTTTTACAATCACTCCACTGTATATATCTACTGTTTTGACTTCAATCAGTTATAATTATTAGGTAGGTATCTAAAGATATCGTCATAAACTATTATCCAGAATTATAATATAATTATATTCAGAAAATCATGTTTTGTATTTAAATTATGAAAAATGAAAAAGATGCCTACTGTTACATGAATTAAAAGCCACATATTTAGGTATTAATGTAAGTAATGATGCCTTTAACATGTATGAGCAGGGCCGAAGGGGAGGGGTTAACAATTTTTTTTAACACATACCCGAGGTTCGATAAATCTAATAGAATAAAAAAAGAAAATATTGTAAAAACATTCCGAAATAATTGAAGGTCTTTCATCAAAAATAAATATCATCCTGAACATTATACATTATACACGTACACAAAATACGATGATTATCATTATATAACGTCCGTTGACATGACTATAGCTGTTACTCGTTTTTAACCTAACGATATATTATAGTATATAGGTAAACAGGACCGCGGGGAAACGCGCGAGTTTTAATTTGTTGGTAAATCATAATCGTTCCCTAAACGCATATTTGTATAATACGAGCACTCACACACACACGTACCCAGTTGCTGTATTTTACACGATGTTTACTATTTACATAAAGTAGCAGCGGTACACATAATAACAGTAATCACCGTGTTGCGCGAATTCTTCACTAATCAAAACGCGTCGCAGTAAATACATACACACAGTTTATAATAATATTCGTACAATATATACCTAATACCGCGATATAATATTTTATTATAATGGCGTTAACCGCTGTAAATTACTACACACACACACACCACACTCATTCACGACGGAATTGCCCGGTAATTTGTTATGAACCGCCATAATCAATACATCGTATAATAATAGTAATATATATGCGTAAACCTATATTATAATGTACACATACGTTTATTAGCTGTACTCCACATAATAATATATAACTACGCGTCATATATGCATTCGCGGACACTGCAGACGGACGAATTGAATCGTAAACACCTCGAACGGCAGTCCTCATTATAATATAAATATATAGGTATAAAAGTATACCTAATAGGAGATACCGCGAGACCATATATATATATACTCTTATAAGTTATGTTTACAATATGTCCATATGTACATATATTCTGTCCGCATTATTATGGCACGTTGTCTTATTACAAGTGTGTCTACGTCTCAGAATAGATATTTGAAAAAATATAATAATATCTAGCGTTGCAATCTCATCTGGTAAAATAATAATATATGTATACACTTGACTGCGGTAGTCCACATGCGAGATAGTCGTGATAATGTGTTATAAAGACGCAATATGCGTTTCGTATTATTATACTGCTGCTGCAGTAGCTGGACCCGGATTTTTATAGCCTAAGAATTATGGTTGTCTGATCATGCAAAAGTTGTACCAGCGATACCGGACTCACGGGGTGTCGTGGTCGGTGACATTTACATTGTTTTTTTGAACGAAATTCAAGAATTTTCACGACTGTTTATATATAATGCGGTACACGGATCAAAAAACATTCACATCAAATAAACACATTTTCAAATTTATAATTTTTAAACATTGGCATTGGTTATAATGTTTTTTTTTGAATTTTACTCGGGTTATAGAACTCGTATTATAATATAGGATTATATATGTATATATATTTGATTGGATTTATTCAGTATACCTGCATTAATTGCGGTTGTAGTTTAGTTAATGACTCCAATTAAACATTTTATTTTTCAATGAGTTTTTTCAATTTCAAGGTTAGTCTGTTGCACTTTTTAAAACTTAAATCATATCAGTGCATTTTCATCCTACAATTTTCTTTATATTAATTGTTTTCTCTTTGTATAATTATTGTTATATACCTATACTTATACCATATTAAGTATAAATGCAATTTGCCCCATCTAGGTATGTATTCATGTTCTCAACAGCAGTTTTCGTTTAATTACGGACGCTGCACAACTTCCAGTACAATATCATGTATTATCCTTTATTATTATTATTGTTACAAACATTATATACTCAGCACACAAGTTAAACGTTTGATGTGCATTGCGTATTCTTTCACGCGGAACATACTAATATTGTTTAGGATGTTTTTAAAAGCCTTCACTGAAAAATGTCTTTAACTCATGACCTGAGCACACACATACATATAATTCTATATAATACCGATGGAAAATCCTATCACTAAACATATTATGTTCCGGGATAAAGGTAATATGTTCAACAGTTTCATCGTAAATCGTAAATTATTATTCATTATTTAGCGATATAGTTTGTTTACAGTGTCCAACGCCGCTGTTAATTGTCTGGTGTATTAAAAACATAATAACTCTATGAGAAAAGAAATTTTAAAAAAATATGTATGATACGGATATAGCTTTAATGATATGTAAGGTCGCTTGAAAAGTTATCACGTGACGATAATTATTCGTTTCTTCTTGTTCGTTATAATAATATATTATATAGGCTTAATGTTGCAGTGTACTTATATTTATACATAGTTTATTCGTTTGTTTGATGTACAATTAAACAGCCGTGTGGTATAGTTATCAGTATGGAAATTTAGATAACAAATATATAATATTGTTTCGTCAATTTCAATTACGAGCGCGTTTATAATTATTTGTATTAGTCGTATCGTACACGCCTAGGGTGATTAGAAGTACTTAGATGAAATAGGGCCATTATAATATTTATGAAGTGCTATGTACTCGTATACCTATAGACACATGAATAATATGTAATGCATTGAAGATATCATTATATTATAATAAATTTAAAAAAAACTGTTTAAATTCCGTTACAATTACATAACATTGAACATTATCATGACACACGGATAATATAATGCATTGATGTCTTTTATTGAATATAATCTTATGTTCTTATACCGTTTATAGTTGACAATTCGATAGGATAAGATAATTAGGTATGTCGTAAAGTCGTGTATTATTTACGGTTTAATTAATCGTTTTTCTATACAAAATCAATTGACAACCCAACACTAATTGCAGCAGAACGTTTTGTCCAAACCGAATTTCTGAATGAAAAAAAACCTATTTTTATTATGTATTATAAAAATAATGCGTTTGAAGAAAGGTTAAATATTTAGTATTCACTGATAGTGATATTATTTTTGTGAGAAGATCATTGCATGCCTATTGAGATAATCACGTAATGTTTATATTAATTATTATATCATACCGAAATAAATCGCTGGATGAAGACTTCTGTTGGAAATGTGTTTTACAAAATCGAACCCTCAATATATATATATATATTTATTTATATTTACAAATATTAAAATATACGGACAACGGTAAACTGTAGATTAATATATAGTCGTCATGACACCGCGATCGAGACGGTGAAATCTTTTTCGCGCGACTCGCGACTCGTCGTGACTACTGGCCTTATATATCTGCGCGATTATAATATATTAATATGCATACTACCTATGACGCGTACGCAGTATTACACGATTTTATATTATTCATTGCGGCGTTTTTGTATATGGGGGCTAAATCGCATATTGATTACACCCTGAACGAATTCCCCCCCCCCCCCCAATCGTAGTGTGGCGCGTGTACCTACGCCACCCGATGATTTATACACACACACTCTTACATCAATGACCTTTTAAATAACTGTACACGCAGCATATAACATATATATATATATATTACAATACACACGCATTATTATTGTTGTAACGCGTACAACGTGCATAAATAAAGGAGAAAAGTATTCCATTAAATGTAATAATAATAATATCGTATACACGTGTGCGTATACTGAATAGGTGTACATCTCGAGCAATCTTTTTTTTTATTTTTTGTTTTTATAAAATACGCGTGTTATACTCAACAAACCTATAGATACGACATTGTTGCAGGGTCATCTCGCGGATACACACGACGACGACGACGACGACGACAACGCTATACTCGCGGATCTTTTCCGTCCCGCGTGCGCTATCGAAACGTGTATAATATACCCTATATATATATATATATGTATTATGCGCGTATTCATACATACCTGTATGTATATTGTGTATTATATTTTATAAACGTCGGGTATGCTATACCTATAGTGTACAATAATATGCAGATTGTACCTGCAGCAGCCTAACCTACGCATACGACTTGGAGAATACTGCAGCTCAGATTACAATCGCGGGTAATCAGCAATCGCATTAACTGCATGTGTTGCTAATAATACACTATGTATAGTATATACTCATTTATTGTGGTTCGCGCTTGTAGTTTTTTTTTAACGTCTAATTAGAGATTGCATTTTTTTCAGGCCAAACACTTCACTGGATACATATGAACACACTCGACAACATCAACTAGACTCAACGATAATAATTATGAAATGCGATATCGGATATACGTGCTGAGCTGAATCAAAAAAATAATATAATATATTATACACCTATGTGAACCTAATGTTTAATATTTTAATTTACACTAAACGCTTTGTTGTACCGCATATACATCAGCATTAATATATTATATAAATTTACATATGTATTGAATAGAATAATTTATACATCTATCCATTTGTCTAATTAAAATGTATTTTTTACATAATTAGTGTTAATAAGATTACAAGAAGGTTGTGTATTTATATATGTATATAACATGTATGCTGCACGAGCAATAATTTAATATATTGTATATAGGTACTATAGTGTGATTAAATTAATTATTTTCGGATTTACCGTTGAAAGAAAATCAAACAATCAGTTGTTTATACATGAATATACACACCAAAAGCCGGGTTATGAATACCTACTTGATAATCATCAATCAATATGTTTTAACTCGCCGAATACGTATATATCTACCGTAGTGTAAATTATCAATTTATATACTTGTAGTTTAATAAATTTAAAATAAACATCATAATCGCATATAGAGATTAAAAACACAAAAAATTTAAACTGTATAAATTATAATATTTGATAGACGTATGTATAATGGATGATTATAATAAATTATAAGTTTATTATAAGATATATACTTAAAAATGTATTATAGATTATAATATATAAATTATATAGGTATACATAATTTACATTTATTTAATAAAATTGTGAGCTAATCCTTGGATAATTTTGTTCGATATATATGTGTATATATAATTAAGTTACGGGAGTAAAACATCTTTGAGAAATATATAACAATAATTTTTTTTTTTTAAATTTATTTAGTTTTAATATATTAATGTCATACAACACTATTAAGCCAGTCAATCAGAACCTTAATCATCGATTTTTATAAATATTTTAAAAATTGTGTTAACAAATTTCCAGTTAATAATGTTGAAATCTACTTAATACATTTTTTTATATTATCTCCTGGTATAGAAAGAAAACATAGTATATTATATGGCCAATAAATAATATTATAAACGTTGTGAAATTTGTGCTTAGAATTGTACGGAATATCGCGCTGGAATGTGTTATTAAAATATTATTTACATAAACAGTTAGTAAATGAATGATCAAAAATCAAAATATCTGAAGCAATATTCGAAATATTGAAGTGTGTAAAAAACACTAAAACGGCACCGGACGTCTTTGGAGACGTATAGCCTAATTGTATTCCCGAGTGATTTTTTTTTAAATAAAACAATTTTTTCGTTCCCCTGTACTAGTTTAGTACAATTATATAATTTTAAGCACAATTATCATTATTATACCAATATATGACCGCCAATGATGAGTTTTTTTTTTTTTAATTAATTTTTATAGATAAAAAAATTCAAAAACAAAAGGCTAAAAAATATAGTACCTATAATAATAACATTTTGTTCTCGTGGCGTGCAATTGGCGATTATTGCGGAGATATAATAATGACGTGTCATACAATACAATCATATACGTATCGTATCACATACCGTTATTATGTACACGGAAAAAAGCGGGAAGAGAATATAAGCTAGTGATAGATAAATATTTAAATAAAAAAAATACTCTTTTTCGTGTCTGTACCTAGAGACTGACCTGCAATGGCCATCCACGGGTAGAACGTATGGTTGTTCTGTTGCTGGTTGAGCTGCAGGGCCTGTTGCTGGTGACCGTTGTTGTTGATACCGGTACATGTGTTCCACGAGGCGGACAGCGAGCCGGCCGAGTTGCGTGCCGAGTTCGGGCTAGCGCCGGCGCCATCCAGGCCGGACACGCTATTGCCGGACCCGTAACCGACGCGGGATTCGGGCGTGCACACGTTGGGCCGGAGCAGCGACCCGTTGGCGGCCGCAGACGCCGCGTTGCCGGGCCACACCACGTCCTTTGGCGACGACGCGTAACCGTTCTGGTGGGCCGCGGTCGCGGCGTCCGATTTTCCGACGCATGGCTCGGTCTTCGTGTAGTTGAGACCGGCCGCGGCCACAGCGGCCGCAGACGACTGATCGCTACCGCCACCGCCGCCCGAGCCGCCTCCTCCGCCGCCACCTCCGCCGCCGCCGACACCGCCGCCACTGGAACCGTAAAGCTTGCACGCGGCCGCGGCCACGGACGCGTCGTACGGGCTGTCTTGCGGGGCCCTGGACTGCGATAGCCCGTGATGGTGATGATGTTGCGACGACGCATACGGCGACATGCCCAAACCGATCGGAAACCGGTACGCGGCCGCCACGGCGTTCTGGTCGTGGTGATGCGCCGACGACGACTGGTGATGGTGATGTCCACCGTAGAAACCGCTCTGCTCGAAATACGAATTCATCTCGCGACTGTGTTTTATGACGTGTGCTTTCGTTTGATTTTCGTCCGCTCGCAAATCGGTGCACGCTGCACGCGGGGCAGAGGAAAGACGGTTTCTATTTTTTTTTGTCGACGACACGCCGAGAACAATTTCCTTCGTATTACGCGGCAGTCAACGATACATTTACGAAGACACAATACGATTATGTTTTGTCAAGATCGCATAGCTCGGGTCGGTGCAGGCGTACAAATAATATTGCACACACGCAGACACACACTCACGCTTTGACGCGCGCGCACACACACACACACACACAAACACACTATATATATATATATATATATACGAAAACACTTTTTGTCGGCTTTACGAACCGTTTAATTTGTCGTAAAAAGGGTCATCTCGCCGTCGTCGTGTATCCAAACGGGTCGTAAAACTTGCGCGCGCGACCGCGGTTTTTACGAGCAGAGTATAAAATTTTTAACGACGACCGACGGTGTACAATATATATATATATATATATATTATATCGCGCGAATTGATAATAAAAACGGAAGAAATCCGAACCGTGGTCAGTAAACACTTGAAAAAAAAACGAAAAAAATTAATTTACGAAATTTCCGAAAAGTATAATATTGCACGAGGGTATAGTAAGTCGGTATTTCGGCCCGAGGGAGAGAGGACGACAGACTCGACGATCCGCGATTTTCGGTTTTAACGATATTATACTATTATTATTAATGTTATTATTATTATTTTCGTCCGTGTATGCGCTTTAAGTGGTTATGACGACTTAACGACGGGACAATCAGATCGTCACTGGCGCGCACACACGAACGTGCCATGTGACTCGGGTCGCAAGCGTTCGAAAAAGCCCCCCACCACCGCGAAGGCCGCCGCCGCCGCCGCCGCCGCGCACACGCCGCCGCTGCCGCCTCGCGGGGATCTCCCGTTTTCGTCGCCCGTTCGCTTTTTGTTGCGCCATTCGAGAGAAACGGGTTGCAGAGCGGCGGCAAGAGAGCGCGGCGCGCCGACTACGGTGCGGTCGTTCGGGTGGCGGTGGTGGGGGGAAGAGCGCCGCGGAAAGACCCATTAAAACGGAATCGCCGAGAGCCTTTGATGCGCGGGGCGGGGTGGTGGGAGCCGGGCCAATAGCCGTTCAATTCGTCATGGCCGTCGCGCGCGGTGCCCAGTGGCGCCCGGTCGCGCCGCCGTCGCGTTTCCTCGTCGTATTCGTCCGCCGCCGTTCCGTTTGCGTACCCGCGCTGACATCTACCGGACGCGAGTACGACGATCTGCCGACCTGGTAACCGCAGGAACGCTGTTTGGTCGTTTTTTTCGAAACTCTTTAACAATTATGTTTAAATATTAATACGACTCTTGTCTCATGTCTACTCTGCAAGTCATCCACAATCTATTTAAACACGAAGTGTTGTAAAATTAATAAATATTTGAATCAAAGAGTAAATACAGTGGGTGGTGATTACCTACATGTCGCGGCCATAAGATTGAAATCTCGAGTTTTTATTTTTAATTTACGACGTTTATGTAATCACATGACGTGTCCTATGAATAATAGTAAAATCTCTATATGCGCAAAAACATATTAAAAATAATGTTTTAGATACCATAAAAACTTGATATTTCATTCACACAGAGGCAGTCTTGAAATGAATTTAGATCGATTTAGAACGCTTAGGTGTTATACAATAAATCGGACGAGCCACGAAACCCATCATGATGCAATTGCAACCAAGTCGGATCTACAATTATGAGTCTCGATACGAATCGTCAACGGAGTAACCACCAATGACCAATATATAAGACATTGTCGACCGCGGCAGTGGCAGACACGAGCCACGGAGGTTTTCCACATATATAACACACGATATTATGGATATCGAATTTTATGACACAAACTTTGGCAATAAAAAAAAAAAAACTTTGAACGACGTAGTTCGATAAAAATGTAACACTCGGGGGCATTTGCATTATCGTCTGATATCTGTGAGTCGATCTCTACATACTATATAAATAAATTCGGTCGTTAAATGTTATGGCTTTTTGTGACGTTCTCTCCGCAAAAACCGACGAAATATAATATTGGGTGTAGACTATATTATAGGTATCTACAAGACTACAAGAGGTATCCATAAATAAATCAGCGCAGCAGTTAAACTGCGCGCATACATCACTACGTCAGTCGGCAATGATTGTTTGGTTTAATATCAATTATAATGATTCTAAACATAAAATAAATTCTATATTGTCAATATTTTAAACCGTCATAGGTATAAGAATGTTCTCGTGTTGAGTACGCCGACTCAATAATAAAATACGAAACGCACGATTTATCACAGTTTTCGAACCGTCGTTGAACTATCGTGTACACAAACATTCATATAATGCGGTAACGTTTATCTGGGTCTATGGGCCAAAAATAATTAAAAGTTAAATAAACGTGCACTAATACAAATTTTAATACATTAGTTTTACACATACATATTTTATTTAAAAACAATTACTAGGTATATAACACGAGGTGAGTTTAACTGTTGATTTTTAGCTTATCGCAAACGTTTGCAGGTATAATGTTATATTATCTTTTACACAAACTCGTTTTAAAAGCAAGTTCAAAGTCCAAAGTTGTTTATGATCAAGCCATTCTGAGCAGTTACAATATGGGTGTACATTGTTTTTAGTTTTTTACTTTTCTATCAACCTTTTTTTTCAGACAGGAAGAGTGACTTATGAGTTACAAATACCTATAATACTGACCTAAACACATAGCTGCATTTGCATATCTACCATTTGAGAATTGAAACTGTTTGTTTACTCAGAAAAAAGTTATTTTTCGTTTTATTTTCCGTAATTGTTTCCTCGAGCGCGTTAAGAAAAAACGAACAGCAAATATCTGTCAAATAAATAGATCTAAACAAGCACCTCGGTTGTAAACAATATCATATTACGTTATGAAGCGCCAAGCTTCATTCGGAATCATTTTGTGTGCGGCGGCAATCATTCCATCGTCACTGCTTGAAAACAATATTCACACGGAGTCGATTGGTCGAGTGATGCCTGACGTCTGGTTCTTCAGCATATAAACCCGAGTTAACCATAAAATTCTGTTTTTTTCACCATTATTAATCGAACCCAATACAATAATGACTAATGTACATATGACCGGAGTAATATATGCCTACAAAACAAATTATGACGCGATCGTGTGTAATAATAATTATTATTTCAATATTCGGTTTAAATTTTTTTCAATAAATCGTAATATCGTACGTTTTTAATCGTCGTTGTCCGTAGTTTATTTATCACGAGAATAAAAGTGCTCAATAATACCTATGCAGTTATCAGTGAATATGAAATATACACGCAGTGTAGTTCCAGGAATAACCGATAAAGCCGCGTTGTGCTGAGAATAACAAGTCCGACAATAAAAATAAATAATATTAATAATATATTATGTAAATCACATAATAATATATAAGTGCGGTGCGTATCGTCATTGCGTCCGAAAAACCGATTCTGTTTAATGATCGTCGTACAAGATTTATCAAACAATAACGGGCGTTCTCGATAATTATAATATTATATATGAAAAGTGTCATTACTTGGACAGTTGCCTACAGTTTCCAAAACTCCACGACAGTCGTTAGTCATCCGGCTGCAGTTATCACTAATTAATCAAACCTATTAATTATGTAATATATCTTTGGAGTAATGATACGGTATACCTAGTATTTTGACCGGTTGGAAAAAGCGTACCAACAGAAAATTGCAATAAGTCACGTAAATTATTTATATTACAGAAAAATCATCATTGTCTTAGAATTATTAATCGACAATGTTTAATTTTTCGTCAATTATTTGTTTTACGGCACACCCCTGTCATCAATCAACTCCTCGTTTCTCTGTGTTTAGCCGCAGTCGAACAAAAACGCCAAATCATTTCATTACGATAACTTGTATTATGCCTACGGGATAACAAGCCATATACGCTTACAACCCGATCGTTGCTTCAACATACTATGCATTGCAGTTACTCGATCAAAGTATATTACGATATTAGCCATTATTAGGCGGCTACATTTTGCACCGTAGCTTATCCATTACGCATTCGCGGACGACGCGAAAACGATTAGATCGAAATTAGAGACGACGACGACTAGACCGGGCGCATAGATATATCGGACGCCCACAACGTTGACCGATCACAAACAGAAAATACCGCGATTGCCGCCCATTCGCCGAGAGTATTACCGCAACGCCTGGCCGACCTTACGGCGGTTGCGGGTGTATACAGAGAACACAGGATTTCACAATTTACCCATCAGCGTATGGATTTCTCGAACACACATGGAAAGTCTTCCGCGTTTTCGCCAAAATCTGGAGAAGTCCCGAATCCACGTGGTGGGCCACCTATTATTCGGATACAACAGGTAACCACGGTATATTGTGCTGCCATTTTCAAATTACACGCTTGTCGCGGCCATTTTTTTTTTACGCATCTTGACGCGCCTCTGTCCGATTTGCGATCTCACCGGTTTCGCGTATGTTTTCATCCGTTCCGCTTGTCTGCGAGTAGGTACATATTATAACAATGTATACGATGTTGTATATACTACAGTGAACAGAGTTTCAGTCATCTCTGACTCGACGATAAAACGTTTTCCTAAGAATCGTGTGCCGGGATCGCGCGCCAAGATAGCAGGATGCACAAAGCCATATCTTATTATATAGGTAAACTGCAGGTTCATTGCGTGTACTTATAGTCAGTTGAAACGCCTCTACGACTTGTTTAGAAATTAGAATTTATTATATTCGCGTACAAATAACAATATGTGGGTATAATGGGTATATAGGTTTGAAAAATCACTAAAATGTATAAAATGACTAATTTATCAACACGTTACAGGTATATATATTTTTAAATTGATCCAACTCAGATCTTTGGTACGCTGTTAAACAGAATTCTAACATATTTTTATCAAAATCACTTTCTAAGTCATTCATATTTAAAAAAAAAAAAAAATACGATAGAATCAAACAAGTAAACTCATATTATTATATGAGTAAAATGTATGGCGTGTTGTTGCGTTGAGAGACTTGAAACAAATATTAACAAGGACATTTCAAACTTAAACTGAATATTTTTAAATTTTGGCTCAACACGTCTTATAAACTACAAACATCAATAATATCAAATATATTATATGAAACTTAGATTTGGCATTTTAAATGATTCAAAAATATTGGAGGGAGGGGGATTGATAACTCTAAAATATATAGAATAGCTACCTAACACTATTACCTATGTGTATTATCAGGAAATGGTTCTTGCGCATGTGTCTCATCATCGTAATTCGTCTAATGAATCATTTTTATTAATTATATATATTTTAGCTATTGCAGTATTATTACTCCATTCATAGAAAAACACATAATAAAAACATCAAAATCATTGAAATAATACATTCTATATTTGAGTAAAATCCTCGAACTATTATTTCTACCTACAAAAAATCGAACAGTTATTCAAATCATTTTTCACATTTCAATAAAAAATATTTATACAAATAGGTACCTACCTGCATACGACATAACATGTATAAACTTATCTATACAATATACGCTGCGTATATGTATAATTATTTTAATAGACGTCCCTCATATATATATATATATATATATATATATATATATATATGTATAATATACCAGGTACGCACGGGACGTTTTTTAGATTTGCATTTTAATTTAATTTGCCGCCGGCAGCGTAATGTTGTATATTCTCTATAATATAATATATTAACGTTTTAAAAGTTGTATATTATTTAATATATTGCAGTAGGTATGTATAATATATTTATGCCTATATGTATGTATGTGTTTCTCATAATGTTGTACACTTTAGATCGGATAGCTAACGTCATACAACAACTAATAATTATTTGGTATTACTGCAATTAACTGTAATATTATATATATCAAATATAATATTACTAATAGTTTATATATGTTTCATTAGAAACTTGTGTTAGGTATAGGTATACCGACATAATATATACCTGTAGTATATACCTACTTGTATATCTACTATAGAAAAATCACTGCAGGGCGAGAAAACCAAGATTATGAGCCACTCATTCATAATATATTAAATTACGGACCAATGCTGCGATACAAAATTGACATTGCGGTATACATATAGTATTGTATAATATATAAATTTTACAACTACCTATAATAGCAGCTATAAAATCGGAAGCCTGGTTTTCACCGTAGTACGATACACATCAACATTTTCATCGCTTTATTATAAATTTAATATACTGCGAGTCTTATACACATTATGTACTTGTACAACACACGATATAATATTGTTTATATAATAATTATGTCATTAGTTAATTAATATACATTAGAAAACAGCATTATTAAAGGACACAATATTATAACTAGAAACTACATTCGATTGAACATGTTCTTTCTCACCCACTGAGTTATTATTTTCTACAAGGGGAACAAAATATTTAATCCACTGTAGTACACAATACGTGCATTTCCTTGTCGGTATGATCATCCCAATTCGAATATTATCATTAGAATAACTTATTCTATTATATATAAATGTATAATTGACAAACACATTTAGTATTCTGGCTTATATTATTTATGAATTACGACGGAAAAATATTAAGATTTTGATTCTTTCAAATAACCATATCTGTTGCGTATTTGCATAATTTTTCAGATATTTTAACTACAGCTTGTGATATAGGTAGACAAGTATCCAGAATGCCTAACGACACATAGAAAATCCAATTGCATCAAAGTGCTACATCGAACGAAAAATCACGGTAAAAATATCAAAAATAACTATTAAAATAACAAAATCTCTGTAAACATAGGGCCAACACACAACTTTGTTGATTCCAGAAAAAAAAAATTGTTAATTTACAGAATATCAGAATAAAAATGATAAAATGCTCATTCAATTCAACAAGTTGATTGTTGAAATTTTGAAAGCAATGTAGTCTTCCATTATTATATTAACGAATATTTTTGTTACATTTATAAAAATACCATTTAATCCTAGTTGGATTCCTTGTTTGTTAATTTTTAGAACTTCCAATCTGTTTATTTTATTCTTTTAACAATATTGATTCTATTAAATATGAATATTTTTTTTTAATTCAATAAACTTGTTGATTCATTTTTAAAGCTTCTGGCTTATAAATTTGGTTCTATTAACAATTTTATTTATTAAAAATAAATGATTCTCAATTAGTTCATTTAACATAATATTATTACATTTTATAACTCACAAATTGTTGATTCATATAATTATGGTAAGGTTATTTAATCAACAGTATTTTTTTTTAAACCAAAAGTGAAATTAATACCAACATTACTTTTATATTTTATATTTAAGTATAGGTATATACTTATAAGTTATTATAAATAATAAGGTTACAATTTTTACCTCTAATAGAGTTTAAAATTGGGACTTTACTTAAACAAACAGCTGACCTGGAGTAATTATATTTAAACTGAAATATTGATTCTTAATGCTCGAATATGTATGCTAAGTCTCCTTCTACCAAGAATACATAGTATCAGTCAAAAAACAAAATAATTATACCTATCTGAACAAACGGAATTTCAGTTCTTGCAGGTGGTTTAAGAATTTGTGGTTCATTTCAACTAAACAAATTCAGTATACGAAAATTTTCCGTGATTGTGACGACACGTTAAAATAAGTTAAAATATACATACATTACTATATTTTTTTTTATCTTTACGTAGTAAAAATATTACATAAAAACCCTTGATAAACATTTTTATAATTTAAGTATAATTTCTTATTTCACCGTCAACACTTAAAACGGTTTTATGTTTTATTCAATTTATTTTTTATGAAATTGTTGTAATTATGTTCGTACATATTTGATATATGTTAATAATGAAAACATTTATATATATTACCTACATAATATACCTAATATTATATTTTATACATAATATATTCGAATGTTTTTCACTAAAACAAACATCGTCTGGAAAGAAAAATTAGGAATAAAACAAGTTTTCGTTCTCCTTGTGTATTATGTATATTTTGGGCTTATTATATATAATTGACCGATCGCTAATAAAGGACTTCCGGTTCATAACGATATTATTATTATAAAAATACTCATTCGAATGAGTTCACGGGAAATTTTGTGAACGCACAAAAGGAAATAGGTACCTACACCGAAAATATTGTTCTATAAGAATACATTTTTTAGCATGACGTGTATAATACTTATATGCAAGGGCATATAAGGCTACACTTATATTCGTTATTAATAATGGCTTGATAATTTGTTCTGGTACATCATTTTAGTAAAACAAGATACCGCGGACGGGTCTCGATTATATATTTTATTTAACAATATAGGTATATAATGATTAACAGAAAATAATTTGCATCCCCGAAATTTAATTGCTTATTTGTATGGTTGTATTATTTTTTGATAATATCATCTTGTAACAGGTTTCGTATAACATTTAATTTTCTAATTAAAACAAATTTAATTCTTAATGAAAACCTAATTTGTAATATGTACCCGCTGTGCACGTCCTGCTTTCAGTGTATATAATAATGTATAAATACGTTATTTTCTCCCACAGCACACAATATACTAAACATATTATGCATATATATATGTAGTATGTACAATGTACATATTAAAGTGGTATAAATCATAGTTCCGAATTAATGCGTATCTAAAAAAAAAAACCAATAAATCAATCTAAATGGAAAAAACATTATATTTTACCTTATCTTATCTATTTATCTATGACTATTAATCGTATGTAGTTACACGTTATATATTACATCAAGTTGTGAAATAAAAATTAGATACATATATATTATACACATATTATATATAGATATTATATATCTTGTAATGGTTGAAATTTTAAAACCAATTTGACGTAAAATATTATGATCAGACAATTAATTTTGAGAGATAGAACATTATTTGGATTTTCTCGTTTGTTTTTCGTTATTTAAATTTTGAATTGAATTATAAGCATTTTTAAATTTGAATATTTTAAATTTTACATACCTACGCCTTATAAATCGCTTTAAAGTCAAGTATAAAAAAATCTTGGGTATTCGTTTTGCTGTACCTATGGTTGTAGATGTATGCTGTATAAGCAGATACTTTATCATTGAGTAGTTTCTGACTAAAATGGATATATTAAACTTGAATTCAATAATAAAACATAATTGCATTCAAAATAATAATTCTGAGCAGAGATACGGTCTGTCATTTCTAAGGATATTTTATTATATATTTATATTGACATTAGTATTACTTATTAGTTATTAGTTATACGAAATATTTGTGAAAAAACAAATCGTGTAAATTATATATAAAATTAATATTATTTCATATAATATTACAATGTTATTATAGTTGTAATTAACTCATAAATCAATATGTACCCATGTACCGCAAAACAGTGTGAATAAGATTATTATGCGAAATATGTCAAAATTGTAACTTAAAGTTGTTAAATTTCTATAATTATAACTTATGAGAAACTTCATATTCAATTTTCAGGCTCTTTAACCAATAAGCATTAAAAGTATTCAAAATTTGAAATTTGAAATTTGAAATATTTTAAAGCTTGTATACATTTTTAAAAACTTCACTGTTTATAGAAAATGATAATAAGTAAAAGTGGAATGTTTCATATTTTTATGATTCATTTTTGTTGGCGCGTTCCTCTAACTAACTAACTAACGAAGTATCCTGCAGTTTTTGAATAATAACAAAAATTGTTATTATACGTTTAAATAAACCCGATTCTGTAAAAATGTGAACTTCAATATATTCTCCATAAATTTAACAAAACTACATTTATTAACAGCTGGAGTAAGCAAGTAAAGTATGAAAATATGAATAATACGCTCAAATATACCTCAATTATATCTATACCTATGTATATTGTATGTACATATGATTGCAAAATAGAATTTTATATTTTATTTGTGATAAAGTTATTTTATTATATTTTTATAATAAACCATTCAATTAATGTAATTTTATTATTTTAAAAACTGGTTACTATGTTATAAAAACGTGTATACATTAATTTACTGTAAAAAAATTGGGTTGGACGTCCTCGTAATTCGTATAAGACAAATTATGATTAAAATAAATATTTTCTAAGGTTAAAATCTAATATTTTAAAAGTGTAGCGTGTCACCCAAATTTCTAAGATTATAATTTTTGTAATTTTGCCATAATATATTAGCTGATATAGTCTCAGAATGTATTTTGCCAGTCACCATAAAACCTATAACACCGGACATGGTGTTATATAATTGTACAAAAAAAAGCACATGCATTTTTAATTATATTATATGTTATTATGTTAACAAAATTATATATACCTTTCATATAGCTTGGTTTTAAATAAAAATTGTTATAATATATCATTAAATATTATCGTTATACTTTATAGCTAAAAATGATGTCAACACCAATTTAATATCAATGTACATATATTATGTAGCGATTAATGTGCACGTATCTAACTTTTAAATAATACGTACTATATACAGTTTTATTACAATGTATTATAATATGTGTCTATTGTCTATAGGTTAGGTCTATAAAGAAATTTAATAAAATAAACTATAAATCATGTGCACGGGATAGTCGGATATAAATTATATACGAACTTGACTACTATAATATGTCTTATACATGGGAACAATTTATTTTAGGTGTACACTTAAGTTACAATCGTTATATCACGTTATATTAAACGTGAAGCTCAATTTAGATCAAGTTTAAAAAAAAAGTTATATTTGAAAAAAAAAATGTAGCAGTAATAAATTATAATATTTATTATCTTATTATATCCTTGGCACGAGAATGGTGAAGTGTGACTTCTGACTATTATATACTATTTACACTAGTACCAAAATTACCTATCATAATATTATTGTAAATTTGTAAATAAAATAATATATTATTATATTTTATATGTTGTTGGAGTGAATATCTTATACAGTTGATGACAATAAGTATAACATAAGTGGTTAAAAAATGTTACATCCTCCCCACGAGTAGTTATTAAATAATATTGTTGTTATAGAACATTAGTATAAATTTGAATTAGCATTTACTATTTATGACCACCTTGCCGATAGTGTCTGCGCACGCTTATGCTAAAATGAAATTAACTATACTGTGTACAATATACACACAGACAAGAGTGGTTCAATTCAACCACAGTATAAAATCAAATACATACCTATACATCACTATACATGCAATACGCATAATGTATATTAGATTTAATTATTAATTTAAGTGTAAACTAAATATGTGCCAGCAGTCATATAATTGTTGCTGTGCTAAATGTACATAAAATAAACACTGTACACGAAATATAATACGATTAAATTTAAATCTCGCTCGGTTGAAAGTGATGTACCTATAAACGTCAACTTCTGTTTTACACAGCGCCGTCATAAAATAACCCTAAATCAATTTAATGTACATAATATAATATAACATTTATATAAGGTATGGCCTCTATAGTAATAATGGTACGTATAGTATATTATAAACTATTAAAAAAAAACTACACGTATAATAACGACACATAAAATGTTGTTTATTAATTGGTGGTTAACGCGCCGCCTGACTAATTACGATTATTATTTATCTAACATAATTTTTTGCTTCTTTATAGCGCTATTAAACGCGCGTGATCTATAAAATTATACGACTGCAAACGTCAAAACACGAGTATACAATCAGCCGTGGTATCGGTTACGTTATTACAGAACACGGCTATATTAATTAATGTTTTTAACACATGATTACCGATTTTATATAGGTACTGACTTGTTTCTCAACGGTAATTTTTTTTTACGTGCAGTCTACCTATAATTCTATGTTTATCTACGTTGCAATTCTGTATTATTAAAATGTCATTGCCTAGGTTTTTGCACAGTGTTAAATGTTATTTATCCGACCACTTCCTATAAGTTCTGACACGTTGGGGTGAAATGATTCAGGTCGGTGCCGCCATAGATTCTCGATCCTCATGTAAAAAAAAAAGATTTTGATACGTAAGCACCTCCCACATAATGTTATAGGTATGATTATTAATAGTCGACGTGTATTTAGATACGTTTTATTTGCATTAGTTTTTTAGATACACGTAGCAATAATATTTATTATTATAAAAGTTTTTTAATTTTTTATCAAAACATTCGTGATACGTTATTTAATTATCCATAGGTAGGTACAAAAAAAAACTTTATAGCATTAGTTCAAATTTAAAAATATTATGAACACGAACAATTTGTTAAAATTAATACAATGATACTACAAAGGGAAACTCGTGATATGTTTTTTTTTTTATTATTAAAAATATCTATGTCGTGTACCAGACAAACGTGTGGCATTCGATTGTTGTTATTATGACAATAATACGTAGGTACATCCGAACGTTTTTATTCGACAGACATCGATACGGTTTACAGCGTGATGTGAAATCTTTTCTATAGTCAATCCAACTGTAACATCGTTATCATCATCTCGATGGTGGAGTAATAAGACAAATAATTTACAATAATATAATTTATTACTGACGGTTTAATCCCGAAATGTGTGCGGTCAGGCAACCGAGATTGCGTGCACGCATATAACGAACGGCGCAGCGCCGGAGTCTTCGGCTGTGAGGGACCAAGACGACGGACGCAAATGCCTTGTCATTCTCCGAGAAATGTCTCTCCAGGCGTCTGAATGTATTTTCTTTATCACGTTTGCATGCCAATACAATTTAAAGAATATTTTGATACCTGTGTATTATGTTTATAACACAAGGAAAGCACGTTTTTTTCTTTATACATTTGAGAATGGAAATATAAGAATTATTTGTAAAGGTAAAATATTGCATTTAGCCATTTAGATTCCTATATGTTATACAGTGTTTTGGCGTCAGGATTGTGAGGCGTGGTTTTGTACTATAATAGCAGGGAGGAATGAAAACATAACAATAATTTGTAGTTTATGTATAGATGTTAATCAAGACGTTATGATATACAACTACTGTACCTACCTATGTACTTTAAAATAACCTGCAGTGCATATTATAATTATACACAACGATATGTGTAGTTATAACTTATGACTTACTATAGCAATAATACAAATTACAATAATGCTGCAGCCGAGTGCCGCAAACACGCAATTTCGTTCGTCTTTTAATCACAGCGAACCGATTACATAATATACATTATGCATGTATATTGCGGGTACAATAGGTGTATGCTTTAATATACTGCTGCAAGCATAAGTGCATAATACATGGGTATCTCACAATTTCGTAGGTGTATAATATATATTTTATTTTCAAATATTGAAACCAGCCGGTTGTACAATATTTACTTAGATATCCTGTACATGTGTTATGTTAATGGAATTCAGAAAAGACTTCATGTAAACACACTGCAGATTAAGTCGACGTTCATTCTTGTATTAAATAATAATAATTGTAAACAAAACATACATTTGATGCAAACGATGCGCAACTTTTTAGAATATCAACCAATCGAGTCTAGACGACAACTACTTCGAAGATTTTCTTTAACGCTTATATACCGCGTGCAATGAAACGTCGGTAGGCAAGATTTTCAAAAACGTGGATAAAGATGTTTATCATCACCACGGTGAACTATAATTAAGGGGACCACAAATTTAAATCGTATATTATTCCACACGCGGGCATGAACGACGGGCCACTCGCTGTCGTGCGCCGAGTCGAGGGAAATCCGAAATACGGGTAGAATAACTTTATCTAACTGGCAATACATATATATATATATAATAATATGACGTATAAGTGTACAATACCTATATAGACGTAGGTCAGCGCGAGTCTATGTATTCTACGTCACACAATGTATAAATATAACGGTTTACGATGAACACTTCGCACATAATGCGTAATATTAATACAGTTTATGTACAATATATGAATAGTAATAAAATCAATAATGAGACGATCATAAAAACGAAATGGGCCTAAACAACGAGCGATGCTTAAATATGTGTGTCGGCGGTACCTACAATGCGCGCACACGCGCCGTTACAGACCGTATCGGAATATTTATTGGATCGTAAAAAAAAAAAAATAATAATAATAATAATGACAATAACAAACAGAGGAAGAAGTAGCCCATTTTTTTTTTTTCCGAGCACGCTTGTATACGCGTTACGTACGTATAATACGCGTGTGCGAGTACTCGTGTATAATGCATATATTAAATCGTGTGTGGTTGTTATATAATATAGTAATAATGATAATAATCCCGTGTAATAAACTGTCCATAAATGTTACTGGTAATGGCTAATAAAAACGGCTGCCAACAAGCTACTCGATAATAAAAGGCAAATATTGTTGTTATTGGTCGTCAACCACCGCCGACACCGACGCCGCCGCGCCGCGTAACGCTCTCGCACCGCGCCCGCTACGCGAGTTTATGTCCGTCGGTCGGTTTGCTCTCTGCGCAGTTTAATCGTCATACCTAACACGAGCACCCGAAGTCCACCACTGGTATTGTTTGTTTTTTTTTTTTGTTCTGCCCACGAAAATATTTCATTCCCGTCCGTCGGGGATCGCCCGTGGTCCGATGACGGATCCAGTATGTTTAAAATAATTTTATAATCGCAAGCGCCGCGTTTTCGATTTTCGTTACATTTTATATACAATTACGACATTGTTTTCTCGTCGGGCCGCGATCGAAATACCAATGCGTGTGACGACGTGACGTGGGCACGTCAAAATGTAAAGCACGTGCATAAGTTATTATTCGACGACGTTTCCGACTTTCTGGGAATTTAATTTTTTTCGAATCTCTTATACCGAGGGGACATCTGTGGGTGGAACGAAGAAACGCGGGCGCGTGCGGGCGGCGGCGCCATCTGTCCGGTTCGGCCTGGGGAAGGCAGCCGACGGTGCATCCCCTAAGTCGAGAACGCCGATAGAAGACTGTCGTCGGCATAATATTATTATTGTACAGCGATTTTTTTAAACCTCGAGTGTATTATTTTTCGAACGGATATTTTATAGAAACGGCTGAAAACGTCGATGAAACGTTCAGTCGTCACTCGTCGATATGTATGGGGAAATATTATATTTATTTATTTTATGGGTTATAGATCTACAGAGAAATGTTTCCGACACAACCGAAAATCGACCACATAGTAAAATGTACCACGATTATTAAAATGGTTTTTTTTTTTTTTTTTTTTGGAAAAACTGACAATTTTGCATTGCATAACACGTAATCTAATATGGCCAATAGTCTTACAAATATTATCGTGCGTACCTTATGGGATTTTACATTTTTTAGACTATTCACGATGGACGTGACGTATACAATATGATAGTTCTGCGAGATGGTTTATATGAGGTCAAAGTATTATGAACAAACTATAAAATAGTGAGAAACAAAAACGCGGCTGCTGCAGTCTGCGTTGATAATAAAATTTGATCGATTCTCGGATAGAATTTACAGTTACATAACTATATCTCGAGTATAATATTATATTATACGAGTATATGAATACAGGATAGGCAAATAATAACGATCGTTTTTTAATGAGTCGTGAGAAATTTCACGCAAGTATTTTTGCTGTTTATATTATAATAATATATACACGCGCGTGACGGAGACGAGTGAACAAATGAATATTTACGCAGACATAATGAGCTTATTATATCATACGACATACGCTTAATGTTTATATTGTCATTTATTTGCCATAGTAATAACAATATGATATTGGTTTTATTATATAGGTACTATTATTATGGGTGAGGTACTGTGTGGCACGCACACAACGAAGATTTCACAAAGAACTGGCATTGCTGTCTTATTCGATATAAAATCGAATTTTTCTATAACAGCGAAACACCTATATCACTCATATACGTTAAACTGCCGTTGTTTATAATCCAATAATCGTATATACATAATAATATAATAAGCTATTTGTATTTAATGCACTTAACGTTAGAACAGTTCGAGCCTACGCCAAGACTATTATGGGTATCTTAAAAAAAAAAACGTATTCGTTGTGTTAGTCTGGTACTGATGGTTAATTGTTATTCGTGTCGACGTCAAACCGAAAACGATGTGTTGCCGCATCATAATTTTGATTGCGGACTACTCGGTTTTCAAATATTGGGTTCGTCAACGTACTACTTCACACGTTTTCGTATAATACAATCAAAACAAAGTTTTTTTTTTTTTTCGCGTAAAGCTGTTCCGAACACCGCTATAGGTGCGTTAATACGCATAGAAACGGGTAACCCCATCACACATTATTACATCAAAAAACACAATATAATAATGACGTGTCATCTACGCCTGTGTATACAAGTATTATCGCCGTAATCAAAACAACAAATGCTGTGGTAATGACACTTCAATCGTTTACAATATTCGTTTTGTGATGCGGGTGCAACGATCTCGGCGGCGTTTACGAAACGTAGTGGTAACCGGCCGGTCATCATGGCGGCGGCGGCGGCGGCGAGAGTGGGTACGCGACGGACGACTACAACACGGCGCACCGACGGTGCTGTTGCTCGTCGTCGTCGTCGCCGCGGTGGCGGCGCCCGTGCGTGTTTGTGCGTGCGTGCGTGCGTGTGTGTGTGCGCGCCCGTGCCATCGATCCGGCGGAAAAAAAGGGGGAGGGGATAGCGACGCCGCGCCGGGCCGTTAACGCGTATACGGTGTGCGCCGCACGCCATTCGAGCCGTCGTCGTCTTCTCCCTCGCGCGTTCGGTCACCCACTCGCTCACGCGCGCACGAACACTCGCGCGGGACGCAATTTTTGTTTTTTTTTCCCCCCCCCCTTTTTATTCTCTTTACACGTACGCGGGTTACACCCTCGGCGGCCGACTGCCATTAAAAAAAAAAGACGCGCATCCGATACTATTACAACCTACGCGTCGTTATTATTATTATTATTGTTTCTATATACCTACCGAATGTTTTTGTTTCTTTTCGTTTACCATCCTATATGTATAATTGTATTGGGTATATACGATCTCAATATTGCGCGACACGCTTTCCTCTAGTTCACTCGCCGGTATTAATACTTCAAGTGCCTATAAGAAAATAACGGTGGTAAAAACGTGTCGCGTATAGTTCGTATCGTAATACGATAAGAGTTAAGGAATACGGATCTGGCGAAAAAACAGACGTACTGCTCGATAGTTGCGGGCAGTTTATATACTATTATTTTTCGGGTCACTCTTTAAAACCATAAAACATTTTTATTGTCCGTGTATGCATTATATACCTATGTATGTATACTTACTACCTTTAATATATTTTATTATATGGTACACAAAATATAATGTAGATGGTAAATTTTTTATAATTTTACGGATTAATATAGCAGCTTATTTTTAGCATGCGCAAGAGTCGAGAACAATTTATTATTTACTCACACATATACATACATATATATATATATATATATATATATATATATATAAATATTACGTGCTTCTTACAAGTATATAGATTGGTATAATTATTAAGAACATATAAAATAAGTTCGTATTGTAATACTGTACTTATTTAAAGTAATAATATTATTTTAAATGTCCAAAAATGTTCAATACCTAACTCAAGTTCTAACCTCCTGATTAAAAATATGGCTACATCTTTTAACATTCCTGATAAACCCCCTCGCAAGCTAAAACAAAATTAGAATTATGGTTTACTATTTTAGTAGTCACATATCCGTTTAAATAATGTTAGGGGATGTTACTCGTGGGTGACTTCCTCTAAAATGTCTTTAAATATTTTGTTTATATATATTTATGTATTTACAAATTACCTAATGTGCTGCTATAATGAATGTACAAATCGTTTTATATTTTAAAATTAATGAAAAATATGTCCAAAAATAAATTGTTAATTAATTGTTTGAAATTTCAATTAAAATATTCTCCATTCTAAATAAACTTATTCCATGCATGGAGACAGTTATTATATGGATGTTATTCAAAATATATATGTAGCGATATATTACAGAATTATATAGTTTTAATAAAATAGAGACTATTATAATATATTAATATGTTATAGACGTACTTGACGCAGTATAAATATTATATAGGAAAAGTTAAATAAACTATAGACACTTATAATTAATAATTAAAATATAATGTTTATTTTACTGAACAGCTAATCTAAAAGGTTATTATCATATTTATTGTATTCACAAAAAACGGTACGAGATTTTTCATCGCGTATACAAATATATAAAAATTTTAGATTATTGTGATCGTTTTGATCTACCATTTTGATTTTTGACTATTATCATTTTTAATCATTTGCCGATTTTGTGTATTTTTAAAAATATTGGTACATAGGTATATAATAATATTATATTATTATGTTTTAAATCGTTTTATGCGCACAGATATAATTATATATTTGCGCGGGATAACGCGCGCATTAATTTAGAAAGTATATAATTTTCGGGTTCATTTTCTCTTGACGTAAAACCTAATATTATTATGTACACAGTAGATAGGCTAACCAACCTAATAGTTTATATGTATTAGGTATACTACCTACTGCAGTACCTATGTATGTATAATGTAATAATATATGTAATATATACCTATATACAAGCGTCATAGATACGGCTTTGGTGGCGTTGGTGCTCCCAAATTTAAAGTGTAATATATACACGGAACCAATCATATTATAATACTTGAATTTACTTTATACATAGTTACCTATACTCGTATACATAAAATGTTACACAAGGAATTTGTCGGTGTGCGTAATAATAAGAACTCATCTGCTGACGGGGCTGCTTCTCTATATACTTGTTATTATGCGCAGGTTCGGGCCATCTGGTAAATATAATAATATTAAAAAACTCGTAAATATATAAACATTTTATAAAGCACAGACGACGATGAGGAGACTACGTGGTTTGTTTGTCCGCATAATATCGTAATATATTTAAGTAGGCAAAACTACCGTATAATCAAAATTAATTCTAAACATAGGTATAGAAACGTTACACACGCACCACGAAATAATGTAGAGAATTATACGAATATGCATACACACAATAATAATCATATAATTTTGGTCCATAATATTTCTAAGTGGATTTTTTAAAGAATAAAAGCACATAATTACACTTACATTTAAAACAATTTAAAACTCTTACAGTAATTTATAAACGCGCGTACCTATAACATCACGTCCGTCACACGAGACCAATATTTTACACTCCACTACAATGTAGGTATATAATATATAAATAGGTATGTGTAATAATTAGTATTAATAACTTACACACGTTAGCACCTAAACTTCGGTATTGTCGGACGTCAGTGTATACATATAATATTTATACATATTTATACGTATATAAGTACTCATATACAATGAATATACTAATATAGATAATAACAAGTAGACCGCGCGCACACTTGACGCTTTTATTTTATAACCTCGTCTCGAGTGCGTGCGTATATATAGTATCAATAGTATCAGACTGACGTAAGGCAGAACTGTTGCAGGTCTTGAGCCGTCGCGTGTGTATCCCAACATATATAAGACGACGATATATTATAATGTATACATTGTTGGCGTTTATAGAGCCGTCGTATTAAGTCTTCGTTATAAAAAATATTACATAATATACGTATAGGTTATACTTTATATAGTTGATATACTACATTAAAATACTATTATTAGCGAGTAGTATCACGTGGGGAACAACTGAGCGGAGAAGTGATGATGTATTGTCGTCGGAGCAAATACGACGATGGCCCAGATTATCACATATCACGAAATAATATTGTTATAAAGAAGTTGAAAACGTTTTTTTTGTTTTTGTTAGAAAATGTATTATATTATACATCTTATTACAAAAAAAATTTTGTTTTTTGAACTCTTTGGACATTGGCAGTATACATAAGTGACTGCGGCCAACCACCATCAAAAAAACAACAGGTATTTTTATAGGTATCGCGTATCTGTGTGATAATTATAGATTTCAATTTTTATAAAATATAAAAATTTTAAGACAAATTAAAATATACAAAATCAATAAGTGGTGCTCTATATACCCATCATACGTCATCACATAAATACATAGATACTAGTACTAATTATCATCTCTACTCGTCCCTGAACAAACTTTAAAATGTGTCTAACTTAATGGTAAAAAATAATATTTAAATGTTTAAGTAATTTACAATATAAATTAGCTTTCCGCATATTATATTGGCATGCATCAAGCATTATCATTAAACAAATAATATTTTTATTTTTTTATTTTAAGTTCAAGTAGACCAAAATTCGTGAGAACATTCTTTCATTAAACGAGAACACACACGTACACTATATTTATATTACACATTTACACACACAACTATTATCTCACCTTTTACACTCTCAAACGAAGTTTAAAAACAAATTTATGCTTGTATCCTATACGATAGGTTACTATACGTCCTATACTTTGACGAGGTATTTTAGAACATATTTGTTTCGGATGCTGTGTGATTAAAATATTATATACTTAATTATAAAACTATAACTATTCGAAACAATCTTATCGGCGGTATGTATTTATATATAGTTAACACTTTACATGGTATATATTATATACTATATTATACATGATAGCTTCGGGCGTGCGTCAAGCAGCGCGAGATGGCCATTTTGACCAGAACGCACATAAATATATTATATTATTCGTCGACTACTATATAATATATTATTATACACAGTTCACTATTATTTATTTTGTTTTTAACAATTTGCTCCGAAGTACCTATAGATAATCGATTGCAGTCCAATAGCAAACACAACATTCCGGTCCGGTTCCACTCGTATACCTAAATGACCCTATACGTCCTGCGCGTTACTATAATAAACTATTAAACGTATGTATTAGGTACACCAAATTTCGTCCCCCGGGGCTCGTGTGTAGACAAAGCACGTATATTATTATGGGATATAACTGCACATTTGAAATTTTGTCAAAACGATTATACACTTTCGGGATGTTGATACAACACACAATTTTCGTTAACAATTCCTTTCTAGTAGATACACGTTTAAGCTCACGTTTAGGAGCAAAATTATTATTAAACACATAAAATGACGATGGCGATGATTATGATGATGATAATCATAATAATATAATACAAGAAAAGAAACTCCAATCATTATTATTATTATAGGTAGACTTTTTTTGGACAGAATGGTAACCGCCCATCGGATAAGTACACCGTGCTGGACCGAGCCACGAACGGTTTTTTAATAGCTGTATAATTATTGATACGATCCAATCAATTTCGAAGGGCAGCGTTCACCACTGCACCGGTGAAAACAGCAAACAAAAACTAGTAGAACGCGCGTACCTATATGTATTATCTCAATCATGGGTTATAATTTAAAAGCAATACATTTTCGTTTTAGTTTTCGGTAGACCATAGTATCTGTATATGGTAGGTATTTAGGATTAGAAACAAGAATCGTGGCGGTGGTGGTCCTCAAAATACGCGCGTATTGAAAAACATATATATATATATATATAATATGTTATATTATATATAAGCAGCGTATAATAGTTATACTCAGATGAGATTGTAATAAATTTCTATGCGTATAAAATATAAACTATGGAAGATTTCGTGGCTTATATTTATGTCCGAAAACGTTGGACAGTCGGTTAATTGAGGACTGAGGCCATTGTACGGACCGCGGTCTTGGCTACACACATGTGTATATATATATATAATTTACATATATATCTACCATATGCGGTACGAACGATACGTTATGTTGTAAATATAACGCTCTTTTCTCTTCTCTTGGACACAAATTGAAACCGAGAGGATCTCGCCGATGCGGACAATGGCTCTCCGTGACAAATGGGAGACCCTATCGGGTTGATTTATATTATTTTGGATATTTTCGTCCAACGAGTTCTTATACACCATATTAAACCCATATATAATGCGTATTGTGTGTAATATATACATATTATATGAATTCTACTGACCTCTTTGGTTTTCTGTACGGGCAGTTTCCTTCGTCAGCCGGATATCTACTACAAATTATGTGTATTTATGCGATATACTGTAGCATATTATGCGTGTACATGCATTTGACCAATTACGTACCATCGCGTTTCAATACAACTAAGAATAACCGCAACTGCACCGCGATCGTCAATTTACACGATTGTCATCTGAAACACGACACAAAAATCATTATTAGTTATTATGTGTAGCTCGAATGTCGTGAATATATCTGAACACCCAGCATATTATAATATAATATAGTCATACGTAGGTATCTACACAACATGCGTTTGTATATACAATATATGTATGTACATTCAAATCGGCGTTTAAATGTTTTATATTTATACTGGTTATTCAGTATAATTTTTTTTTTGAAAAACCGTGCCTAAATATTTTTACATCGACACGAATCGATATTATTGCATATTAATTAAATACTTTCTTTTGTTTATCGCCGACGAGTTTATCGATTATCTTATAATGCAAAGTAATAGTTATAGGTATATATGACTAGCAGATAACTGCTGCAAGTTGGAAAATTCAAAATTATTATTCAGCGGATCATGGCCATATATTAAATATAAGACTGAAAGACGTAATTTTATGGAAATTCCTGACAACTCGCGACAGCGCGTGTTACAATAAACGCCGCCGGGGAGAATAATTCTTTGCGTTACATGCTGTATAGACAGAATTTATTAATAATTGTTAATATTACATTTGACCGTTAAAATCAATTAGGTATAACTGCAATGACTTTGTATCGCGATAGGTGCGATGATTAATATAATTAAATGATACATGAATAATTAATAATACGATAATGAGCCAATAATCGCCACGAGTGTATGATATCTACCTATATATAGATTATATTTATATATTATGGTCTAATCCACAGGTCACCATCTCTAAACCTTAATTAAGGCGTATTATTTTACATTTGAAAAGATTATATATACAAAACATAATAGTACCTATAAGTTTATTAAGTCATAGTATGTGATATAAGGCATTATTTATTAAATATATATCATTTATAATTTTCTATCCGGATAAATACAGTAAAAAATTAAAAAAGAAAAAAGTTAAGACTTACTATAATATTTTAATTTATAAAAATTCATTACTCGATATAATTATTTAATAATAAAACCAAAACTTTATCTGCCTAAATGCAAAAAATTCTAATCAAAATACCCTTCCCTCAAGACTTCCTATCTTACTATAAGACTCTTTTTTATAGAATTTAAAACTTCCATATTTAAATCATTTAATATAAGCATATTATCATGAAAAATTTAACTATCACAATTCTTCAAAACATTATTTATACAATTTAGTATTTTGGATGTTTTAACACTTATAAAAACTATTACCTAACATTCATATCAACGGTCAATTAAGTTTTACGATCGTTTTAAGTAAAACTACATTATAGTATAGAAAATAATATAAGTACGTACCTAATAAATTATATTCACTAAAAACAATAATATGTTATAAAAGTTCATCACAGTGTACCTACTACGGTAATATACTATAACCGGATATACCAATCAACAACAACAATAATAATAATTAATAATCATTTTTAAAATGTGATGCTTAATATTGAATGGAAAATGAGTGCGTGTGTACTACAGTGTTAAATAGGTATCTACTTATATACCTATAATATAATATAGGTATATTGAACATAATATTTATGCGTGCGTATATATGGCCTAATTGATGTGTAATATATACAAATGGTGATGCGGTAGAAGAAAATATTAGTTGGGCATCATGGCTTGGTCTTTTCGAAATCATTTTTATTTTCAAGCAAACGAATTACATATTATATAATGGTAAAACTCCACTTGCCGATGATGACAATAATAATATTCTCATGGCTAAATAATATCATTATTCATTAATAATAATAATTGAATCTTGCGGTTAACCGGAATTGAAACGGCGTGGTGCGGCGACGTGAAACTGCAGTATATAATATTATATTGTGTGTATAAAAAAGTAGAATTTATCGATGTACACTAATAATATTTAGGTTTATATAATTTAATAGGTACCTATAAAAAATGATTCCTGAATAAAGTTGGCCGATCAAAAACAGAACGTATTGATTATATTAGACATAAGCTAAAGATATAAATTACATTTGAAAACTAGGCGTCTTTATCATATTATATAGGCTCGACGAGATTTTTCCTATTTTTTTTTTTATTTCTTTTTATTTACCGTCTAAAACACGATCCAATTTTATGACTATTCATATTTTATAGAATAATTGTATAAGATTATAAAAGGTTTAAGTCGTTGACCAGTGATTATTTTTTCGCACCCGTTTAAGTGTTTTAACTTATCAAAATACGATATATAATAATGATCGTATATTCGTTTGTATACGCATATAAACATCATAAATAAGTATATAAACGATATTATATATGAACAGTGTACAGTGTACACGTGTACACGTATTAGACGTGTTTGTAAAAATATAAATACAAATTTCGACAAATTAAAAAGCACCTCCTCCGGCGAATTACATAACCTTACCAGTTACCATATATCTTCTAAATACCCATAGGTGCACAATAATGTATATAATCGATATACGTAGTTTAATAATTCAAAAACTACTCACTCAAGTTTTGATTTCTATATACATTATTTCAATTCATTATTTTCTCTGTATTATAATTTAAAAATAAAAAGTAAAATATAAACAAATAACTCGTTTGCGATAGTATGATAAAATGATGTAGGTACGTGTTACAGAAATATAAAATTTATCAAAAGTTATACGATTGTTGGTCATCACGGAATAGAGAATTATATACAACCGTTAAAAATTAAAAATAAGAATAATTTCAGTCATATTATATTTCTGTTATACCGAACGCAAGTTATTCTATTATAATATCTTGCCTACCATTAAATGAAAAACTAAACATCACTATAGGAAAATAGTACCTATCCTTAGTATTCAAAATTTAATACTGAAACTTCTGGTTCAAATTTTGATTTATACACAATACAAATTTTTAAAAAAATAAAAAATGATTTTATATGGAATTTACAGAAAATAAATGGTAGTTCTCATTTAACAAAATAGAAATTTGTTTATCAACAAATATCTAATTCCCTAAATGGTAAAAAAATATTCTGTATTTAAAATGTCGGTCGATATGTATATAACCTATTGAGTATATACTTAAATAAAATTCCAAAAATCAGAATTTTACGGCATTCTTAAATGATAAAAAAGCAAGCACGCTAGGTGAATCACTGAGTACTTATAATATATATTTTAAATTATAATATCGAAATAATCACAAGGTACTACGGGGTTGGTTTAGAAGTAAGTACCTATAGGTACATTTATAGGTTTGCGTTATAATAAATACAACATAATTATGGTACGATTTTTATAATTATTATATAATTATTGATATGTCTCGGGACAGCCGCACAATATACCTGCAGTATTTACGCACAGGCAAATAATCCACTCGCGTGTGCGTGCGCAATGCGGTGCGTTTCCCGGAATGTTATTATTAAATAATAGACAAGCGTCGGTGGCGGAATTTCTGGCGAACGGATGAAAAAAAAAATGTGATACGAATAAAATTAAACGGTATTGGAACGGGCTACACGTCGTGCGGATGGTAAAGCGCGCGGGTCGTCGAGGAGGTTTGGTCCATTGTTTTTGCTGCACCAGTCTCCCATCGTCTCGCACATTCCACAACGGGCGGCGACACGCACGCGATCGACTGCGATGTGTGCAGATAGACTTTTTTTTTATGCACCCGACCAACAGGAAAGGGTAGCAGAGCAATGTCCCTCTTACACGTGAGGGAACACATTACGATATCATGTTATATACGTTTACGATCGCTGATGCATTAACGGTTTACAACGGTTTACGCTTTGTACATATGCAGATATTATAATATATACCTACCTATATACCTATAGAGGGCAACGGTCCAGATAAATACGCGCGCGTATTATACTCGTATTATATATATATATATATATATATATATATATATATATGTTTACGAAAGCATAAAAAAAACGTATCGCGGACAATAAAACTCGGCGACGTATGATAAAGCGCACAATCGCGTATTTACTATTTACTATATATATATATATATGCGGTATATAAAAAACGGTCCCGCTATGCCTTATGTAAGTATATAATATTAGAACACAGCGATAAGCAGAGAGTTTTACAATTTTTTTCCTTGTTCGAGATACACGATATCCTCGTCGAACCGATGTAAAGTATATATTATAAGGTAGGCACCCTATACAGTTACCATATACATAGTTATACACCTGTATTTTCTACATATTATATACACGATGTATACCTGCACGACAAATATATTATTGTATTATTGTATAATTATAATAGCAGGCATGTCGTTTAAGCTAGGACACGATTCGCTGTGGTATAGGTTGTATTTAACGAATTTCTACCCTTTCACTTGTCGTCGCAAACACTCCACATATATATTTCAGTATATGTTATACATAATATCGTCGAGGGTATTTCGATTTTTTAATTACGTTTCGCAACACTAGGCGCGCGTATTGTTATAATTATATTATTATGCGTTTGCGATTATAGAATCCGATTGCATACACCAAATATAATATTATAAACATAACACGTAGGTTTATGTTTCCCCTCTTGCCGTCGATACCATTTACGACGCATATACAGGAAGGTATCTAGTACCTACTTACTTGCTTTTACGACCAATTGCGTGTTATTTACGATCCGGCATAATACACAATAGTAATAGTTATCACACGTGATTTCTATATAACACACGTAATTAATACAATATAATAATATTATGTTTATTGTTCATGAATTGGTTTATATATGCGAGCTGTGAGCGTAACAATACGCGTTTGTAAAATTCTTTTCACCGCTGTAGATATAATACTTTTGAGTTATAAGTATTATGATACACATTTTTCAGAGCATAATATTGTATATTAATGTAATTGGTATGCATATAGCTGCAGATTGTATGTAGGTGTATACTTGATAATTAATACGATTTATTTATTTTTTTTTTTTTTTTTATTGAAACTTTGTTTAACAATTAGTCTCGACGATTAAATACGATTTATTAAAAGTATTAAATGGATAAAACAGCAACATTTAATAAATTTAAAAAAAAAAAAAAATACAAGGTTGAATATAATATTATTGACTTAATATTATTATTTTTTATTTATTTTGCACATTACGCAGACGTTCATATACAGTAGTCTCGATAACTCGAATCTCAAGGAGAATAAAAATAAATTTGACGTATGTATTTTTCGAGTTATATACCTCAAACACAACTTAAAAACACTTCAAGGGGCAAGAAAAAAATTCATATTGTTGAGTTTTTCGAGTTATCCAGACTCGACTGTATATTAAAACATTTTAAACCGTGTATTTTCTATGGCGATAAAATGCCTTTTTTTGTCACAATAATTAAATCTTTAATTTTATACCTGAAACAGACGATGTATAGAAATAATTAATAAAATCGTTTAGGTGTTGGACATAATATCATGATGCATAATCACCACTGAAGCACATGTCTTGTTACCGACCTATTAGACATTAATCTTTAATCTTTAATATATTACTGTGAATCTTATTTCGGGTACTATCAATTTGATATTACTGTTACAGTAGCTACACAAAAATAAAGGTATTTTGTACCTTGTTAAATAATACATAGTTTATAGCTCCTAATAATTATTATAATAATATATATTTTAAACTTGGTTTGTCTTTGAAAACTTTGTGTGGTTCGTCTAACTTTAGAATATAGCAAGCTGTTAATTATTCTCTGAGTGATAATCTTCACACAGCCAGCAACTTATTATGTAGAAATGGTTCAACGTACATTTTTGAATTTCGTTGGTTTCACTTTACGTTATACGTCATCCACCACACACACACACATATATATATATATATATATATATATGATATACTAATCTTTAATGCACTTAAAAGTAAAACACTTGTCAAACGTAGGCATTCCCTCGGGTTAAAATTCTGAAATGAGTTATTATCAGTCGTCAGGGAAGTTGATTTTCCGTTCCTCTTAACTCTTAAATTTAATTAACTTTAAGGTCCCCTAACAAACTATCCAATTTCACGTTCCTTTTATACATTTTTTTTTCTTCCTCTAATCATTTTATTAATAAACCTCTAAAAAGATTAATGTTTCTAGCCAATATTGACATCCTTACTAATAATTAACAATTACTTATAAAATGATATATTATTTTTTCTTAAACAGTCCACATATAAGACAAATTGTATTTTTTGTATTATATTATAATTAAAATTGCATATACTAACACGAAGTTTCCTGACCGTATAGTAAATAAATAATATAGGTACGGTATAGTAAATATTACTCCATAAACGTACCCGGTTACTCGTAATAATGATAGAACGGGTTGTTAAAAAATATTATATTACAATATATTATACATATTGTACCAATGGATTAATGTATTATGTGTATCGTAACTCGTAAGGTATTATGTATTGTAGTCTATTACAGAACTCTTTAGACTTTAGAGTCTATATTATCTAATATATAAAATTCTCGTGTCACAGTTTTCGTTGCCATACTCCTCCGAAACGGCTTGACCGATTTTGATAAAATTTTTTATCGGCCAACATCTATTTTTCATCCCCCTAAATGTTAGGGGGATTCCTGCTCAAACAGGAATTTTGAGATTTACGATGGAAATATTTGTTTATAAATGGTTGCTATACCACCAATCTCTGTTTATTTATAAGGTTGTCAATGGTTACGTATTTATAACTATTATAATTAGTAAGAATATATTATCGTATACATATTTTTGCAAATAAATTTATAGAAAAAAACAAATCTTCGGCACGGGCAACCGTCGCAATGTTTTTCATACCTAATTCTGATTTCACTCAACTTACGCACATCATGGAGTCCGCAATCCACCGCAGGTGGATTGCCTACCTGATAATTTACTACTCGCATTACTGTCCGTGATCTAAGGCAGTGGATTGCCTAGCTAGGTGGTTTAAATGCATGTAAATCACTTCAGATTAATCTTAACTTAATATTTGGCTCAAGCAACGCTGGGTGGGACAGCGTGTATTTTGCACGATTAGTTAATCAAGTGATTTTATAACCTCAAAAGTACTCAACACGTGACACGAGCTTCCAATAACAACGGATTTTCTCAAAGGATTTCTCAGCTCAAAGGATTATTATGCGTACCGATTAATGATTAGACGTGGCCTGGACAACGTCATTTTACGATGTCGTGAGCTTTGTCAACAATTCATGGTCGACATGTACGCGAAGATTGAGAGCGAACGACTACGATACTTACGATATAATCAACAAAAGCTGCGCGCGGAAGAGTACATTCATTTGCGAGACGCTATCAACAACAACGCCGACGTCGCCGAAATTGGTAACCATGTAATTTTACCATCATCGTATGTAGGCAGTCCACGTCATATGCAAGAATATATACAGGATGCTCAGACTTTCGTGCGCGAATATGGACGACTATGTTTATTTATCACGTTCACATGTAATCCAAAATGGCCAGAGATTACATCTTTGCTACTGCCTGGCCAAAATGCAATACATCGCCATGACATTACAGCACGTGTGTTCAGACAAAAGTTGAAGTCTTTAATAAGTTTCATTACTAAATCACATGTATTGGTCCCACACGTTGCTGGATGTATTCGGTTGAGTGGCAAAAGCGAGGATTACCTCGTGGAAATTATTTATATGGCAAAACAACGTATGCCGGGTCAGCTAGTATTATGTACAAACATTATACCTATGTAGAGCTATAAAAAGCTATCTGCAGTAGCTATTTTGTAAATGTATATAGGTACCTACATACCGCACGAATCGATATTTTATATACCAATTTTTAGTATATAGGTACCTGCATATAAAATACACATATGCATTCTACAAATGCAACGCGAGTGTATCATATTTGTAAATGTATAATAGTATTATAAAGCTCTATATGCAAATATATGCATATATAATATGACGTGCCGTATACCTACACAACGAGTAGTTCTCCGACCCTGTTTAAATTGCTTTTTATGAATATTATTATAACACATAATAATAATATTATTATTATATTCCACCTCGCGGTAGTTATTTCCGTCCGAGACATCTCGGGTTAGTCCAAGGAGAACTACTACTTCTTTTGCCGGTGCGGTGTATATAATTGATTTTGTGCCGCGCACGACCGCCAGTGGCTCGTCTCGTTAAAATCTGATATGGGTGTAAAATCCGCCATTTAAATTACGTGAGATATATATATATATATATATATATATATATATATATATATATATATATGTTATTTTTTCACTCCAACCGCCGTCGCCGCGCAGCTCGTTCGGTCCCGACAACAATCGTACGAAATGATTTATGCGCCGCGTGCACGAATCGCGCTACAAACTATCGCACGCCATCGTCGGCAGCAACCACAGTGTGCGAGATCATATTAAAATAATAATAAGACTTGTCTGCAGGCACACATATGCGGTGCAGCCGTATGTATGCCTACAACACATCCGGCGCGAAAACCGGCTGTGCGACAACGCGTCACAAACCGCCGTGAATAAAAACAAATTTCCACGAAAATAATGGTTTTCGTATAATAAATAATTAACCATCAAACACCGCGTATCTCGCGGCGTGGTGTCCGCCGTTGCAGCTATTTACAATAATACATAAACCATAAAAAATAGTATTATATGCCAACGTGCGTTTTCATTATAAACGCTGCTGAACGAGTTCACACTGCGCGAACGCTCTCCTATATATTAGGTGTAATATATTATATTACAAGGACTGCTGTCCGCTGTTGCACCGCTGTACGCGGTTCGTGATTCGTACGAATAAAAATATAACACGGTATATGGCTGGTGGTACATTAGGTGTATAGGTAGGAGGAACTCTGATATACGGCGTCTGCAAACGCCTGTAAATAGTATTTTAAATAATATTTCTGTTATACGATTTGTCGTATTGCAGCGTATTTAGAAAAACAACGTTAAATTTATTATATTATACTAAACCCGCGAGTCTACGCTCACAATTATAAAAAAAATAATTTATGAAACTTTTTCTCCATATCTATATATAATTCATGATTTATGATAATATATTACACATAGCATGCAGTCAAAAATCAAACAATAATTATGGAATATTTTATCGTTTGCGCTTTTATAATGCATAATATACTTATACATATATACATGTTTATATTATAAACAATATCTTCTATTGGTATACTCTTCGATATTATATTTTAAAATATTGCTAATTAAGTTATTGTAATGTTCACTTATACATTAACAAATGCAGGTGTCAGAAATTATTTTATAGATTCAATAATCAAAAATCGTGTTGGGAAATGTTTTGTAAGAATGACCTATACCACCAATACCTATATTGGCTATCATATTATAATATTAAAATACAGCCGCATATTCATGTGCACAATTATTTACAACAAAATGTTCGTGCTTACTGTTTAGAGTTGCAGAATCAGTACATAAAGAGGTTTATGACTAAAACAGTAATCAATTTAATATATTATTTTTGGTAAATTATAGAGATGTCTAAATAAAAACATATGGTTTTACACAGATGGACATTATTTAGAACTCAAGATATGTAGTCTACACATGACTAATATATACATATACATAATTAAAATAAATATGTCTGACAGATATTATGTTATTATTATGTACATCCCTTAGTTAAGAATATACTCAGTTATATGACTTGAGCGTTTCTAAATGATCGTTTATACAAAATATAACAAACTAACAATTTTAGATTGTTATCAAAAAATTATTCTATAAAATTGCATGAATAAATTTATGAAAATTAAAAATAAATATTTGTTTTAGATTAATAACACGTATTCACATAAGGAATATATGCTAAAACGTTATATTTTCGGGATTGTTTTACCGAAAAGAATAATATTGTTTTATGGTTATTATCAAATAACAAACATATAAAAATAATGCATGGCTGTTCGTCCGTACTTGCTAACAGTTTTTATGGGTCATATAAATTGTATAATTTGTTTACCATTTGATATATGTTATTAATTTTATTAATGTATAATTATTAACTTTTATCATTTAACATATTATTTTTTTTTTATTGAATTAAGCACTGTTAAAATGTTTATCAATTAACAATAAACCTTAATAACTATAATAACATATCATTTAACATATATATTAATATTTTTTTATAATTATTCCTTACTTTAAATTGTCATTTAAATCTTTTTATTCTAAAATATCTCAGTAAAAACAATTTGTGTAAGCAACTTGTAACTTATAGATTAAAATACTAAATGCTATTGCCATTATTTTTGCATGCGTATTACCATATTTATCACATTAATGGAAACATTATATATTCATATCACCCCCCCCCCCACACACACACAAACATTTACATATATTGTTAACATTCAATTTAATTAACTGGCGTTATTAAGAAATGTTGAATATTTAGACAAGTATTAAATAATATAATAGTTTAAAACAAATTAATTAATTACAATTAATAACCCGGGAAATTAATAAAAACCAAAATATTTTTTTGTTTTTTTTAAGTATACCTACCTATAATTGAAAAAGATACTTGAAAATATTTACATTTTTTTTCAATATAACTAAATTTAATTTTACTAACTGACTATGCGGCTATAAATATATACATATTATGTATAATATGTACCTATATAATTTATAAATTGTTAAAATTTTATCCCAGTGGTAAATATTTATGACATATACTTATCGCGTAGCCACCACCTACGTAGGTATGTTATAATAAAGTCTATTTTATTCCCAGTCACTATATTTTTAATTTATAGTTAATGTTGATATATCTTTTAAAAATAAACTCGTTTGCAAATGTATAATATTAGCTTAATTTTTATCATTTAACTATATTTTAATAGTTAATAAGGCATTGTACTTTTTAAATCACTAACATAAAATCCGCCCAAAATTGATGGCGAGTAACGCTATAGGTTCATTGTTTATAGACGTTAATTTCTAAATATCCTTTTGAAGATTTTTTATTTCGATAGCTCCCGCATGGTTATTTCACTTTGCCCTGAACTCGTAGTATCACGGCCGATCTCTCAGTCAGTATTATTGCGCCGTTAAAATTTCAAACTTGCGGTTTTCGGTAAGTCGAAAAACAAAATATTCATTGTAGCCCGAAGAGCCGCTAACCGGTTACCTATATAATTTCCGGTAATTATCATCAGTGTGTGCGGGTCATTTATATTTTTATTCTCTCCCCAAATAAAAAAAAATGTCGAAAAAATAATCAGATTTTTAAAATGGTCTAGTGGTTGCGTGAGAAGCCAACACAGTATATTTTACATTATATATATATATAATTGGTGAATGTACATACCCCACCGAGTCTTGAGGGTATTTAAAACCACATTATACCACAAACACGCGGGAAACGGCTTTTTAATTACTGGAGTTTACCTATCTATCTAATAATATAAATATTATAATTGAGCGTGAGTTAAGTACTTAGGTATATATTATGTTCTGAAAAAAAAAAGTATAAATGATAAATTGCTGGGCCTGCGTATAAACTGTTTACCACACGACGAGAATTATATATTATACAATTGTCCCATAAATATTGATAAGGACGTTATAGATAAAACGAGGGTTGTCCTCGGTCACAGCGATGGCAGGGTCATGTTGTAAATCGATATATTTTTATATGATATCACGACTAAGGTCGTTGATTAATGTCATGAATAAGTGATACGATAATATTATAATATACATTATATACATTTGTTATATATTATATAAATAACGGGCGTCACGTAATATGTTGTGATGCAACGTTGATCCATGAATTATAAAATACAATATATTATTATAAAACTATAGTCTCCTTATTATCTATAAAGATAAAATCCATAGTATAGCATTTGTATTGCTAACAATAAAATAATATAATGATACTGATATGCTCATCTAAAATTATATAATTTATCGTTATTTTCTACCTTTTTACAACTGCATATTTAAATCAGCATTTAGTTTTTTCTTTTCACAAATAACGCAAACTCAATAATATACATATAATGTTGTATTGTAATTTTTTGTAATTTGTTGTATTGTTGTACATTTATACTTATACTATTTTTTTTAATAATCATTTGCACGTAGGGATATCAAATCGTATACTGACTTATACAAACTTAAAATCTTATGCAATAACCTCTTTAGGACTGCTGCATATACCTTTCTGTGCGTTAAAAAAATAAAATATATTAAACTGCCTTAAATATATTAATATATGCAACTGCTCCAAAAAAATTGTTCGGAACACTGATGGGTACACAGATACATGTATATTATGATACAGTGCGTGTACCCAAATATGCATGTTTTGAACATTGTATTTGGTTGTATATAGGTATACTGCATTAATAGACGTATAGTATTATATATAGATATGATATTTATGATTATAAATTTATAACATATTTTTTTCATAAAGTCGGAAACGATCGTTGAACCGTATTTCTTCGTTACTGTAATGTGCACGTTCAGCCACCAATAGTTTCATGAATAATTTACATATACTATGATATATTTATATATATATATATATATATATATATATATAGGTTATATAAAACATTCCAGAATATTTAAATTGGTCATAATTATAGCAGGTTAACGACATAGAAAAACAACACACGAAAAAATAAAAAGGGTTTGTTCTAAATCTAGAGTAGGTACATACGAAGTAAAAATGTAAAAAAAAGAACTACCGTAGGCCGAATATGTTAACTTTAGACAAATTATCCCTACCACAGCTAGTTACAGATTTTACACATTGGTAGGTACAATGTATTTTCTACACAATATACGTTGTTGTGCGACGATTTGCGTTGTTTATTATTATTATTACAATATTATTATATTACACGCGTGGTAATTAATAAATGAACATTTTTTATTCATTAATTATATTTAGGTAGTGACGTAATGTATATTAACGTTTAAAAAGAAATATGTAATTGTTGTTCAAAAATAAACTACCTATGTATCTATGTTTTTATAATAAGAGGAATTAAATTCGTTGCTATTAATATGCATATAACATTTACGTTGTGGTTAGTCAAATAATAACATATAACTAGGTACACAAACATTAAATGAAAATAATTTAACATTTAAATAATATATTATTGTAATATACCTATACATAGGAATGGAAAATAATGCTATAGTTACTTTTTAGTACGTGTAATTATTATTTAAAATAATTATCATAAAAATAGGTATATAGTTTTTGTTACCCAAAATTACAGTTTAATTTATTTTTACCTAGTTCAGGTATATAATTATAGTATCGTTTTTTAACTGGTAAGTACCTAAAGCTGTATATTTTTTAAGTATAGCTACATTTGGAAGTTTGGCTTTGAGCCTTTGAAGCTATAAAAAACTTAAAAAGTAAACAAATCAAAACATGGTGACCTATATAAACTTATTATAAGACTCCAAAGAATTAGTGTCAGATATTATTATCGAATACTATACTTAATTATGTTGGCTAGGAGAATATTTTAAAGGATAAACTTATAAACCGCAATACCGCATACATAAACAGTACCCATCATAAGAGATCCTAAGTAAGCTATAAAATGTGTGCCCCGCGGCTCTACTATATTGAGCTTTGCGCAATATTAATTAGCCTGTACGACAAATCAATGAATGATTTTCGTAGACAAAATGAATAAAATATAATGAATGTTATTATATTTTTTATTTCAATGTGTACTAAGAAAACAAAAATAGTGTTATTATGTAAAATTATTTTAATCAAAATAATATATCTACATAAATATAACTACACTAAACAAATTATAAGCAAGAAACAATATTCCTGCTTTATAATATGTTTCCGCTACTATATACCTAAGGTTATTGTATTAATTTTATGCAAATGGCAAATATTATCTTTATAATTTGAACCTATATTATTTTATTTTCCATTTTTTTTCTCTTTAAGAATAAGTTATTAGTACCCAGGTATATATTACAGCTAGTCTGTATTTTAGGATTTTTAAATATCATTATTTACCACAACCAATTTTAAAACATATAATATGTATGTCAGAAATAAAGTTTACTCCCTTTTTAAATTTCTAATCCCTTACAATAAATATTAATTTTTTAAACTGTTCCAATGTCTCTTCCATTATTATTGATATACATTCGTAATGTTTTTCGATGTATAATATAAATCTTCTTTATCTCTAAAGACATCTAATGTACTTAATTATACAGTTTTTGGAAAAGTATTACTATTAAAACTTACTCCATTCGTTTAAAATAGTTTACTGGTTTAACAATTCTAATAAAATGCCGACTGTATCTACAAAGTTTTCCCATGATTATTTAAAATATATTTTTAATTCTTTTTCTATTTCTTTTACTTTTTAGTCGGTTTCTAAAAACATAACTGTGTTTTACGGGCTACGACGGAACTTGAAAAATTATACAATAATTATCAAAAAGTGGCAAAATCTAACCTATAATTAATATGTCATAAGTTTTTATTTGAGTTTGACATCCAAAAGTCTCAAATTTTTATTTCGGTAATATCACGGAATACTTTATAATTATTATAATACCTAACTATCCGATTGTTCAAATATACTTAATAACTTTGTACACTTACTTTTCTCTAATTAATATTGTATAAGCACACAATATTACTTATAATTGACATATTAATATATATATATATATATTTATATATTAAGGAGTCATATAATATAAATATATTATATTTGTATAATACCTATTATTTAAATTGATTTAATATAATATTAAATTATTAATTTATGTAAGCTGTGTTTAACAACCAACAAATAGTATTTCTATAACATAATAAATTCTTCAGACCTTTCTTAAACTCCAAAATAATATTAAAAAAATGTATTTTTATGTAACATTTATATTTGGAAAAATTAATCAACACGTTATTGCATGCGCAAGTACTTATAATATACTGGTATTTACAATATATGCACTGTTCGTTGTTCAGTTTATCTATAAATACACTTTTTGCATTCACGTTTTAATTTAATCTTGTAAGCACTACTGAGAATGAAATATAAACTATATAAGTAACTAAATAACTAATAATAAATTGCCTAAAAGTTTTTAAATGAACAAAAGCGAAAATAAGAAAATAAATAACTTGTGTTGCGTTGTGCGCTATAGTGCTAATATATTAAATAAGAATGGGCATTTATTGTTTATAGTTATGTAGTATGTCATAATAATGTTACACAATAAATAACAGACCAAGACTTATGTTTTTATCTTTGAAAATATGAACAGGATTTCGTCTGATTAGTATTTATTCAGTTTGAAATCATGCGTTGGCTCATTAAAAGCATGTAGATGTACTCCACTATATTACATAACAGAGGCGGCTAAAAAGAAGACTTGCAAGCTGTACAATAAAATTAAAAATTAGTAAGAGCCAAGAGCAAAAATTATATTCTCAACCATCGTACAATATAAAATACATTGCACATAATTGCCCTGATTGTTATTAGTATAGATTTTATATCAAATACATATACAATTAAATATTAATAAACATTACATTTTCAAACACATTTTTATATTAATATATAAGCATTTTTTGTTACTAAAAATGTTTTGTATCTTACGGTAAGATATGAGCCACAGTTTTGCCATTCTTTATGTACAAATATTTTAACGATTCTTATACACGGTACAGGTAATGTTTTAAGAGTTTAATATCAATACGTACAAACACGCATAATATTAACAAAAGTCACGTGTTTTTACCGGCTCAAAAAAAATTTGATTACGCATCAGTATTTTTTTTTAAAGATTTTCATCATTATACAGAGTTTAATTGAAATATATATGGACATCGATGCATAATATTACTATATGTATAAGTAGATAACAAAATCTGGGTATCGAATATCTTTTTTTACTTCCAATAGTTCCTAGAAATAAAATACGCAAGTGATATAGAAAAAAGATTTAAGAAACAATTTAAATTATTTAGAAAACTAATTTTAACAATAAGTTTCAATATATAATATAATTTGAACAAATATAGAAATATCACATTTTGATTTCACATCTTATTTCTATTACAGGTACCTCCTGTGATAGAAATAGTGTGTGTGTGTGTGAAAATATACGAATCACATAATGGTAAGGTTTGAAGCCTGTATAATTTAAACGTTCATCTCAATGCTTAAGTCACATCCAAAGTCCAACACACATATCTATGACATTTGTAAAATAGTTGAAACGTTACAGGTGCTTATTATACATACATGTACAGACTGTATATCAGAATAGATAAGAGGTATGTAAATAATTAACTATGCTACGTATAATTATTAAGTATTAATAGGTTTTTCTGCAAAAAAACTCGTCCGTTTATACATAGGTACCTTTGTACAATGTATCTATATAAACGCTGCAGAATGTCATCTGTCCGAAAAAGTACATACCTATTATATATACAGTATGTGTATGTATATACATAATATACCTAACTATAATATCTACAAAATGATAGTCGTAGCAGTGTTACCGACGAGGCATATATATATACATCAGGTCGTTATGGTATATAATATAATATACCAATAATAGCCTATATAGGTAGACATGCTTATTGTAAACTCGGTTCGTTTACCTAACCCACAATATTATACCATCGTATACGACCGCGAATATCGCATAGGTACCTATCTATATGAAGTACCTATATGTACACATCGGACTTACCGGACGCGTTTGCGGCGTTACAATCGAAACGCGCTCTTATAGATACCGCGGACGATCGGCAAATCGTAGATATTTATACCTCCGCGTAGCTTGTACATTTACACGACCCTTTACACCTTCCGCATTTGCATTTTCGCGACGAGCGAAATGTTTTTCTTCGCGTCTTAGACACATACATATTATATACATGCATACAGGCGTGTGGCCACGGATACGAAACGGTTTTGCGGACCGTAAACCTCCTGTACAGACACGCGCGAACATGCGTGACGGACGGACGGACGGACGGACGGACGGATCGCGGACGTGTACGCGGACGTGTCATCGTGTTCGTTGCAGCAGTTGAGCAGTACCTATACGCACGACGACGACGACGACGACGACGGTGGCGGTAACGACGACGACGACGACGACGATCCCGGCCCGGACGAAAAAATAATAAAATAATTTGTAGTAAGAGAATCGGAGGGCCCCGCCGTATAGCAGTAATAATATCACGTGTATATAAACTACACGCATAAAAGACCCAACGACGACGACGAAAGTCGTATTAAACGGCCTTTTTTTTTCCCCGTTCTCGGTTTTTATGGCGACGAGACTATAAAACCTCCGGTGATCGCAGCCATGTTGTACGCCGCGGCCCGGCTGCTTCGTTAAACGCACCTCGTAATAATATAGTCGCCGCAAACGCGGCGTTAACGTATTATTATTATTATTATTATTATACTCTTTGGCACGACCGTATACCTTCCTTTTTGTACATATGCGATAATATTGTGGCGCATACAGCGACATTCCGTTATATATCATAATATACGTTTAGCATATAGTTATATGCGTTTGACGGGAATGCCATCAGGCCGCGGAATACGTCGATGGTTCTTATGAAAACGTTTTCCGTATATATCAATAATATATATATAACGGGTTAAGGTTTTCGATCTCAGTTTCTCGACGTGCGCCCGACCGCGGCGACGGTCTCGTATAATTCGGTCGGCAGGCGCGCGGTTTTCTCGTCCGCCAGAAAGCGCGTGCGGGAAGAATGTTTGTCGTCGTCGTCGAACCGGCCGACCGGCGCCGACGGCAAACGACGGCGACGACGACGAATGCGCCGCGGCGGCTGGCGGAGTCGGTGTCCGGTGCCGGCGGGTCGGCGGGGAATCGATCTCCACGCGTGCATCGCGCACCGCGCTCCGGCCGGCTAAGATGGCTTCCAGGCGCGCGCAACTCGGGGGGCGGGGCCCGCGGTTGAGTTATTGGACGGGCGTCTGGGGCGGCCATGAATGTGCCTCGGCGGCGGCGACAAAAGGTTCCCCTCCGCGCCCCGTCCCGCCCGACCTTAGAACGGCCGAGTGACTCTGTGCAGCCGTCCGCGCGGAATTTCGTGTGGGTATTTTGTCTCGTGTTTTTTCTCATTTTTCGTTTTTTTCTCCGTTTCTCTCGCTTGCCCGCCCAAACGCTTTGTCCGAACGCCGTGGACACGTCTATTGTCGTGACGGCGAAAAATTCTTACGGCGACAATATGGTTTTTATATATTGTGGAACGCGATTTTTCTGCGAAATCTTCGGCTCCGTTTGCCTTTGGAAACGTGACAAAAAAAAAAAAAAAAGAACATGTCGAGTGGAAATTATGAAATAACCGATGACTCCTATTTAAGTCGGGGAAAAAAAGCAACCAATAGAGCCCGAAACACGTGTGTCTATATCCTACACGTTGTGTATTAATATATATACATATCCAAAAGTACCCATACATTATATTATGTAGATTCATGATAGGCATATATAATAACTGCAGATGTAAGTATTATATATATATAGTGGCGGCGATTTTCTTCCATATCTTAAAATGTGAGGCGCGTGAAAAAGACTCCTTGTCAATATAATATAATGGGTATTATGTATGTATATTATTATTGTTGTTGTGTCGTGACGGCCAATTTAAACCCTGTAATCATTGTTCTATACGATGATGTAAATCTATAAGTATATTTTTGACGCGATGCACAAAACGAATTCATTTTATACAAAAGTTTGGTTCATGTTAAACTGTGTGTACCTACCTAACGTGTATAATATACCTATATAACCTTTAGAATGATTTATTTCAAACGTCTTATACAATAAGAGCGCCAATATAAAAGTGAAGATTCAATAAAATATTACCAATTTATTTAAATATATAATGTACTACTATGTATGTAGGTATAAGGTATATATCTACCTACAGTCATGACGCATAAATGAATAAATAATTTACAGCATTTAGTTAAATATAACAATTTTATATTTACTTAAACATTTAAAATAATTGTGTATAAATTACATAAAAATTACAGCGCAGGTAAATATAAGTGCACTTTAAAGTAGATTTTATAAAAACAGTATAGGCACTATATAAACGTTAAGAGGATAGTTTATTATAAATGCGGTAATTATTTATACACGGTATGACTGCTATAATATAAATCATATATAATTTCCACTTTGTATATTAATATAATTGTATGTTTTTGTTATAACTAATATACCTATGCTTACAAATGCTCAGTGTTAAATAATTATTATAGTAGACGGTATATAGGTACAAACATTAAGTTATTTACCTATTTTAATTGTATAAGTACGTCGTTATACCTACATAATATATTATAATGGGAGTTAAATATGTATAACAAATTCGTAAATAAAATTAGTTATTACGTAATAGGTATATAATAATTATTATTTATTATTTTACAGTTTTTATTAATTATTATAATATATATATATGTATAATATATACGGCTACATTGTGGATAATTTATACATATATACCAATAAATATTAAAGTGAGTATATATACTTAACAAATTGTAAAAATAGATTTAGATTTAGATTTTCAAAATATTCAAACTATTTAAATACTTTTTCAAGTTATTTAGTTGTTTAAATTATTTGACATTTTTCATTTTTTTTTCTAAATATATTGATAAAAGATTCTTAGCTTGCTGGTGAAAATGTTTAAAAATGAAATATAAGATTTATCATTTAAATATTACTAATAAGTTATAGCGATTTAAAAATATCGAATATTATATTACATATATATATATATTTGAAGTTAAAATTGTTTACAAAATTGTATATTTAAATGAAAATTAAACTATTATAATTACTAATAAAATAACAAAAATAAATGTTTTTGTTGTATTAAAAAAAAGTCTATTTGAGAGTTTGAAACTTTTTACTATTACGTATGTTACCTAGACTATAAACTACGCACAATATATTAGGTAATACTTACCTATAACATCCTACTAATAGAAAAATAATATATTTCTTTAGAAATATGAATAAGCTGACAGATAGTGGCAGATCCGGATTAAGGAGGGAGGGCTAAGCGAGCTATAGCCCAGCCCCTCCTCCCAAAAAAAAAAATATATATTATGGGCTTGCAGCTTTACTACAATTATAGATATACAATTAAAAAACGATTTTAACAATATTTATTTAAAGATATACATTCATATTCATCATTTGAAATAATTGTTTGTGACAAGTGACAACCATGTTATTAAATTAGATAGGTACATACAACACGCAATATAGGTACTGTGTTATTTCGTTTTATTGTATAGCTTCAGATAAAAGGTTTAATCACGTAGAAAATAAACTTGAAATTACAATCGATTAATAGCTATTCATATTAGTATATCTTTCACTAATATATATCATGTCTATTGTCTGTGATCGTGTTTGTCTTTTCGTTTTTTATTGTACATAATTGCATGTACCATATTCTTACATATTTACATTCAGTCTTTTTTCATTAAGTAAAACTACGCGTCTGTTCCATCGTGTTATAAATTTATTTTAAAATATCAGTTAATAATTTAATAAAATCCAATATCTTCAATAAAGTATCTTTCTGGCGCAGAAAAACGAAAATTAAAACAACACAGAGAAAATGAAGCAAAAAATCAATCAAAAATTAACAAATTCCTCAAGCCAAAAAATGATGCCAAAAGTAATATAACAATTCATTCTTTTTTTTGATATGTCGTATATGCCGATCGTTTCCGACATACACTTATTAAGTAAACATAATTAACATAGAACACTATTTATTACAATTTGTCTAGCAGTGATCGCATCAAGCGATTACCGCCGAAAAGTGTCTTTCCTTATACTTCCCTATCTTTTATATATTAAAGTTTAACCTAGTTCTATGTTGGTACATCTACTAAAACTTACTGACTAAGATTTAATACTAAATTTTGTACAACAAGCATGTTTTCTTAACCTAGTTCATGGCTTTGGTATTTACAAATTATGACATATGCATATTACAACAGACAGTAATACTAAAATTGAAAATCTTGAAACAGAAATTCAAGTTAATAATTTGAATGAAAATTCATTAAATAATTATGAAATTGAATTAAAATTGGTTGCGAATAATAGTTTTTTCCATAAATAATGTATTGATATCGTCTTCCAATAAAATTGAAATATCAAAAGATCCTGGTCTTTGGCCTGAAACAATTGATACAAATTTTAGAGAAAGATGTATAAAATCAGGATATGTATTTTTTTAAAATAGAAATAAAGAATATTCAGCTTTAAAACGTTTATTTAATTCTCAAAATCGTTATTGTCCGGCAATTTATTCGACCGAAAAATGTATAATGGTGATATAACAACGCAGGCAATCGTTAATATATTCGGAATCAGCAGTTTGAACAGTTTTCTGTTTTCCATGCAAATTATTTCCATTCGATAGTAAATTAAAGTCTTCATATTTGACTCATTTTTAAAAGAACACATATTAAAATACGATAATTAAGGAGTAGGAAATCCTCCTTATTTATAAAAAACTATTTGCGAAAAACTTATTCAACTGATGGGCAAAAAGTCTTAAAAATAATCATTGAAGAAATACATATTGCTAAATATTATTCATTAATTGTAGATTCTACACCAGATTATTCATATATATTGATGAATTATCAATTGTTTTCAGATATGTTTTTATTTGGGTAAAGTTAAAGAACGATTTGTACATTTTATTCCAATAAACAGTCATAAAGGAAAATCGATTTATGATGTCTTCAATATTTTTTTAATTAAGCATAATTTAAATTTTGAAAACTGCCGTGAACAGTCATATAATAATCCCACAAATATGTTCGAGAAATATGAAGGTTTACAAGCTCATATTAAACAAAAAAATTCATTTGCTCAATTTATTCTTTGTGCAGATTACTCGCTAAATTTAATTAGTGTCAGTGCTACTGAATCATGTTGAGAAGCTATACATTTCTTTTCATACTTGCAAAATCTATATAATGTTTTTTTCCTCTTCATCTCGAAGGTGGACTGTTTTAACAATGAATTTGAGTCTAGATGATACTCAAAAACTTCATCGTCTTAAAAGTTTGAGTCAAACTAAGCGGTGTTGTCATTTTAAATCTCTAAGGGCATTATTTATTAATTATGATAATATTCTTAATTGTTTGGAAAACATAAATAATGATACTGAAGAAAAAACTGACGTAAGAATAGAGAATCAAAATTAATAATGAAAATAATATTTTGTTATTTAGTCTATTTATTGAGTAAAGTAGGTATATATTATACAGGTATAGAGGTACTATATAACAGTAAAGTATAGTCTAAATAATGTGTTATTCCTGCTATCCATATATTACACACCACACTATTTTTAATAACAAAATACCTCCATAGGAATATGAATGAAAAAAATTATTTTTTCATCTATCTTTTGTGTTCAGTCATAATGCGTAACTGCAACTTCAGCAGTACCTATATTATGATCTTAAAGTGCATATGCAATAATTAATTCCGTTAACATTAAACGATTTGAGAAAACCGCACATCATAATATTATAATATATATATATATAGGTACGCATGCTAGAAATGTATCTACTGCAGCTCGTAAAATGTTAATTATAGCAATACAACAATTTGGATTCATATCATAACAGGGCCTATATAGCTGCATGAAAATTTTGTATACAGTGTATATAAATAAAAAGGTGAATATATATATATTATATATATACATCGATAATTACGTGTTGACGACCAACCTCAACATGCGTCAGACTTGCCGTAGGTCGTGGCTATAACGTGTACACAATAATAATAAAAATAATAATAATATATACCGAGACGTCGGCGAGCAATAAAATTGGACATAAAATTTTTTTTTATAGCCCGCGCTGTCATTAATGCGTAATAAAAATGACAAGTTTGTATAGCGCATATAATATATATATACGCGCGGCAGCCCGTTACTTGACTGGGTCGCGCGCGCCAGCTCGATCGACGCGAACTATATTATATCGTATGATATTATCATATAAACAAATAATATACGTAGTTTTATATCGCCGGCGGAGTGCGAGGTGAGCGCTTAAACGGTGGTCGGCGTGTGTAGAGGGGGCTCGATGGCCGGGGGGAACGCCGAGAAGTGGCAATTCGGCCCAGATAATAAAAACGTATTTTACGATTATTGCGCTACTCATTTCCTTTATATATACACACACTCGCGCACAGAGCTTCTTGTGTGTGTGTGTATATATGATGCATACTCACACTATTTATTTATATATGTTATTTATGGACTTATATACTGTACAAACACTGCAGCGGTGTGTGTGCGTGTGTCGCAGACTGCTGCTGCAGCGAATCTATACACGGAACGATTTGTGGGTTTTATATTATTACCAATTAAAACGACATGTACGTATATACGCGCATAATGAAAATATGTACAAACTATATTGAGCTCATCAGAGGGGGAGAAAAAACACTCAGTCGGCGAGATTGACAGGCCCCCATTGTATTTACAGTAGACACATACACGTCATATACACACATACTGTAGTAGGTGCAGACAAACAGTATAGTCGTCTACTGACACGGCGCTTATTTTTATGGTTTCATAAAAGTTTTTTTTTATCCAACATATCGTTATAGTGGCGCTAAAATAGAAACTAACAATAAAATTTAATCTCATCAACTGGAAGCTGCGACTCTGCGGCGTGATCAAACCTAGGTAATCTATATACCTCGCGTTAAAAATTTATTAATAAAAAAAAAAAAAAAAAAAAAAAAAATGGAATTTGATCTATTGGCACTAATGACATAATAGGCCAGAACTGTAGATGACAGGTACCTACGTATACTATATAATATAATATGTTGTATTCCGAGGAAACGAATCGTATATGCATCATCTTTTGAAATGCAGTTAGTGTATGTATATAATGTCGCATGCTAATAGCAGTCACATCAACACCAGATTCCGTGTCGATATATAGGAATGGTGGTATTATGTATACATTTAATTTTCTTTGAGTAAAAATGAAAAATCGTAAGCCATATATAGATACAATTATTTTACGATTTTCCATGTACAAATAAATACCATATAGTATAATAATATTCACTAAATTTCCGGAGCAGGTTTATCATGTAATAGGCAGGTACATAGGAATATGCTTTATCGCACTAAAAGTCTTGTACTGCACGCTAACCGTGAGATAACACGATGTTAATTATTTATTATGAGTGGCGGCTCGCTCGTGGTAAACGGAACGAGAAATATGTAAATACAATTTATAATAAATCTGATATGAATATATTGTGTACCTAAAATATTACCTACAGCTAATAATATTCCATGTGGAAAACCCAAGTGGTGAGCATTATTTTTTCAGTAGTTTATGCACTAGTCGCGATAATAATGGACGATAAAAATTATACATTCAGCTTTTACACTTACCATCGTCACGAGCAGAACATACTCATACCTATATATATAGTAGGTATACAAATAAAAATTACGAGCATCTGCAGCAGTGCGTGCCCACACGGCTATACAGTACGTAAACGATTTCTTAAACGATTATAATGTTCAATTTATAGTATATATTATACCTATACTAATATAAACTATAATGGATATATTAGATATTATACATACCTCTATCTGATTATTGACGGTTTATCAATTCGTATGTTCAGTGTAAGGGACACCGCGGCTATACATAAATAGACTCGATTATGTATATAGGAAAAAAATATTACAATATATGCACCGTACGCATTATACTGTAAATTATCATAATCTGCAGTTTACTATGATATATTATCGAAAAAACATCACTTACGCGTGTGTATAACCGTCGTATGTATGTGTTGTACACTGACTGCTTATATGCGATGTCGTATACTCGCAGCCACGTCTGAGGTCCGTCCTACGAATGATTTTGGCTCGACACTGAAAAGGATGTAGTGCGTATCATATTATTGTGTCTGCAGGGTGACCGAACAAAATTTAAACACGGGTGTGGCGGCGGAGGCAGTAGTCCGAGTCGGTACCTACCAAATATATTGTATATACGTGCACGGTCCAAAAATAATAAAACGGAATAAAATAAATGTACCGTTACAGTTTTTGTATAAATAAAGCGCCGTCGCCGATGATATATGAGCGGGCCCGGTCGTAAATCAAAAGATTTTGCCGAAGACGAATGCGGCCTCTCCGACCGCAAAGGCAAATGCCTTTATTTACGCCCGTATCTAGGTCGTCGGTGCCCATTGTCGTCCGCACGTCCAAACAAACGCAATGTTGTCTGTACACAAAGTGAACGATGCGGCGCGACAGTGCATGGGTACAATATTTATCATTTATACATAAAGGATCGGTCTATTTATTATTATTATATTTTATACCCTCCACCGACCGGGCGGTACGTGTAACAAATTGTTCAGAAAATTGCGGTTCGGACCATCGATTTAAAGACCCAAAGCAAAGTGTATGTGAGACATAATATAAATGTATAATACCATACCTATTATTATACTTAACTTATACGACCCTGGGTGCAATCCTTCGGCTTCTTCACGGGCCTCTCTATATACGTATAGAATCAATATTGGTACGTACTGCAGTCGTGCATGTATGCACGTCCGTGTTGTACGCGTGTGGTTCGGCGGACTGTCGAAACGAAAACCTTTTTAAATAATATGCACGGCAAACCATCACAGATGAAATCAAACCTGCAGTGAATCAGTTAATGCATTCAACATCGTAAATACATAACGTTGCGTTACTACGTAATATGTACTTGGTAGGTAAGTATCGTCGGAACGATGAAATTATCGTTTTATTTTATAGAGATCCAATCGTCATGACATAACGTAGAACTGTATATAACATGTATCGGTATACAATTATATATAGGTACTCGGAGATGAACAATTGTATTTTTGTGTTTATTATATTATAGCTATTAGTAAACAAGCATACGTTACGGGGAAAACATTTCTTACACACTTTTTTTGCGACTTTGTTAGGTTAGGACTTTTTTTAAGGAAAATCTGAATCATCAAATTAATTATGGAAGTAATTATATTATAGTTTTTAATTAATATAATACAGTAATTTATATCTTAACAAAATATTTACTTAACGTCTGTAACGCCTACTATATAATGTCTGTATACGATTCCATTTTTTTTCTTCTTAAATAATTGATTATTTTAGTCATTGCTTTTACATTGATTTGAGATTATAACTAAATGATTGGATTTTTTTTTAGTTAAATAATAATAATACAGTTATACGCGTTTAAACAAAACAAATAATATCGTTATAACAAAATGGTTAAATGTAATTAGTTATTATATTCATTATCGATATTAACTTCGATATCTCTAATAATGAACTACTGCAGCTGCAGGACTTTGACGTGTATAAACCTATAATATCGATGCGCTCGTACAACTATTAATACATTAATGTATTTATATATTATGTGTGTGCAAGCGTGCGAGTAGTGCGCCAATGCCCATGTAAATCCGTATAATATATATAGAACGTCTTGTGCGACCGTAAGATATATATTATTATTCAGAGACCTTTATATTATAATTGCTTTTCTCTCGCCTCTTTCGCCCGCTCCCGGCCGCCAAGTGCGAGTTGAATAAATCGTACGGGGCGAAATTATATATATCCACGGGGGTTATAGTGTGCTGCTGCTGCAAAAGGGTGCAGTGAACGCGGGGTGGCAGCAGAGCACACCACGTGCAGTGGCGACATGCAGCAGCTCTTCGCCACTCCTCGTCACGATGCCACGCGTTTCTAATAATAGTGAATCCGGCTATATATTATGATCAGAGGGAAAAGCGCTCTTCTTGTACATTATACACGCACGCACACGCTGTTATTATATATATATTATTATTATACTTGCTCCCGAACGGGAAAGTTTCTTGGCGGCGCGAACATTGAAACAACATCGTTACTCAGCCGGTGGAAGTGGCGGTGCCGTCTTGCGGCAGGGGGGAGGGGTGGGTTGCTGGATTGGAGTGGTAGGCGGAAGAGCAGGGAGAGGTTGATATAGGAAGACGACGTCTTCCCGAGGGTTCAGCCGCCGCCGGCCATATTTCTTTTTTAATCGCCCGAATAACTCGGGTGGCCGTCTCGAGAAAACCTATACACACGACGTATGTACTCCCGCCGCGGCAGCTGCAGCGTTCCGTTCGTATTATATATTGCTGTACGATGTATTATATACACGACGCTCATCGTCGTCATCATCGTTCCTCTTCCGATATACGCACACACATACACATAATATTTTATCGTTGTTATTATGTACTTATTGCTGTCTATATATCGTACGTTCGAGCGCGGTTTATATATGCACAGCTCGTCCGAAGTGTTTAGACGTATGACCATATATTATGTATATTATACTTAGTATAAATCGTTGTCGCCTGTATAGTATTATATTTTGTGAGCGTGGCCTCAGACGTTTATAATTTATTACCCTAAAACCTATAATACTTTACCTAACGATGCTCATAATATGATATATATATAGTGCACGGAGCTCGATAAAGTAATTGCAAAACGTCGTAGTACCTATAGCTAATTAAAATCATATTATCTATTTATATTTCATTTTTTTTTTTTTATTCCACGAGAAGACTACAATGAAGTGTTTGCTCTGTAAATGTATGTATTTTAATTACTTCTTTCTTTGAATTGTAATTCGAATATTTTTTATAAGTATTTTTTCCAACGCTGTACGTGAACAATGTCCTTTTATAATTTATATCGTTGCTATTATTACAGCATATACTATATCTATAGGGCTATAGCATACACGCTAGTGCGGTATGCACACATGCACAGGTCGCCCTGTCTTATAAACGTCGTATATACGGCGTAAACTCGTGGCTTATAATAATATATAATAATACCACGATCACGATGCATGTTTGTTATTCTACATGTAAATCGTCGTCTCGAGTACATTTGTGAGTGCGGTGTCGGATGTATAAATACACATGCAATAATATACGTGTAGATCGTGTAGTATAAACATATATAAATCAAACGAGGAGAGCGTTTGCGCGATAAATTTATCCAAATGCCGTACAGCCACAGTACGCATATACTTAAATACATGTGTGTGTGTGTGTGTGTGTGTGTAAAACGGTCGACGTGTATGTTTTAATGTTTTACGGGCCACAGTAACGTAATCGAACTATCGCGTTATCGACGCGTACAAGTTTTTCCAATTTCAGAGTCAATTATAATATATACATGTACGACACGTATATTATTATTATATATAAACTTTATTGTACATCGACGTATCACTATGATATCTCGGGGCGTTTTTTCGGTCTCGAGGGAATGACACTTTCATTACGTTGACTATAATACCTACCAACATATATAATCAATAAATAAGTACAATATAATATAAATCTATTTACCTATGTAGGTATAGTTTAATCCGGTAGCCTGCACGCGGTATATATATTTTATATTATACGTTATGCAGTGTTTTTAGGCAAGCAGTATTATAATATAATGTTAATTCAAAAGTCAAATAAAATCGTTTTCACCGCTCGTATATTCGAATGGGGAACGATAAAAAAAAATGTGTACGAAGAGACGCTGCAAAACGCGAACGAGAGTAAACATAATACGAGGACATTTGCAGTTTAAAACTACTTTAATTAACTTTTTAATGTTGAATTAGTACGACACGGACCATTTGAAGTAGTTTTATTTACATAAAAAAAATATCTCTACATTTATTTATTTTTTTTTTAATTTGAATTGAACTCGCAGATATCAGTTATTTTTTTTTTTTAATCAACAATGTTATATATGTTTGTGATAACAGGGCGAGGGACCTCCGTGTTTCTACGCGTTTTTCAATACCTATAAAAAATAATTTTTGAAAATGATATTATAAAATTGTTATAGGCATATATTGATCATAAACATCATTTATCAAAATAAAATATACTATACTTTTCAAAATCGTGAGCCCGACTTGTTTCAATTATTACTTTCTGTTTAGCTGGTATTCGTACAGAGTTATGCATTTTTAAACTTTAAACGTAATTCCGTTGAATATATTATAATGAATAGAGTAAAACACGCGGCTAGGACACTCAAATTATGTATACAAGTATACAAGTACGGTGTACCTAGTCCAAATGTAATGTATTATACATTATATAATTCATGTTTGAGTCTAAAATTACATGTAATAATTGTTATTCTCGGGAAACAATTATTACCTATTTAAAACGACCGTTGGAAAGATTAATAATATACCTAATTAATTTAATTATAAACGCTAGTTGTGCAGCGTAACCGCGTGTTGGGTGCATTATAAATTATGTCTAAAATGAAATCATTTCGGAACTACACGCAATAAATCGTGAACACGGTTCAAACTGTATACAAATACAAATTATGTATTATATAATTTATAGGGCGAATAATAACACGCGAGTAATATTACAGCTTAGTCTAATAACTCATAGCTTATAAAAGTTATAACCGTTTAGCGTATCCACTATTATAGTTATAGCGGGTAAAAACCTACGCGCTACTGTCTGAACGTCGCGGTCGCCAAAATCGAAGGCTTTTTTTTTTTATTTGATCAAAAGTTGAATATCAAATAAGTCAAGTCGTTGTAATATAATACAATACACGCCATACACATACTATTATTATTAGATGTACCAATAGGTACGTCCGATTGAAATACCCGAGCGTGTCTGTCTGCTTAATATATTCTTCCGGACGGGCCCTTATTTCCTGTTACATCCATCATTATACACGTGACTTCATATACGTGCTTAATGCATATGACGTATAATATGTATATGCTATATGGGATCCGGTTTCACGTACCTCTATTATATATCATGTCGAAAAACAACCGAAATATAATACACATATAATAACCGACGGTGTTCCTCAGTATTTTTAATTATACGTATCATACCGCACCGTACAGCAGAGAATCAACGATTCGTCGCGTGCAATGAAGATCATTATTTTTTATAGCCACACATTATTATAATAATATGTATTTTATATACATTATTATAATATGCGAGTGCACACGTTTTTATATGATATAGGCAAACAGTTATAAATTACTTGAACACAGAGATATTATATTATTACCTATGTCATTATTTGTTAAAAACAATTATCGTATGTGTAGTTTTCCTATAAACACAATATATTTTTTTACAATTGTGTGAATTGTAGGAATTTTTTTCAAACCATGTCGAATATAATTTATAGATTTCAACGAATGTATTAAAATTTGGTATTTATTTCAACTTTTCAATTTTCAAATATGCAATTATTTTAAATGGTTATAACTTTTAACTTATATTGTACCTATTTGGCTACTATAATATTAAATTAAAATGCCGAAAACTACTGAAACACATATTTATCCCTGCTGGACATTTTTATTTTTAAAACAAAATATGAATTTAAAAATACAACTTTGTTCTAGGTGCTATTTGATATTGGTAAAACATTATTAAATATAAAAAACAATGAATTAATTTTTACTTTGATTTGACCATAAAATATATACATAAATAAACATGAACATATTTTATTTTGGTACACATATACTATACTTTCTGCAATGTCTGCTCGATGTCCAATTGAGTTATTTATAAATCTAAATCTTTTTTTTTCTAGACATTTAATCGAAAATAATGTTTGAATTGTTTAAAGTATTTTGTAACTTGTAAATTCAATTTTTACGGTTATCTAGTATCTATTATAAATATATTCAATAGTCATTCGGATTCCTTAGCAAAATTCGAACTAGGCGATAGATTTTTAGCGATAATATTTGAATTGGTCTTAAGAACTTTGTCAGTAATACCTATGCAGTAGTCCGTATATTCAGTGTACGCATCCGTGGATTATAGGGCAATAACTACGGCATTTTCTCTAAAAATGTACCTATAATATGTATATTGACTATACTACTACTCGAATACTTCTTAAAAATAGAAACCGGTAAAAAGTATTTAAAATACTATAAAAGTATTCCAGGTAGGTACTTTTAAAATATTTTTGTTTTAAATATTTAAAAAAAAATGATACTTGTCTCTGGGAGTATTTTACATTTTAGGCAATATTAAAATAGATTGTATTTGTATATATAACTGTGATAATTTATGGTTACAGCATAACAATTAATATGAATATTAATAAAAAATTTAATTTTAATAGGTAGGCGCTATAAAAGTTTTCTAAATAAAATATTTAAAATACTTTTTTGAAACAGTATTTTTAAATTATTCCAAATACTACCCAAATCTGCCTATCTATATCTATATATATATAATTATATATAAGAACTAGTAATTGTAGTCGACAGTCAGACCATATATATGCAGAAAATGAATAATATTCATATTATAAAAAATCTTTAGTTGGCTAGTATACCATTATTAGTATTAGTGTAGCACCATTAGTAAATTAGATAAAATAATACTTGAAAATTGTACAGGAGTTATATTCGATCATAGTATTTTATGATGTCTATATTCATATAGGTACGCACACTTACCTACGAGCACGTATATATAAATTTATGAACCGTATTACAATTGGATAGGTATAATAAATTTTATATATATATATATGTATTATACGCACATTTATAATACATAGGTATACCATACGTTATCGAACCGACTGTTTAATAATAATAACTGCCTGTTTTAGATTATATTAGCACCTTTTAAATTTAAATTAGATTTTTAATCGCATCGTTATTTATTATTATTATATTATTATCACTTTTTTTTTTTTATCAGCTCTGTAATACGACCATACTGACCGACCGAGCCGTAATTTTTCGCCGGCTATCGGCATTCTGCAGCAGCGTCGGACGATGCAGGCGCGACACGGGTATTTTCGTTTATACATACATTTTCGGGTAAAGTTTCACGTTTTGATATTTATGACATCGATTAAGCATGGTGTAACACGCACCCGGTTAATTACTGCGGCGTGCATATATCCCAAGGCGTTAATTAAAAATAACAGAAAAATCAAGGCCAGATACGGATTTATATTTTATGGTTATTATTCGTTCGTATAACGCACATTTTATCAAATATATATTTTAAACACCTCGTGCATGTACCTATATATTATTATACATATACCCGGTGAACACGACCTGCCGGCACTTTTTTAATTTATACGAACTACGCGCTTTGTTATTGCTCGCTATCGTATAATATAATAAACATACCTGTTCTGGTAATTTTTTTAATTACCATTATTTATTGTTACGTTTGCTACGTATATATAGCATATAAATACTATAAATATATATATATATTACATAGTAGGTATATAATAATATTCTGTTTTGCGTCGCATTGTCGTCGCAAGCAAAACGTATTTCAAGTACCTACTTGACTACTTATATAATATTATACAAGTTTTTTCACCGTGTTTGTCCCAGTCAATAACTATTTTCGATATTTAATATTTTCGGATTATAATTTTGGAACATTTTTACAATAATAGTGAGTAAAAGTGACCAACAACTATTGAAATTTGTAAATATTTTTAGTTCACCTAAATTTAAAATAAAACAATTTACTATTGTGGTATGAAAGCTTCACTCTAAAGCTCTAAATCTAAAGTTTTGCGCCACTGTATTTGGGTATATTATAATAATAACATTTATAGATCTACGATAGCAAGTTGTTTTTTCGCATATTTCAGCATATAATATTTTATATTTTTATCATTACGTCAATAGTCGTTATATCATGTACGCGCACGACAGCTATATAATTATTATTGGCCGTTAAAATATTGTATTTATAAGTTATAACTACCTACGACTACGTAATGTAAATGAGAAGGTAATCTCGCATGCGCGACATTATCCAAAATATACAAGCATATTATTATAAAATTTATATTAATCGTTGACATCACGGAGAAGAATATAATTACAACCGATTAAATATCGCGTTAATATGATCTGTAACTATTACAATGCCAATTATAATGTATACATATATACGTATACACATGTTTAAATAAATCGAAACAAGAATTATTATTCAAAATCACGCTTCACGTAACTCATTTTAATATAGGTATTATACAACGGGTATACGCGTGTCCATTTTACGCGTTTTTTTCCGCACAATCGTCGCGTGAAAACCGACTTTTCCGTATCGTATAAAATATAGGTGCAGAGGGCCGCAAGAGGGTATTATATAGGTATACAAGTGCAACCATGCCTATTTATGTATATACAGGGCGGTGACTACGAGGGACTTAATATAAATTAGCGGCACTACCATATAGTTAGTTGGTCGTCTCAACTAACACCAAAAGAAAAAAATGAAACTAAATACGAACAACAATACCATGAAACGTCCCGCCGATGTTTAACATACCTTAATAATATATTATTTTATATTATCTTGTTATTAGTTTATTACTTTTGAATTTTCCACTATAAACCTGTTCATTTTTAATATTATCGTCAAACGTACATTATTGTTATTATAATAATGTATCATATTGTCGTTACAGCAGCACGCGCGCGCATAATATAACATAACTGACGGAATTTACGACCAATCAAATGAACGTTTGAAACGACTTTAACTAACATTCAAAACGACAATTTGCGTTATCCCATATAGCTTACATTGTATATTTTTGTCGCGCGTCCGCGTGTTACTTATACTGTTGTTTTAGTGTTTTACCTATTAACTTAATGAAAAAAAATGCACGAAACACATCGATTATAATATTATATAGGTAGCATTTTGTAAACACGCATTATTTTTAAGGTATTAAGCGAGTAGATATTTAGATTATATTTCTGGACCTTATTTTCCTTGATTTATTTGACAGTATTAGTAGTATAGTATTAAAAATTAAATTATTTCATTTTTACATTTATTAATCTTAAAAATCGTTAATAGATTGGCGAGTTTTTACTGTAGATACTTATAACTATTGTAGGCATACTAAGGAAATACAAAACATTTTGTTGCACAGGTCATTCCGCATATACATATTTGGCTCACCTTTATTGTATAGAAAAATTCGTTCAAAAATATGATCACACTTTATTTAATTAAACTATTTATTTTAAATAAAAAACATAAATAGACTTTTTATCCTATCAAATGATTATATATTATCGTATCCATTAGTATGACAATTATTAATTGCAGGTTCGTGTCATTTACTACTTTTTGTTGACGGTTCGTGTTAGTAATAAATACAAACACAAAATACTAATCCAATTACAAATATAATATATTATACTCTATATGAGAGTAATAATTAATTTATCCCACTAAAAATAACAGTGCAAACTTTGTAGGAGGAACAAAGTTAATTGCAGACCTATATATAGCTGAGATATTATTATATTAAGGTGTTTTTAGGCGTATTCAAATCGTTTTAGTGCCGAAACCGTTTAAATGCAATGTAACCCTAGAAAAAAATACGTACAATTTAATTGCGATCAATTTAATTTATGTAATTGGTCAATTTCGCGGTAAATCTGTACTCAGACACCAATGAAGTAGTTAAAAAATAATAAAGTAAAAAATAAGAGGGTATAAAGGTCTTGTTAATGGATTGATTAAACTTAGTCGGTCGTAGATGAGCGTCGTTAAATGGGGTGAGTTGTTCTCGACTTGTTTTAACGGCACAGTAATATCCATTTTTTCCGTTACGTCAAATTTATGGTGGCCACAAATAAATTTAACGTTAGCGAAAGCGTGGGGTGGGACGATAAAAGTTTACGGCCTGATAAAAATCGGAATCGCTTGGTGCCGCATAAAGTAAAACGAAGACCTTTGAAAATAGTCAATTTAGCTGAAAGTTTTCTCAGAGATAATGCCCCGGGAGTTAGTTAGGTAAACCTTGCCCCCCGGACGCAGATCTACGGTTATTGCTTTATCAGAGTTTTCTTCTGCCCCCACCGCACAGCTCATCATACACTCTTCTCCACCAACTCTTTCCCGTTTTTTTTCTTTGCTTATATACTAGTGAAATTTATTTATATGTGTGTGTGTGTTCTTTATATAACGCCCGCATTGCGGAATTATATTGCCTCTTTTATCTCCTTTAACGTCCTCGTTTTGTTTAATACGTCTTTGGAAAAAGCAGAAACGAACGTCTTCGTAAAACACCATTCCCCGTAGAGTCTTACCACGACAGAACGATTTATTATACCTATTAGGTTATATTTTTTTCTTTAGGGAAATTCAAATCTACGAAAAATAAAACGTATAAAATTCTTTGTCGGATCGGTCGGAGTAAAACGATGCAGCAGTACAATTTTCAGTGAATTAGGTTTTGGCGTTATTTTATTATCTACTAAAGTGCATGCGCGATAGATATAGCTGTGATTGCTATAGTAGCATATAGTAAATATATACTTACTATACGCTTATTATAATATATATACTTATAGATATTACAAATTGATTTATTCAAAAATTACAGAACAATAAAATATTCACGAATAGAGATAGTTTTAAATATATTTGCGGCCAGGTGTTGTTGGACTCTGGATATTATCATTAAGTAAACTGCGAAACTGATATATTTAAATAATATGGTATACTATTATATTATAAAATAATCGAAGCATTGTTATAATATTATTGATAAGTACCTATTTGTAATATCGTTTTCAATCGTGCAATAACATAATATAATTCTCTTTCAAAGCACTCGATAATAATTCATTACTATTATTTATTTCAGAAAATTCTTAACTTGTAATACCATAATAAGGATCATAAAATTAATGGGTATAAGCGACCCGCGATCTGCTATCGCACACATTATAAACCTTTATATTCTATAATTTAGTTCGGTCTGTGCTCGTTCCACGATTCCAATCTCTTTATAATATTATAATGCATAACATTCACACATACGACAATTTTAAATATCCAATCATAGATAATTATTTAATTATACATTTATATCTAGTTATTACATCATCAGAGATCACGTGCTTCAAATTCCGTGGTTTTGAAGTTAGTGCACGTAGATGTATTGGTTTTAAGTTTATTATGCATTAGAATTCTAATAGATGTGCGATTTAAAGTAAATAAGTCAACTGTGGACATTTATTTTTTATTATGCTATATTATAGAAATTAACGTTTTACGTTGTTCGAATTACAAAGTATATAAATGATTAGCTATAAAATAATAATGAAAAATTTATTTAAGTCTATACAAAAGTGTGATAATTTTTTTTAATTTCTTAAAAGTAGTATTTTTTTTAACATACTTCTTTTATCGTTTTATTTTAAATATGACTGATATGTATTTGTTATTTTTTTAAAAGTAAATAATATTTACATATTGTGTTGTACTTCGGAAAATATAATTGATCACAAATTTTAAAGTATTTGAATTAAATACAGTTGTAAAAATAATGTATATTATATTTAATTATTTAATTTCAGTTTTCTATATTATTTTAAAGAATACGTATAACTGTTATAAGAAATTTGGATGAATATCAATGTTTTTATTTACATTTTACTATTTTTATGGTGACGTGTACATTTTGTAAATCAATCATACCTATGTAAAAAAAAAAAATACAATTTATCCAAATCCAAATTATTTTTATAAATACTTAGGTTTATCATTAAACATTAAATTATATATATATATATATATATATATAAATGAATATTTATTGTAACCTTTTTGTATTTAGGAATATATACAATTATATTTTCATAGGAAACATTTTTTACCTATATTTTTCGGATTCCAAATATGCTTGTTTGGTTGTTAGGTATAATTGTACTGTGAATGGTAATAATATTCATTTTCTGCCAATACGACGCATTCATTATATTTCAAGATTTATAATTACAGTTGCAATTTTGACAAGGCACTTTGGGAGGGATTTATGTAGATATTAATTTTAAAATAAACCCTTTTATTTGGCATTTAAAACGATTACCGAGCAGGCTATAATTTTTAAGTGTTTTGTCTATTTAAAAGCATTTAGGCAACGGATTAAACCTGCTTTTAAATAGGTAGTTAAATGTCGAATACAAGCATGATGTTATATTTGGTAATCTTTTCGGTCGAGGACAAAAAATAAAATAAATCCAAAAAGAAAAGAAAATAAAAAACTCCAACAAGGAATACCGTTCGTATCTCCACATGCAGGCAATATAATAATAATATTATAATGCATATATGCTTGTTTTGTGTATAATATAATGATCGTGTGTTATTATATATATTATATTGTTGTGGAACAGTCGAGTTGACCTGGCCGGCCGGAGTCGTGTCGCCGACCAATATGGGAATTCAGTGTCCTGTTTCGTCGTCGTGGGCGTGTCCCCGTCTGTCCGGTTTTACCTTTGATTTACAATGTTACCGGTTGTTATCCGCCGCCGACTCCTCGCGTTCCCGAACGTGCACCTCTTGGTAGGTATATGCCATGTATACAATATTATGCATGGTGTGCGTGCGTATTCTATTATACGCACACACGACGATAATAATAATAATAATAATGATAATGATAATAAAACGAAAGGGAACACACACGAGCGCTTTACCTACATAATAATATTATTATACACTCGCGCGCATTATCACGCGTATTATTGTAGGCAGGACAACGCGTATAGTGTACCTATATCATGGCGTAAATCTTCAGCATATAATACAACAATGCGCGACTTGGTGACGTCACGCCGCCAGGCGTAGGAGGTATGGGACACGGATGGAGTTGAAGTTCGTGCGTTGTATACATTATGTCATGTGGACGGGGGAAAAAAAATAATAAAAATTATAATAATAACAATAAAATCGAATGTTGTTTTTTTTTTCTTCACGCAAGGGTTGGACGCGACTTCTGTTTTCACTTATTTTAATATATTTTACACGTGCGCCGCGCACAAAGCGTATTATTATATTTTAATAAAAGATTTAATTATTGCCATGTGGTGTGAGGTTCCGTCGATCGTGAAAACGCCGACGATTGTGTGTATATAAAAAATATGATATAGGGTATAGTACGCATGTATTTGTTTTTTAATTTTTTTTATTACATAATAACTCTTATTGAACCAGTAAAGCGTATTAAATACATATACTACAATAGGTATATTTGTAAGCAACTATACAATACTATAATATGTGTTTGTATATATATATATATATATATATATATATATAATATAAAGACACCACGCAACGGTGATATATTTTATGGCCGAAGACGTAAAATATTCACTCGAATGTTTGTTATACTGCTTTATTCTATATAATTGTTAATATATCATAATATTATATGGTCAGTGCCGTTACATGATTTTTGGAACTCTGGGCAACAGAGATTGCAATACTCAAATCAACTTTGTTACAGTAAACTCAAAGTGTTACGAAATGTATCATACGGTGTCCATTTGGTAAGTGTCGCATGACGATCCCTCCCCACTGGTAATTTTTATTCAGGTTATATGGTCTATGTAAAAAGACTCTTTTCGATTTTATTCTACATTTATCGAGATGTGTGGGATTTTTTTTTTATCATAAGGTACAGTGTTTTATGAGGCTGTGACCTATGAAAACGTTAGGAACGTGGAATCTTTTATACAACGATGTCAGGTATATAATTCCACTGATCTCACGTAGTATCTACTATTGTTGCCGTATCGATATTGAGCAAATCTTAATTTGATCACTTATCGAAAGAGTCGGCAGAAGATTATTTATCGAAAATCTAAAAAGATATCGAAAACCATTAATAGGCATGCTGTAAGCAATGGATTTTTTCTACGAGTATTTTCAGATTATTATTATAATACCAACATAAATATATTTACCACATCACAGTTTCTGCAGTATAAAGTATAATCTCCGCGTGATAATTCCGTTCGTTCGTCGTCGTTATGTGATAAGCGATAATATAATAAATATATAATATTAATTCGTTTTTTTAAAAATTATTTTCCATGCAGATGTGATCATTATACGCAAAAAGAGAAGAAAAAAAGATTTGCGTTCGCTGTCCACCACGCCCTCCATTCAGTAATAAAATATCGTGTGACAACTGACGGACTTCGAGACATCGGATGTGCATAAATTTAGCTCGACAACGCGGTCTAATTACGGTCTCCCTCGTAGTATGTCGTGTGTAAATGTGCAGGAGAGGTCTGCACGACGCAGGGGATATATGTATATTTATAATATTATACGATTTGAGCGAATTTCATTTTTTTTTTCACCAAGGTCCTTCTAAATGAACGGAGGACGGGTTTTTTTTTGTCATCGTTATATTATATTCAACCATAGTCGGTCGAGCCCACTCTATACAACGCGTTTTTTCCCTCGGTTTCTTTAAAGTTTTACTGCGCGCCGAAATAATTTCTGGTGCGGCGGTTTACAGTCGCTTTAAATATCGGTCCGAAACAAAAAAAATTCGACTAGATTTATCGTCAGTCCGTTTTTTTCTCTTCCTACTGGCACAGACCTCTCGAATAATAATAATAAAAAAAAAATAATATAATATGAGAAATCTCCAGGAAATCTAAAGCGATTATATATTATACAAGCGACATGACCGTAGTAGGTTTTCGTCGTTAGCGCGCCGTTGCGTGTGTGCGTATATACATATAATATGTGTATAAATAATTTCTATACCTACGTTTTTCTGTACCTATACAGTTTTTTTTCCACAAAAATATTTAAAACCCGTTCACGATCAAACCCGACGACTGACGTCTAACTACACACTAAAACGACGCATTCTGATCACGAACTGATGCATTTCTGATTGTCCAAGTGGTCTTTCTCGTGCGCATATCCCTCATTTGTATATAGGAAGATACTCTCTGTGGTATTTTCTTCGGTGGAAATATACGTTTTATATAGGTATATACATGAAAGACTACTCGTACAATAAATACATCTGTACAATAATTGTACGCATATGTATTGTACATATCGAAGATATTAATGTTATATATTACCAACAAAAGTCACGGTACACTGCACAATTATAATCGTAATTGAATCTACTAGAATTATAGACTAGAAAGTAGAAACGGTTTATTTTTTACAACGAAATCGCTCGTTTTATTAGATCCTTTTATGACCCGTAAGTAATTGCGAATACTATTGTTTGAGTGGCAACGCCAAATTTATAATATATAGGCACACATTGTACACATGTTTTGTTTTTATCCTGTAATTCAATTTATACGCTATTATTGAAAAATGACATTGCCTAGTTAAGTATAAACGCTACTATATCTACAACTGTTCAGTAATATAAATTGTTTATATTTTAGGAAGCCGAGTAGTACTGTACATATATAATTTTTTTTAATTTATTTAAGTTTACCTATCTATAAGGCATACGCATTAATAAATCAATGATCTAGGTGTAAATTAAGATATTAAATATATTATTATAGTTACGATATAATACAATATCATTGAAAAAAAACGATAATGTACTGTAACGTGTATTTATTAGTTATTATGTACTTATTACATAATGCATATTATTATACGGATACTGAATCACACAAATCATTGTTTAATCATATAGGAAAATTATTTATTAGACAAATTCTCGTGTAGATAAGATATTATTACGATTGAACGAATAGGCACTTATATGGTATACCTATTTTTTTATTGTAAAAAATTAGATTATTTAGTAAGTACCTATATAATTTTATTAATATTTAATTGTATAATGCATAAGTAATGCAATTGTATCATGTCAACAAAAAATTACAGATATTTGTTTGATTTTTCCACATTTGAATAACGTATTTCAATCAATACCTATATTAGGCAATTATAATAATTAATAGATACATAATACATTAATACATTATACATAATATGCTTCAATCGTAATTGCATTTCTTATTTAAACACTACAGAAAAAACTTATATATACCTATTATATGTTAATATCATAAATACCAACGGATTTTTCAAACAATATGTAATAATTTATATCTAATCTTAGTATAATAGACATAACGTTAATTAAATGATTTTAAATAACATTCATTTCGTAGGTATAGATATTTAGACGATAATATATAATATGTTATCTGATTAAACGAATATACTTTATGTATTACCTTATTTATTACATTATGTATACTTTTTAAGAGGTAACCATTTTATGAATCTATATTTTAACTATATGTGTGATCTAAATTTTTAAATTTTCAGATAAATGGCAGTTTGTGATTGCTGCTAATTATTCGCATCTGATAAGCATATGCCTGATAAGTAGATGTAGAGTAACAAAATACAATATTTACAATATTTTTATTTATTTTTTTATTATTTATACTTAGCAATTATATTCATTGCATAATATATTTCGGTAAAATTGGACAATAGTCATAGAACATAGTTTTCGACTATAGAGATTGTATAGAAGAAATATATTTTACATATTAGCATAGGCGCAACTATAGGATTGAAATTCTGGCCTGCTACAGTCCTCACCAATTCTATTAACTTAAAATAACATGTGGAGTCTACCCCCCCCCCCCACACACACACACACACATATAAATTTGACAATTTAGGTGTAGATAACAAAAATAAACAGTACTTATAATATATTTTTTATTCATTTTACCTAAATTAAAATCAATATATAGGCATATTTTTAATATAATATTATAATAACACTATACGACGATCACTAGTAATAATTGATAACGTTCCTATGTAAGCATTTCCTAGTTCAACGATTATTCATTAATCGTTTTAGTACCGTAAGCATTATTGTTTATATATACGCGTAGGTATAATGTATATATTGTGTACGTGTAATCAAATATCACAATACATTGTCGTACATCAGTTTTATTCGTTTTCCACGTTAAGCATTATACATAATTTCTAAAAGTAATAAATGTATAGCTAACTGTGATACATAAACGTTCGTGTTGTTATAAAATTATTACACTCATAATATTATGTGAAATGTTTAACTCGGGGGGGGGGGGCAATTCTTGAGAGCACACGAACACGATATTATATACGTTCCGTATGCGCATACAAGTGATATACTTGTACATAAATACCTATTTATATATATAATATGTAATATTATGTATGTGTACGAGCTAAAAACACAAAGTTTCGGTTTGTTCCGTTTGGCTTGGCGTACCTGTAGCAGTGTAATACTTACGATGTATAATAAAATATATTAAATGTATTATATCAGACATCTAGAACAAACTTTTTAATTTCCACGATATACGTTTTCGATATAAATTACATAAAACGCGTTTTGAATCAAAACGTCACGATTGTTATCGTGCCCATACACACACACACACACACACACACACACACACACACACACACACACACACACACACACACACACACGCCGTATATGTATAAAGTTTTTGTACTGCTTCGGCGGCTATTCGAGTGCAGTGTACTCTATACATCGGCTTGTTTTAAACGTGCGATCGTAAATATACACAGTGTACAGCCACAGCGTATATATATAATATGTACGCGCGTATATCCGTACGGCGTACATGTGTGTGGGCACACGGAAAGTTTTATAGTCTGCAAGTCATCTGTTATTTATTTTTCGCGTTGGTTTACTAGGTATAACTTTTTAAACCGTGAATCACGATAGTTGAAAAACATATAAAAAGTCGTGTGTTTTCTTCCTGTGCAATCTCTTAGTACGTATTTTTATCAAAATGTATTGACCTCAGTTGGGGAGCATGAAATATTTCCTGTATAGTCTATAGGTAGGTAGGTAGGTACTATAATATAATATATATTACGCGCCGTTCACATCGACATCATTTAGACATACTTACTAAGCAATCGAGTCTATATTATGAGATTTGCAGCTCAGAAAATATATTTATATTATAGGTATCTACGCCTGCACATGTAGTACGTAGATAGATATTTTAGTATTATTCTATAATCTGTATCATATAAAACAATATTAAGTTTTTTTTTTTGGGACACGCATAAATATAAAACACTAGCTGTCCCGTCCAGCGTTGTCTGAGCCAAATATGAAGTTAAGATTAACCTGAAGATAAGTGATTTACATACATCTAAACCACCTAGGTAGGCAATTCACTGCAATAGATCACGAACAATATGCAGGCATAGTTATACCTATCAGCTACACCTGCGGTGGATTGCGGACCCCATGAGGTGCATAAGTGAGTGAAATCAGAATTAGGTAGGTACATGAAAAACATTGCGACGATTGCCCGTGTCAAATATTTGTTTTTTTCTATCAATTTATTTTCAAAAATGTGTATATGATATATTCTTACTAATTATAACAGTTATAAATATGTAACCACTGATAACCTTATAAATAAGCAAAGATTGGTTACTAATAGCTATCATTTATAAACAAATATTTCCATCGTAAATCTCAAAACTCCTGTGTGAGCACTTCCCGGGGTTGGACCTCTACATTTTTAAATTAGACTATCTTCTTCCCAGATGTCTAATCTATCTCTGTCCTAAATTTAATCACAATCGGTTGAACGGTTTGGGAATGCATAAAGGATAGACAGACATTCATTTTTATATATATAGATTTATGTTGCATCAAGTGTTTTTAGGTACTTAGGTAAATTTACAGAAACTCATGCAGATAAAACGTCTTGTATATTAAAATAATGTTTAATATTTTTTTTGAAATTTGGGCATCGTTTATTATGCGATAAAAGTTCGACATTAAGAATAATTAGTAATCACATTGATATCATGAACCAAAAAAATTCTCGTAATTAAAGTTTGAAATCAAATTCTAGATATAAAAAATGTGAATTTCATGTATAAAGTTCGATCGTATAAGCTATATTCTAATATTAGTCATATCGATAAAAGTTTGGTTATTGTGTACATATTTCCCGAGGTTTAATCAAACGTAACGGTTTAACTTGTACCTAATCATGAAGTTATTATTTCTGTCAGACGACTTAATTCAGTGGCATGATAAGAACCTTATGGTGTCGAATATTGCAGCAATACCATTATCGTAAAAATCTTCAATATAGGTGCAGTCGTATATTACACTCACACACACATAAATAAAGTTATATTCAATTTTATCGAGGTTCTACTTAGTGCACTTATTATTTGCGATGATAGTGGTACGAAAGAAGTATAGATAAATAAAATCGGTCATAACGCGAATCTGTCACAAAAAATATCCATATATATATATATATATATTATAGTGCAGAATTTACCTAAATATAATAATGCAATACATTGTAGCGGAATATCCCGAACCGGTATTATTATTATTATTATCATCATTATGACGGTATCTGGAACATCAAGCCGCTTAGACGTAATCGTAATATATAGTACTCCAACAGTGTTCGTACGCCGTGATCGTTCATCAGATTTTGTTTTATTTTGGATTGTTAATTATATAATATTGTGAGATTCTTACACCAGGTGATTCCGAGAGTGACGGGATACTGGTGGCAGTGTAGTTTGTTTTATTTAATTATATACTTTGCATTTGTAACTAATTGTTGACTGTCGTTACATTTATTATTTTGAATGCCCTCCATCCTATAACATCATATACCAACATAGCAATAGCACGCGTACATTTAGATTTACATTATATCATATTACATAAATATGTAGGTACGATGAGTGTGTCTTCATAGGTATAAGTATCTATAAGCTGCATAATATATACCTACGAGAGGTCGCGCCGCGTTACGACACTATATACGCGTCCCGGAAAATTGTTTACGACCCGACGACATATGTATAAAAGGTATAAATGTTTAGAATACCATCTGAATTGGCCGACCCGATGCGCCGTATGCACATCTGAGTATGGCAGCAGGTTGTCTATCTACTTTAATATTATGCGGTATTATTTAGTACATCGCCGTGTCGTGCGGCAATAAAAGCGATAATATGTTGTTCCGAGGAGAGGCCCCGTCATAATAATGCAATATACTGTTATTATGTAGGTATATGACTACGAATTTCGACCGTTCGTCGGATGTAAATTTCTAATGATGTTCGTTTTTCGTCACTAGTCTGGTAATATACATATAGTGTACCTTCGTCGTATGGAATATTACACATTCTGTACGGACGAGTTGCTCTCCGAACGGTATACGATGAGACGTGCGAGAAAAAAATAGTAAGATACTATACGACCATAATATATAATATATAAATGTATCAATGTGTGCATATATTATATATAATATGTGTTCGGTCGTACAGTGTGTGTTTTTCGCGTTGTAGGGAAAAATCGAGTAGTGTATAATACGTATACCTACGATAATATAAAAACGGAAGAAAACCATTCGCCCGTCGTACCGTCGTTTCTAACCTAATTCGCGCGACCCCTCCCACCACCCACCTACCTACCCGACCGTCAAACGGCTCCACCCCGTGCGTATACACACGACGCCGACGGTTCTGGTCTTCCGCATGACCGAACGCCGCAGCTATATAATACACACTTTATACAATAGCTGCTGCAGCACTACGTATATATACTATATATATATATAAATACACACACGCGTGGGTGTAGGAATTCACGGACCATATAGCTCCCCCCCCGTTTAATGTGCGTCGAAGTTGTCTCTCCCCAGTCGGTTCCGGACCGGAAGACGGAAACGGTTTTCGGGTATTTCTTCCAAACTGCGGCATCTCAACAGCAAGCAGCCGCGGCTGCGAGCACATAGCAAAGACTAACATTCGTCCTGACTGCGAAAGCTCGTACCGTGCTTCAGAAATGCTGCATAGCACGCTTTACTCGCCACACGGCACATTGAACACCGCACAAATGGCAGATTTCAATTAGAGACCTGGCCACCCGACGTGAAAACATATGGGCCCCGGATTATATATATGTATATGTATACGTTCGTACGTAATATTATATACATATACGGTATACGAAAAGAAAAATATAATAATAAAACCAACCGGGCCGATCTTCTTCACGAGTGCCATAAAAACGAATTTATCGCCCGTACAATAATGATCGTTTTCCAGAAGAGGGTCGTTACGCGCCTGTATCCCATACCTATATATATATATATATATATATATATGCGCCGCAGCAGTAGCATTGACCATATATAGCGTAGGGGCGATGCGCGCATCATAATCGTATAAGACGGCCGCGGCGGCACTCCTTTTTCATTTTTATCGCGTGTAAAAATTAGACCTAATAATGTTTATTACGTGTGAGGTATATACCATGATGTACATGACAATAATAGTAGTAATAATGTGCTCGCGCGTATTATAGTATTTTTTTATTTTAAGCTTCAATAACATAGGCTTGTGACATTAATATGTTTTGACAAAAGTGTGTAAAAATAACAAAATAAAAGTGGCATGGGTTAATAATATATCATGTTTGAATAATAAATATGTTAGATTAGATTATATAATTTGGTTAATTTTAGATAGTTGAATAATTTTTCGTTAAGTTGACGGGATCTGGGCTTATATTATAGTATTATATACATCCACATAGATATCTATATTTTATTGGGTATGTACTATGTAGGGATATTATATTATAACACTACAGCGTTCGGCCGCTACTGCCGTTTTTTACCGTCCTTGTTTCTTACAGGTTGTTAATAATTGGACACGTCGTTTAAAACGTAGTTTTACCGGTATTATAGGTTTTTAGAGAATTGCATGATAAAACGTATATAACTGCGGCGTATACGTCTTGTATAAATTATTCATCCTCGTACCGCGGGCCCGAGGGAGTCGAACCTAACTATACCTTACCAATATATATGTATACTAAAGTCGGGCCGACGAAGGTGTGCATGTGGCGTGGTGTGTTTCGGGGAGTAAGAACAGCGTCGCTCCCGTAGCAGCTATATAGGTGTATTTATAACATATAATAATATGTATTATGTGTAATATACAGTATGATATGAGTCGTCTCGAGAGTTAAACGCCGTAAAACGGAATTAATAATGAAACGCTCTGCACGCGCACGCCAACGGGTACGAAATGGATAAATATGTAATGCGCGACATGCCGACGTCTGCAAACAATATATAACGGGCATATTCGAGACGTCTACGTATATATAATACGCGCATCTATATAATCTATAAATACGCGTCTTAAATGTATACATTGATATACACGGCAAGTGATTGGAATTGATGTGAAACTGCGAAACGGCGAAGCGGCGTTTGTTGTTTCCATCCAGAGAGCATATATTATATTTAAAAATAGGTTTTTTTTGCTTCTCCAATCGTCATCATATTTTCCCACCGATAAAGCACATAGATATATACGTGTTATTCCCACACGCTGTCACCGCGACCGACGTTCATCGCGGTCACTACAATACACATCAGCGTTTTTTCACTGCCTCAGAGTGTGTATACAAAAAAAATAAATAATTTTTTTTTTTTTTTATTCGCTTTTCGGATTTCCCGTAGTCAAACGCGTGTTTCCAGCACATTCAACACGGGGCGTGCCTCTATATATTCGTCGGGACCACGTTAATATATAGACCCCCATGCGTCGCGGAACGGTGGCGAAAAAAATATTCGACGGGGTACGCGCAGGCTATTGTAGGTCCGGTGGCAATGTCATAACGACGGCGATTGTGCTTTATTACTGCACTACGCCGCCGCGAGTCGGCGAGAAATGGCGCGTAAACGCTGTCGGCGCACTGTACGCAATATTATATCCCATACACATAAATACTGCAGCGGCCCCGGACGTGCAACCGACCGGAAGTCCGATATAATGATGGCGCGCGCGGAACGCCGGCGTCGTCCGCACACCCTCGCGCCGACCGCCGCCACCCGCGCGGCGTGCGAATGTCAATTAAATTAAATAAAAGTTTTCCCGAGACGAGTCCGCTGTATGCTTGTGATATTATATTTTATATTGTTGTACGCGTTGCCCGTATTGTAAATATATAAATTATGCCGTATTGCTGGGTCGTGCGTGTGCGGAGGCTGCGCAGAGGGTGGACGCGCGACGCACACACGTGTCTCGGGGTTAGGTTTGGAGACGGCTCCATCGTGCCCGTAAATCAAATTCCGCGTACGCAATGGCCGGCGACAAACGGCCATGAAATTTAATGTACAAGCGACCATCTCCCCGTACACCGCCCGCTCGCCGCTAGCAACCGACCGCGTCATTTTTCTACACCGCCCGCCATCGACGACCGCGCGCCGCCTTCGTTGCATCAGCTTTCATCGCGCCGATAACATTATAACAATATACGCGATTATGCGTACGTAGATAAATATGCTTGGAACGCAAACGAATTTCGCCAAAATCACGGACACCAATGAAAAACGCACGCGTGTTATGCGTGATGTACGTATAGGTATACTATCATCAAAAATACACCGTTGCACTATCTGCTGGTTAGGTTAGGTTGGCCGCACAGGGCCCCACTTTATTGTTTCACTTAAAACCCTGCAATGATGTACGATTTCTTTTCAAACGTTATTATTTTTTATATCGTGGTTTACACTTTACAGCTCATACGGACTGACAGTAGGCATGTATACCTACCCCTCACATCGTAAGGTCGTATAAAATACCGTTGTCATTAGTCAGGTATCTGTTACCTCCATTACAAATTATATATATATATAGTAGATATAACAATATGTATGCAATTTTATACTAGGCGATTATAACAACTAGATAATATTATTATGTATACGTATTATCGATAATGTGCTTGCCGGCATGGTTGCAGCGTTTATATATATATATATATTACAACGTAATATCGGTAATAGTATAATATACATAGTTTATATTTAAATAATGTAAATACCATATATTATAGAATTACAATGGTAGTCACGTGCCTGCAAAATCAATAAACAAATTCGATTTCGGTCCCTGATGACTTGCCATCACCACGTGTTTAACAATATAATATTGTACTACGTTCTATACATTTTATATGATTATACATTTATACATATTATGAACCGCTGCATCAGTGTTATTTTACAGCAATTAAATGTTTGTGATGGGTATATAGGTATTTTCAATGTTATTATTCCTCATAATATATAGCGTTGTACGCGTTTCGATTTAATATACAAACGTAATATTAAAATATATCAACAGAGTAGCTCGTATGTACCTATGCTAAACACATTTTATCCTTTGGGGTATACACATATCTTATGTATTGAATATTAGATGACTTTATTATTACTACAATATTTAACCTTAAGGTTAAGAATCAAACATGTAGATATTTATCTATAAATAATATATATAGCTATACCTATATGTGTAAAATATGTTTGCTAATTTAACTCTTGTAAATCGTTCGTGTATGTATAACGTGTAGGTTGTACACAAATTGTATTGAACTTAAAGTATATTGAGTTTAATATTATAGGTATACAATTTATTAACATCCATTAAAATATATACCTATTTGTGGACACACGACTGTTTAACGGTCTATATATAATATATCATACAGTAGTCAGTAACTTAATACTATATAAATACGTGTAGGTATATCATATTTTACTAATCGACAGAACGTTTTGAACTGACCCCGATGGTTAATAAAACGTCGATCGTATTATAAACTACTAGATTGTAATGGCATCTATATATTTTATAATCATGTATAGGTTTTGTGCTGTAAATCTGTAATGCGTGCAATATAAGCAAAGGCTCTTTAAAATCAAATAAATCATTTATAGGTAGGTAGGTACTACCCGTATACGTATAGCTTTATAAGCGTATATTATTAAAACTATAAATTATATAGCCATTCGATAGTTTTCAATTTTTTTGTCGTTCAGCTATATATATACTATATTATATTACAAGTAACCCGTATGAATGTAACCATATTATATTGCAACAGTGCTGCGTTAGGATGTGTTATAGCCAATAAGCGCGGGAAAGTAAACGTGGAGGGTGACAAACCCTTTTATGTGTATATGCCTATATTTATAACAAATATATAATCTCGATGGAACTACACCTTAGGAGAAAAAATAATAAATATATTAGGGCAAGCATGATGTGTGTTCGCGGTTGGCCAGTGTAAAATAGGTGGCCTGCAGCTGCAACCTATTTAATAATATATATATATATATATATATATATATATATATATTGAATATAATATAATAAATGTATATATAACGAAAGATTTAGTCATTTTTGGAAAATGTGACCTACTTACTATTATGTAAATCATTTAATTGGTGGCAAGTTAATAATTGGAATAGTATAACATACATATACAGAAACGTAAATGCCTACAGCCAACTAGAAGAATGGGGGTTGCTCAAGAGACATATTCAGTGTATATCCTTAAAATTCAAATCTCTGTAAATTAGATTTTTATTCATTTTGTAATTGTAAATATTATTTTTCATTTGGCTATCGTAATTATTGTCTACACATTATGAACACAAATTCATAATATTAATTATTACAATAGGTTTTTTTTTCTGTTCAATTTAAAAAATGAAGTAATTAAAAATTACTTTTATTGTAATTCAAAAATGTTGAACTTTGGCTTTGTTTATCTTTTTTTTTTAATTGCAATTTGTATTTTGTAATTTGTTACAACAGCTGTTATATCAAGTTTTGTAAATGTTGCTGTACTCTTGTCTTCGGGGCGTTCATAATAAAAATAAATAATAATAAGTCTATATCGAATGTGAAATAATAATACATTTTTAAATACTGCGAATACAATCTGTATTATAAATTTATATACGTGAGACGATTCCTGAAGTTAACTATGATTTCAATATAGGCAAACACTAGATCTAGTCGTGCAGCCACGTAAATAAAAATGTTTGATTAAATAATATATATTATTTAATATATATATATATATATATATATATATACTACTTTAAGGCGTTAAAAACGTTGTTACATATTTTATAGACCTTGCAGTACATATAATATTGTATATATATAAATATAGAGATTATACGGCTGTGTTTTGCACCAAAATCATTGTATAATATAAAAATATTATCTATGTTTAATATGACACACCGCCCGCTATCTACGTACAGCTGTGGCGGTACGACGAATGATGGGTTCGCGTGGCCTGCAGAATATTTATATATATATATGTTGGGTATATCCTATATATCCGTTGAGCTGTACGTCTACAAGAGTTGCAGTGGAGTGCGCATATTATATATTTTATTTCCCTTTATAATAAAAACGATAAATTTACGGTTTACCGCATTTTTCCCGCGATGGGTGTCGCGACGGCCGTTTATTTATACACGATGATATAATGTACATTACAATATATATTATATTATACGAATATAATATTATATACGCGCGTAGGTATGAATTTATTACGTCTACAGTCCGTATTCGCTATATATGTGTAATACGTACACATAATATATTTAGAACTGCGGTGGTGGATTAGTTTTAGTGAAAAACGGATTGGTATTTTATTTCTATTATTTTTTATTCGTGCGTTTCTCGATTATTTATCGCGTAATTTTTATTTTTTCATTCCATCGCTACTGCGACGGGTTCGGTCATAGCTCATCCGTATATAATATTATATAATATAATGTATACATATGTATAGGTATGTTGCACTGCCCGGTGGCAGATTCCTGGCAACGCGGATGACCGTGGAAAAAATATGATTAATATATCGTTTCGTATGTAAAAGAAACGCGCTAGGATTATGAATATTATAAATTTAGTTTTATCCGAAGCACTGCATACACATATGCTTATACACAGTTGGACGGCAGTCAAGACGTGGTCCTCGATGTTTTCTTTTGTGATTTGATACGACGCTATATATTATACACTTTATTGTTAGCTATATTATAGTTAGTTTTAAGCCGACTTATTATCGTAACGTTACAGCGCATAGAAAATGCACGAGAGTCGAAAAACGGTATTCCACAACAAAAATCAACTGATCCCATACATCAATGTGCGGCGTTTAAATTATTAAATTCAAAAGGTCGGCAAGTGGGTCACCGCTCTGCTGTACAGTGGGTGTCGAGTGGGGTCAATGTTATAAATTTGTTAAATTTGAATTCAATAATATCATATCATTGTAAACAAAAAACGATTCTGAGCGAAGACGGTTTGTGAGCCTACATAACTAAGTGTATTTTATGACATTATTGATATATAAATAATTAATTTACTATTAATAACACGGTAGGTTGAATTATTTTTGTAGAAAACATTGCATTAGAAAATTTTATCAAGTGTATAAAATATAATAATATACTTTAAAAGTTTCACCTAGCCCACGAAAAATATTTTTAAATTACGACAAAATAAATGACATTGTTATTCTTCATTCAAATATATAAATTCGTTTAAATTTGAATTTAAAATGTCTATGAAAAATTATTTATTTTATATATATATTTTTTTTGGTTTTTGCTTACACTATAACATACTTACGAAAAACCTTGCTTTAAATTTTCAATCCTTAGTTATAAAAACTGAACATTTTATAAATTTTTAACTACAAAATAATTTGCAGATGTTCGATGATGAATTTTGGTCAAAATTTAAAATTAAAAAAAAATTGTGCCAATGAATTTTTATTATTTTTGATTTTTTATTATTTTTGATTTGCTATTTTAATAGTTTATAAAAAATCTTATATTAAATTTTTAAGAAATTTGCTCAACGAAATTTTTTTTTATTGATGTTTAAAGAAAAAAAAATTGAAAAAACCAAAAATGTCTTTGGTCTACAATTAGCTATTACCAAAATATTTTTAAATTTTGTTGATATATAGAAAATTATAATCTAAACATTTGGTGAAATTTTCAAATGTCTATAATTATTCCTTTTTGAATTACATTAAAATAAGAAAATCGTTCTCGGAGAAAACGGGTAAATATCCAATGTCTAATTTAGAACACTCATAAAAATTAGTTTGACTTTCCGGTAAATTTTTTCTTTTTAGAAAGATAGAAAAACTTATAGAAATCCTTGTGTTGAATTTTAAAATCTTAGATTTAAATAGAAAAATTTTTATGAATTTCCTAATCAAAAAAACTTTAAAATTTTGTTATTTTTACGTATTTTCTCGAAATATTAACTTTAGATGCTTATAAAAAACTATTAGAGACTTACCCTCAACTTTTTTTTAATTTTCGCTTACAACTATATACGGAGAACATTATATTACATTTTCAAGTATTTTGATCGACTGAAAAAAATTTTTACGGCTAATAAAAAAAAAAAAAAAAATTAAAAAACCCCGAAAATTTATTATGTTTTTATGAAGCTCAAAAAAGTCAAAATATTTTAAAAATTGTTGGTGTATATAAAAAATATTTATATAAACATTCGGTGAAAATTTCACGTACAGAGTCATTATTTCTTTTGTTACATCAAAAATAAAAATAAATATTGTCAAAAATTTGCTTTGCGAAAAAATTCCCATTTTTTCTTAATTTTTTTTTGTTTTTCCTGGTGCGTTTAAAAACTATTGGTAATTTTTTACTTTTGACCCTCCAAAAGTACCAACTAGATTCACTTTCCTATCAGAAAAGACGGTGATGAAGAAAGTCGGAACACTTTTAGTGCACTAAAACGTGATGACAGATAAAAAAAAAAATAAAATAAAATGAACACACACAACATTGTAAAATAAATACATTTATCGTTCCGCTCAGAATATTAAATCCAGTTGCGCAGCGTTAGACATCATATAGTATTTATACTGCAGCTTCACGTGAACCGACCTAGTTTAACGGCTGTCAAAGAATAGGTACCTATCTGTTAGTATATTTAGTATAGTATGCAGTATATTTAATATTATTTATATATTAATATGTATATCGTAATCAAAGTATCATGTCGCCTTCAAGGTTTTACAAAAAATACGTTTTTCTAAAAATTATACATCTCATATTATGTATTTAAATACATAATATGAGATGTATAATATGCGCATATATGAAGGCCCAACCGGGTAATCATGACTAAATTCCAAATTATACCTTTATAGGTAAGATACGTCATTCGAGTTGGTTCTTAAATTCTAGACACATTGTGTAGGTATACAAATGTTCGTGTAGCTGGCTTATATTTATGTACGTATAATATTCTCACAGATCATATTATTAGGTTTATATACTTACATATGCTCTTCAATATATAATAAGACGTTCTACGACGTGTTATAAACTACCAGGTTACAGCTACCTATATGATTACCACGATATAATTTATAGATAAGTACTTACGTATAAGAAAAAATACTTTAGGTATGTAATATCATAAATTTACACTACGTAGTTATAAGATATTGAACAAAAACTAGTGTTCGCGACGTTTACAATGGAGCACGCAGTAGATAAAATATTATAATTAGTGCATTTTATAAATTTTAGATCACAATTATAGCTGAATATTTTTAAATAGGTATTATCTATAACCATGTATACAACCATTAATTTAATATTCACTTATAATATAGTCCTGATATATCCTGAAAAAATTGAAGTGAATATCAAAAAGCAACCGTAAATACTATACGATTTACCTATTGTATTCATTTTTTTCAAAAATAGCATTTTAAAAATTCATCAAACACTAAAATTTATTTTATTCATACGTCAAATGCGTACAAACTAACTTTATAAACATATAATGTTATACAACTGGTATAATATATCTCATGTCTTAATGTCTTCATATATATTATAATTAATATATTGCAATTTATATGTATGTATATTGTACAATATGCATTGCAGTATGACATCTCTTAAAGTAATACTATGTGTATTGTGTATTATTATGTATTAATACAATTTAAGCTTGTGCACATAATATATAAAACTTTATATAAACATAATAAAACCCACAAACGCAATACATTTATATATTCACATACTGCAAGTTTACATACATAGGTACTGGTGTGTTTTGTTATACAATTGAATAATGATAAATAATATGGCCAAACGAATACATGATGTTTGGAATTAAGCCGTTTTTTTTATTTTTATTATCACGATCTAAATACACGGAAAACGCTTTAAGTTTACACGAGTGTTATATATTAAAAAAAAAAAAAGTAAGAAAAGACGTTGGATCATATCATTATTTACCCTACGACATTAATTCTGCACCGCCGACATATTTGTTTCGACGTACGCGAGTATAATAAATATATATACATACATATACATGGAAATAGCCAATAATATATAGTGCCTATACATACGTCTTCACTGCTGCAGCCGTCTCTTTCTCGTGGCGGTCTCTCGTGCGCGATTTTAACGATTATTGTAACAATATTTTTTCACGGTCGATATAATGTAAATATATAACAGCTCCGTCAACGCGGAGTAAACAATTATCAGCCTCAGAAGTGAACAAAAAATGTTAATGTCGTATATTATATATGTCATCGCGAGTATCTTACGTATATATATATATGTGCACCTATATATAATATAAGTATTGTAACAGTCCCACGGAGATTTACAGTTTTTTTTTTGAAAGTGGTGGGTGTAGTTAATATATTATCGTGTACACTGCCATTAGGTACTGCACATACCACTCTGAAATCGTAAATCCTCGTGAGACACCCTGTGTGTGTAGGTATATCTATTATAATACATTATACAGAATAATCTAAGAAAAATATATGTCGATGTCTACGGAAAACTCCGATTCCTTTCAATTATTTATATTACAACAAAGCGTGTATTCTTATATATTGTATACATAGTTTATTTACACAAAATACATATATAATATTATATTATATAGGTACTAATATTATATGGTAAACGCGAAAGTAACTTTGTCTGTCCGTTAAATTTTCATAGCTACACCGTTGAACTGATTTTGATAAAATTTGGTATGGAGCTTTATCCCCGAGAAAGGACATGGGTTGCTTTTTTTTTTTAAATCAACCCATAAGGGGGTCATGAAACTAAATAATCACTCTAATATGATTGAATGTCAATTACGTGGATAGAAATTTGAAATTTGGAAAGTGTTAATTTTTAAAAAGATTTTTTTAGAAATTCAACCCCTCAGAGGGTGGAAGGAAGTGATAAAGTTTTTATGGGAAATAATATTTGTTTATGGTCAAATTTATTTGAAACTTGATACTAATGCTTTTCAAAACAATTAATGAAATACGCTTAGCTTAAACTAATTTCCTTATAGCATCTTCATTCATTTTTATAATAAAACTATAGATTCTGATATGGGAGCAATGTCGCCAGAAATAGCTAGTATTATGTAATATATAAATCAATTATGTGCTTTACTGCAAAGAGCAGTCAAGTATTTTTGCTTTATAAAATCTAAATAAACTATAATTAATCATATAGGCCTGATACGAACTTAAACGTAATGATAAAACGCGGACGATATGATATAATATTTTGAAACTAAAAAGACTTTTATTCGTGTGCTTAACTATTTTTTAATCAAATCCATGGTGTAATGGGTAGGTCTCTCGAAGCGTCCCTTTATAAATACCCGTGTAATAAACATTCATTAAAACGTATACGTGTAAATAATATTATATGCGCATACACTATATCTGCACACCACGCCGACCACCCTCCGTACTCCCGAGATAATTGTTAACCTAACCCTAACGGGGTCGATAATACTGCCCTCGTGTCCGGCGATTTAATCCCGCGAACTAACCGTCGTCGAGTATTATACGAGTATGTATATGGTATACTCAACACCCCGTTTACAACTAGAAATATTTTACGCGTGCATACATATATACATATATAGGTACCTACAATACGGTCAACGATGTTTGCTCTCCCTTCTGATCGCGCCATTTCGCCCTTTCGAAATGACTTTGCAGACCTCCTCTTCTCCACAGTTTTCCTTCAACGTCACTCCGACCCTCTTGTGCATACATATATACGTCTGTGAGTGTCGAAATGGCGTTCGGACACGTCGCTAGAACCCACTTCGCAAATCATTAAAAGTGTAAGTATATACGCACATAACATTGACCGGCGCCGCAGAGATCGACCCGACACTGGATTGTTCAAACAGACCGCAAACTTATCGGAGGAAACGCGCCACGTCGTACAAAACGCTTCTGCACCGGCCACGTGCCATATATTATATAGTTTGCGCAGAGTCGCACGTTTTGCGGCTAACGGCTAACGTTTGTGTTTGCTCTGCACAATTTGCTTACATATACAAAATAATATATTATAGGTACCTGCAGCGAGAACTTACGAAAAGTCGAAAAAGTTTTTCGTTCTTTTACATTTTTGCAGACGTTTCGTTTTTGTTGGCGGTAAAACGCGTTTTCGCGAAAGTACCTTTGCATAAGTATAGGTACAGCTGGGTTTTTAAAATTTCCTGTGACAAAAATATTGGGGATTGCGTAAGAACTTACATAATCCCTACTATTTTTATTGGACATAACTTCGAAGACCTTGTAGTATACGCGTATATGGAAGTGTGCGAATTGACTTTGATAAGGGGGTGTAGATTAATTGAATCTCCCCTGGAAATTATTTTACACTCCTTATTATATACAAATACTTAGATATGCTGTATATATAACCATGTATACATTTTATGTTAATTAGTTAAAAAAATATATAAGATTGGAATTTGTTATGCAGGGTGATTCACCAAGCATGGTCACCTCCATTTTTTAAATTTAATAATTAATTTTATTTAATTATGATTTTTGGAAAGCTTAATATTCTTTAAGACCATATTTTAGAATTCTTGAGATTTTTTGTACTACTTAAACCTTAAGGACTGTTCTGTGAGGGCAAAAACTTCTGTTTTTCAAATGAGAATCCCCCTTTTAACTATACATTATTAAGCGGATAATTTTTCTAAGAATTTTCACGAATCAAAATCAAAATTCCAACGAATAGTTTTTGAGTTATTTAACTTTGTGTACTAAGGATAATAGGTCCACTGCAATAGGTTTGGAAGATATGAATCTTTGAAAATTTGAAAATGTTAGTGATTAATATTAACCTATCAATATTTATAATTTATAAAAATGGTCCAAGTATAATAAATACTAGATCCAATATTACATGTATCTTATATTTCTGTAATACCATTTTTAAAGATTATTATTCTTATAAAAAAATAAGAATAATAATAATAATACTATTTTTTATAGTATAAACATTTTAATAACTGAAAAATTACTAGTTCAAATTTTGAATTAAATACATCAAAAATTTAAAAAAAAACATACACTGAATAATTTATAATAAAAAAGGCAATAGTTATTAATAAAAAATTGTAAAAAATTATTGAAAAGCCACAATTCATTTTTAATATCACGACAAATTTGAAATAATTATTTTAGATTTTATTAATAGTTTACCTTTGTGTTTTTTGAATATTTAATTATTTACTCATGTCTGATGGGATCATTTTTTTTAGGTATAGAAGGAGTGATCAAATGATCTTATCATAGGCTCCATAGACGGGATCAAGGATGTTCAAGCACCCATTGAAATTTGTACGCGATGTTGAGTACCCCATAAAAACTGGAATCAAATTTTGATTCATTTCAATTAACAATAAATAATTTTTAAAAAAAAAATTTAATTCAAAATGTTTTTTATTTAAATAATCGATGGACAATATAATTATAGATTAAACAGTAGATAATTCATGTATAGAGCAATTGTATCCGTATGTTTTCGTTTAGTAGATTGTACTTTAGAGAGCTAGTTTTTTGATATTTTCTCATGGTTTTATATACTGTGATATGCTTATGCTTTAAATACTATAAATAGGGTAGTTTGAAACAATCAATGATAATGTTGGTTATTATATGCACGTTTCTATTATAAGTAATAAATATATTATAAAATCTTCTATTTTACGTTAAATAAAGAAGACTACAGTGTACCTATACAATAATATCAAAAATAAAAAAAAATGATATTATATTATTATTGTAGCGTTGTGTTTGATTTATCGACTTGACATCGATACCTTTATTCTATACTATTCATCGAACCTATAAATTATAATATATATATCCATACACGAAGATAAATCAATATATATTGTATTATTGTCGATGTCGTCACCGTTGAAATATGTAATAGACGTTTTATACATTGTTCGGACGGACACTTCACCACTGCATATTCTAAACAGACTTACCCAATAAAAAACATGTCTTCGTCTTTGTCAAAAAGTTTTTATTATTTGGAACTATGTTCGGGCTGAGTATCACGGTACGGTTATAATATAATAATATTTACACGCATACTATACGCAGGTTACACGTATAAAACCGAGTCGAGCGGTTCACGATTAGATAATAATAAAAAACCACGTTGATCTTGATTCGCCGACGAGACGACCGCGTAAAAACCGATTTGGAGGAAAAAAGTCGACCGGCCTGATGTTAAATGCCAAGACAAGCGTATTAAAACAACAATTTATCGCATTTTTCATACTACAATTATAGGAGACGTAATACAATAACGTTCGCTGTCGTATGTTACCGTATATATTGTATTATCATTTTAAGATAGGAATACACTGAAAACGGCCGATGCCCTATAATATTGTTATATACCTAACAACGTACGTGCATACAATATTATGTAGTGAGAAGAAGAGAGAGAGTGAGGTCCCGCGTGTCCGATTCCGCGCCGAGTTTATGCGCCCCCCCCCCCCCCCCCCGTTATTTTTATCCGAAAATTTTCCGTCGAATAAATCAGTTGCGATATAATACAAGTGCCTGTGCTTACGTATATATTATGCGTATAGTGATAAAGTGGAAGCTGCAACCGAACGACTTTCGTGGCACTTCTAAACACGTGATATTATTATGTGCACATATACAATACGGCCTATGATTGCTTTCTGCGCGGCACCACCGAGTTATGGTGAACAATGGCGGTCCCGGACGTGGCGCGTCCTTTGTCGAGGTATCGATTTCCGATAAGATTGCCTTTACCGCAACCGTAACCATACAATTTAATATACCGTATTATATTATAATATAATTGCCGTTCTTCCAGTAAGCCGCCCGCTTTTTTATGCGTATATAGTACCTATACGTTATGTATATTTTATTGTAAGTATATCTATATTACCTTCAATATTGTTGAATCGGCCCGACGTAGGTATTATATGCGTGCCTATGTATAATACATGCGAAATAAAATATTTCAAGACAATATCAAAACTATAGTAGTGCAGAGAATTGGAAATGATGCCCGTGAAAACCTTTTTAGAATCTCTCAACCCGAACTCAATAGCAATATCTCCAAAATTCTGGATATCCAATAAAAACGAACCGTCTCATCGGTCAAATACATTGTAGGTATAAATTTATGTAATTAAATCTATACCTTTATATCTATAATACATTCATTTGTAGGTAATCATAAACTTTATTATTATTATTTTTTTTATATTAAGAAAATTATAATTTTTATTAACAGCTTTTTGTTAACACTATTTATTATAAGAAATTTTAAGCAATTTTTTCACTGATCAACACAGTAGCGAAGAATGCTCTTTCATAAAACACTGATAAAATCAGTTAATTGTTAGTATAATTAATAAGTAATATTATTATAACTATTTTGAAGAAAAAAATTATGAACCATATTATTATTGCCATCGTACTGAGTCTATCATCGGTCATTGCACCCCTGGCCAAGTTTTATCCTACGGAAAGAACGGAAAATTATAATTGTATTACTATTATTGTATAAATACAATGTATTAGGTATCTAAATGACCTTTCAACACCGAAAGAGGTAAATGAAAAAGTAAGATTAATTTTAATTGCGTTAATACCATCTAAACCTGCAAAAAAATTATAGAGCATTCTAATAAATTTATACAAAACCCAAATCAGGTTCTATAGTTTTTAAATTTAAACACTAAAACAATACAGTCCTTTAGCGTCCTAACACTAGAAAGGTACCTACCTATACATTGGAAGAGTACTGGTATTATATTATTTATCATGATTATCCAAATTGATAAAATTGACATGTCTATCGATTATAATTCATAGTAGGACCAAGGTCAATGTGTAATGTGTATATACCAATCAATTGAATTGTAAACAACTGCCAAACACGCATAGTCGATTATTAGTTAGTAAGTAAGCTAAATAGGTATTATACATTTGTATAATTATGTAGTTTGTACCAAAAAAAAAAAAAAAAGTTATTATTCTTAAATAAATCTCACTTGGTGCTTTCGTGCCAACTTGGGATCATATTTAGTCCAATGGTTTCAGATGCCGTATGCAATATTTTCAAAATAATAAAAATAATTTACATAGTATATTAATATTATATGTGAGGACGCAAGAAAATGCCAAAGCGTTTTTTCCATGCAACAGACGACGTCCTAAGCATGAACGACGGGTATATACTATATTTTTAGATTATAAACGCGCGAGAACGGAAATAAAAGAGCAATTATTTTTTATGTACGACAAATGGTGGTCACCTATTCACAAGTCATAATTCAAGGAATATTAATCAATTTCATTGTTAAAAATATATTATTAGGAATTATTAAATTATGGCTAAAATAACCAAAAATAAATCAATTTTGAATTGATCTTTAGGAATTAAAAATAAAACAATAATATTTTATCATTCAAAATTTTTTCTGGACTTGTAAGTGTACATATTTATGTAAAATAATGTTAACTGAATCACAATAAATAATAACCAATATCAAAAATGGCCACACCGTAAATTTCATTACATTTTTTTCTATTTGAATAGGATTTGTTGGGAATTTTTTTTTATATTATTCGGAAGAACTGTTCTGAAAATCAACAACAAATAATCTTTTAGTAATGCTATCAATGCCATTTAAATTTCTCTATTAAAGTTGCGTTGTAAAAATGTGAGTGTAAGTCACGTATAGCTAAAGCAAATAAACAAAACACATAATTCCACGCATTCTGAATCTAAATTGATTTCACGGATACACGGCAGAATCGATTAAATAAAACATTTATTATATAATTTAATCTCGCCGAATTTATAAAGTTTCAACAAGTTCAGATTTGTATATATTGTACAGTGTATACACAAGTTGAGTATATTGTATAATGTTTATTAAAGGTAGGTATATTTATTAAGTCTTATTTGACAAGCATGAACCAAAATAATCAAAAAACTCAATGTATATTATATTTTTTGTTTTGATGATCCTTCTGTTGTTCAATAACAGCACTTTTGAGATCATATTTTATGAAAAAAATTATAGATTTCTACGTACACACGCATATATATAGATAGAAATATATGTAATTCGTATAAAACTGCAAAAATTTCGTATTAACTATAACGTTGTTAGTAAATTATATATTAAATATATTAAATAAATGTTCGTTTAAAGTCTGACATTATTTCAACGTATTATCGGTTTATATATTATTATGCAGAGCTTAGCAAATAATCGGGGTGAAAAACTTTCAACTATTTGAATGGAAAATGTACGTTATTGTTATAGTATAGGTATTATGCCGAATAAAAATAAATGCAGCAATGTGTAAAATAGTGAAAAAACAGTTCTTATGTGCACAAAAACTCCATATAATAGTTTTTCGTAATAGGTTAAATTTTTTTGTAATGCTATAAATGGCATCGAAATAGGAAAGAAAAGTTAAAAATGAAAATACGCATGTCACACCGCGTTAGAACTAAAGCAAATAAACAAATACGCGACTACATAATAATGTAGCCCGACGTAGGTACATAATTACATAAATATATACGTACGATGTTTGAAACCAAAAACATAAAAACAATTATTCGTTTTATTATAATATATTCGTCTGACGTCTAAAAATTGTAAAACACGTATCGCGCACGAATTCTAGTGGAAAATCAAAGTAAGCAATATTATAATATGATTATATTATTATTTACACAACAGCACACCCTTATTATCTCGTTTGAACGATCGTTATTCGCAACCCATTTGATTTCAACCCGATTTTTTAAAACTGAAATGAGCAGTGAGCACTCGACGTTTAACGTTAAAGTTATTATGCAAACAGTCATCACGGAACTTAATTTTTATTTCTACATATTCGAATACGTGTTTATACACGGCACTGTATAATTGTGCCGGACGCGCCGGAGGGGTTGCTGCTCGAAACGCGTTCGATACATCGTTGTCGTGACGAAAAATTTGCTTTTTTGTGTACACACGGCTCTTATTGAAGCCTCTGTAAAGGAATAAAAAAACTGAATTCGAAAATAAATCCATACCTATAGGTTGGATTAGTGTTGTAGTTTCGATCATGCGGCTACGAGACAGTTAAAACCGGTGGCATCGTCATTTCTATAATATATTATATTATATTAGGTACTATAATACAGTTTGTCGCGCGTAAAAGGTCGTAAAAGTCTTCGAACCTCCACGGAAACGTGTAATAAATTTGAACGAATCCGGTGGTGGCTGCGGCGACGGATTTACGACGCGATTTCGGCTCGAGCAAATCCGCGCCGGGAGGATTTTTATCGCCATTTAAGTGGCGCTATACCGCATATATAGATGTACCTTAGTAAATATCTATACCTACCAAAACGTTTATTGTCCGAACAATGGTACGATCTTAGCTTATATTTTATTTTATTTTAGATGTGTATTTTGTATTATATACTAATATATACTTATGCGGTTACAACAGCAACGGTTCTGTCTACCGAGGTCTACAAGTGTTACTTTTATGGACCCGACACACTATATATACCGACTACTCAGTACGTGCGTGTATATGTAGCGACCGAAGGGGACCCGACTCGATATATTGTTATGTGGGCGAATGGAGCACTGCACGTTTTATTGCTGATCCCATGACCTGCCGCCAACCCGCCGACATTTGCTGCGGACAATTTACCCTAGATCGTTACCGTTTTTTATTTTTTCTTAGTGAATATAGTATTATCAATGATATATGACCCAAGTGCTAAAGGTGCAAAAATTACATATCATTTACGCCAAAATTTGTACGACATAAGCGCCAATATAATATTATATTTTATAGATACCTATTATATCCAATATATGACATAAGCGCTAAAGATAAATAAAGAAATATTATTTGCACAAATAATTATATTTTAGACGAATTCTTTAAAATATTCAAATATTTTTTATACATAAAAATAAACGAAAATAAAAATAATTTTATCCAATCGGTTGATTTTTTAATCCAATATTTTTCACATATTCTAATCGACTTATTTCACATCATCCTAGTATTTCTTCCATTGTACAATTACATATTTGCGAGATATATTTAATTTTGTGTTAAGAGGAGAGTTCATAAATTAATTTCGCTTTGTAATTTTTGACGTAAATTTGTCGATAATTCTTGAAAATAAAATAAATTTTTTGCCCTGATATTACTTGTATCAATATATTTTATTAGAAATCAATAAAAATACGTTCGGCGGGAAATGTGCACGTATACACTCCACACTCGGGGTCCCTACGGGCGGACTGCTGCAGCAGCATAAATATAAAATACAAAACGAAGTAATACAAACACATAAATTGTTGCGGGATTACGCGATTTATAATGATGTTATTCGGTTCTTTTTTTTTTTTTTTTAATACAAACCAAATATCATTCGAGAACGCATTCAACGTATATAATTGGTTTTTTTTTATCGGTTTATGTTGTGTGTTTCTCCGATCGAGCTTTACGTTTATAGTGTACAATACTATTATATATACACGACCGCCCGCAAACGCGCATAAATCGGCACGACACGCTATAATATAATATCATCTGTGGCACACGGGGAGGATCAAGCGGAATATATAAATATATCGATTTTCACGTCGTGCCTCAGGATTCGCGGGGATTTTAATAATAATAAATGTTAGTTTTTTGTGCGGTTTTCTGCCGCAGCTCTAATAACGGAATGCTGCGCGCGTGCAGCACCACCGCCGAAAACTCAACGGCGCGAATAATAATATCACATACAATATTTATACCGCCGATTTAATTCGATGTCCGTCCGTGGGCACATGCAATTAATAGTATAATACAATATGCATACTGCTGCACTTTACACACGACGAAAACAAAACCGACCAATCTCGAGGTGAACAGTGTATTTACGCGCGTACTTATATATATATATATATATAATGACGTATGCAAGTGTACGAGACTGTACAGTGGTTGGAATATGAATATGAATCAGGTCCATCACCGCACACACAAAATATTATCATTATAATACCGCGTGGGCAAAGCTTTTGTCATATTCGCGTACGCACACCGAGACGCTTCAATCGTCGCCGACCAGCGTTTAAACGGTGTGTAAGGCGGCGGCGGCGGCGGCGGCGTCGTTGAAACGGTTTCGTGCATCCGTAAAACGATCGTCGTCGTCGGCGGCGAGGTCCGTCGGATTTATGTGAGCCTTGCGTCTGTGTAACACGCACGCATATCGGAGTATGACGCAATTGTATATCCAGGGAAAAACGAATGTGTTTGTTTGCGCGCGTTTTTATTATCGTATACGTAATATATTAGACTGCTGCAGTATACCGTTTTCAGTCACCGGGCCCAAGTCGTTGCAGAGTCTTGACACGCTGCACCAACCCACACCGAAATGTCTTATAATAATACTATTTAGAATAATATATATATATATTAGTCGTGTAACGTGTCCATTTTGAGCTCGTGCAATAAATTTCAAGTTTATATGCGTATATACGTCAAGCGCACGGCGGCGACAAATGTACAGCTCGTTTGGTGTTTTATCCTGTCGAAAGCACGTCCTTTGATGACTATACATATACATTTATGTGTCTAAGAGAAAAGAAAGGTTTGTGTCTTAATCTATCCATACGCAGTCGTCGTTGTCGTAATGCATATTTTTGCGTATCGTTAACTCGCCGACACTCATACTCCACTCTTAGAATAAACGAATTTCCGCAAATACAAATACCTATATACATAATATTATATTAAACGCCACATACGAATTGTATGTGTTATCGTGTCACAGTCGAGACGAGTAAATTATATTTCGTGCACCTTCCTGTTATGTTATGGGCTGACTGTCGTTTTCGGTTTTACTCGCTTTGTACCGAACGGTTGGCAACTAATTATTTTTGAAATGCACAATATTTTTATAAAGTCATATTTAAGCACTGTAAGGTTTTAAATTATACTGAGAAAAAAACGTTTATATTAAAATTCGGGGTATAGTATAGGAAATTTGAGGCCTTATTTGCGGTATTGACTCCGCATACTGTATATACCGTGTTTAATATTATATTAATACTATAATTATCGGCTATCGGCTACGTCAAACGTAATCATAGTTGTGAAACATTTATGGGAAATGTAAATACCATCATTATGTTATTATCGCACATTGATAACCGCTTTAATGACTTTTATTTCCGTTAGTCGTCATAATTTAAATCACTTCAGTCGTTAACAATGAGTTTTTATAGGTTGTTTTACAACCTAAGTATATTTTAAACGCATTGTGTGCCGGTGAGATGTGGCTCGCGGGCTCCTGAAATATTGTAAAATCATTTTCGAACTATGCCGTGACCGTATACGAAATCAAAATACACACACATATATATATACCTATATATCTGATACATTATCTTTGCCAAAAATTATTTATGTTTATGATATTTTTAATAACACGAGAAAAACGTAATGTTTATATTTATATTAACTATTAAGGAATCGGAACAAAATATCGTTATTTAGTATCTTACTACTATATACCTTATAATATATAACTATAGGTTAGATTAGGAACATATTTTTAATTTTTTAGTTTTTTAAACTGTGTCTGGAGTGTCATGTAGACGCACAAACTTATTTTTTTCAAATGAAAACCAACCTTTTTTAATGTAAATTGTTAACCAAATGATTAATTAGAAAATGTTGACGCATTTCAATTAATTTTATTTTAAAATTCAAACGAGTAGTTTCTGAGTTATTAAAACATATATACTATAACGATAAAAGTCCTTGAAATCTATATATATATATATATATATTAATGTCTGTTTGTCTTTTATGCATTTCCAAATCGTTCAACCTATTCCGATTAAATTTGGTACAGAGATAGATTAGACCTCTGAGAAGAAGATAGGCTCTAATTTAAAAAGGAAGAGGTCCAATACTGAGATCTGTTCAAACAAGGATTTTGAGATTTATGATGAAAATATTTGTTCATAAATGGTTGCTAATGGTTTATAATAATAATGAGTTGTAATAATAATTAGTGCCAAAGAAATTATTATTCGAAAAACGTCTTTAATATTTGTTTATTTTTATTTAATTGTTATTTTTAAATTAATTGTTTCCGTGTCATATGCGTTTATGACATACAAAGTTTTAATCGGATTTGTAAATTTTATATTAACAATTCGTATATTTTTGGTGTTTTTGGACATTTTCAACAATTTTAAACGGAAAATTTAAAGGCGAAGGTGTACTGTTGCCAAGCATCCCAATGATTCCAATATATATGCTATTCGAATTTAAACGTTTGCAGTTTCCGGTGTGACTTACCTTTGCATCAACAAAGCACAAGAACAATCGCTATAAGTGTGTGGGCTAAATTTGGAAAATCCATGTTTTTCACATGGATAATAAAAATGAAAAAGAAAATATGAAAAAAAAAATAAAAAAAGATAAACAGAAATAATAAATAGAAAACTGTATGTGGCCTGCTCACGCATCAGAAAACTTCCTGATTTATTTGTGCACGCACCAGAAGGAAAAACAAAAAATATTGTGTATCTAAAAGCACTTCAATAAATAAAATTTAATTTTAAACATGAATTTTAGACTTTTTTCGATAAAACGAATAAAAATACATAATGATCCAAAATAACTAAGCCATTAGATAACTATTCAATGTTATTAAAATGTTCAACTCATCATTTCTTCTATATCTTCTAAGCCTATTACAAATCATGGACCTTTTATTCTTAGTAAACACAAAGTTAAATAACTCTAAACTACTAATTTGAATTTCGATTTAAATAGGTACATCAACATTTTCACAAAAGTTATCTAACAATTCACAAGAAAAAAAATTGGATTAGCTTCAGGACACTTTTTTAATAGTATACAAAATTAGTGTTTGAAAATATGGCCCTTGAGTACCTTAAAAATTCAAAAATCAGAATTTGAATAAGTTCGTTATTATAATAAGAGATAAATTGGGGTGTGCACATTTAGTAAATGATTCTGCAATAGTCTGCATACCCTAAATAAAGTCTGTGTAGTAATGTATACATATTTATGATATTGATGATATGCCTGTTACTTTTTAGTTTTATCTTTTAATATAGTTACATATTTATATATACGAGGCGATTCGCTATAAACATAAGACATTCATTATTTCAAATAATATACTAATATTTTTGAAAATATTTCTTTTACATAATTTTAAGTCGTTACAAAACAATATATAATTTATATTATTTTTATCGTTATCGTTTTTTACTCTTTTGGATAAGAATATACATTTTAATTTCATATTTCTGAGTAGAATATTATTTATTCAGAGTATTACAATCTATAAAAATCAAATATCGAATAAGTAAATTCTTAGATATAACTTATAAGTATTTAAAATTTAGATCACGGACCATGATTTTTGTCAGTCTATCATTACGGTGTGTGGATGTGAAACTTGCTAAAATAACTGTAAGACTTTTTTTTTAATTAATTAAAAATTATAGTAGATGATTAAAACTAAAGATCAAGAGTTATTATAAAAAGTATTTTACATAAAATTCGACCTGACAGTCTAAAAATTAGTAACCTGCAGTAACTACTTTCAGCAATACGACATCTACAGGTATTTTAAATTTATAAATCAAAGCCTTGATCATAGCCTATGGACATTATATTTGTTTTATTATTTTGAATTATTTGAATTTTATGTTATATTAAAATTATCTCATCAATCAATCAAGTATTTTATTATTTTTTGAATTTAGTTATTGCAATTTTATATAAATATTCATGCACATAAACATCTAGCCCAAAACGGATTTTTTTAAATCTATCTACTTAGCTTAAGATTATCTCGAACCTTCAAAAAAAATAACCTTATTTAAGTAGATTTTTAATTGCAGACCTGTTACATATATGTATATATATTATTCACAATATTATATGTTCTTTGGATATTTGCACTTCTAACCGTTATTTACAATTTATTGTAATTGCACTATATAGTTTCTAAATCAAAGACGATTAAGTGGCCGTAAGTAATGCAAATAACTAAATAGTATAACCTGATATAGCAATATGCAGTACGAGGAAGTGGTATACATATATATAGTATTTGCAGATAGCACAGCAGCATTATTTGAAATCGACATTTATTACCGTATCAGCGTTTTATCATACTATCGTATCAGGTATTGTATGCATTCCAATATTTTTATTGTATTAATACACACTATGGCAGCGGACGATGTTCGCTGTTAGGACGTCAAAGCATCGTTTGAAATTTTCGGTTTTTATAGAAACTCGATGATCTACACCACATCAAGTGTGAATCGAATTATACTACGCTGTATATTTACTGAAGAATATCGTTTCAACACTATTTTGTAATTTTCTCGACCACGCGGTGTCGGTTGAGAAGGATGTTTTTTTTTGGTCGACTGTTATGAATTCGTATACAATTTGATTTTTATCGGACTAGCTTCTATAATATACTATATAGTATTTACTATACTACTATAGTTCATAAATGCATATAGGAATTCGTACAATACATATACTTATGATATTTAATAATAATGGTACATTGTAGCACGTGCTGTGCCTGTTGGGGGCTATTTATTTTTAAAACACGCAAGTACGCAACGTTTCTACTTTCTAAAACATCATAATTAAATACTTGTAGGTCATATATTGTATTTTGTTCAAAATGTATGTGATATAAAATCCGAAGCCTGGCCATATAGATTTCAACCCACTAGGCGGAGCATTGCTTAAGATACTTCGTATATCAATAACACAGTACGGTCCGATATTCGTTGATATAAGAAAGATATTTTTATTGCAACTGCGCCTTTGGACCACTAAAAACACAGTTAAGGAAATGCTACCGACTCACAATAAGAAAACGCTAGAAGTTGTTAACAATAAACCTGGGAATACGATCTACAAATAATAGCGGAAAATATGATTCACGATGTTAAAAGATCAGAATTAAAGTGACTGAATAATGTTGTATGTAAATTAAACATTTTTTTTTGTGCATCTATTGCTTCAGTTAATATTCTGATTGATATTAATATTTTAACGAGTAAATAATATTATGTTATGTTCGATCGTTCGCTGCTGCGGTAGGCTATACATATTTTATAGTCTGACTCTTTTTACACTCTTAACAATAAATAACTATTCGTTATCCCATCCCTCGTACATAAACACAACATAAAGACAAATAATAATCGCGGGTGTTCGAGCGCGTGCCTATATGTGTTATACTATTTTAGTATATATTATTATCATAAAGCGTTTAATATTTAAGCGCGAATTACGCGATAAATGTCGTCGTATTACCATTTACCACCATCACCACATCGTGTACAACAATATAATGAGTTTAATGTATATTATGCTGTCATTATTATTATGACAACGGAACGACGGTCGTAAAACAGACTGAAATGAAGTGTGTTTTATGATTCACGTTATGTATATAAACGATTGTACGCGACACACACACACGCACGTAATAATATGATATAACCGACGGCGGTTTTTCGAAAAAAGCGGCGCGCGTACACGCGCTTTTACCGCTCACCCGTGACTCGTCGTAAGTCAATCGTTCAAAAACGAACTGCGAACAATAACAACGGACGAACGAGATGAGACGGAGAAGAAGGAAAAGCGATAACAGAAAAAAATATAACTACGGAGATCGAAACATGTTTGTATATATATACGTCCGAGTGGAATTTTATTTTTTTTGTTCGCGTGGGTAGACAAGACGTTCAAATCGCAACAAAAGACAGCGATGGGAGTAGTGTCCATGGGGGTGATTGCGGGAGGGTTGCCTCTCCAGGAGAAAATAATCGGCGAACGTACCTATATATATATATATTTATTGTGTGTACAGTCGACAGCGGTCGACCGATAAGTTTTCGAGGCCGCCGCGAAGTTTCGGCGTTTGTTTTGAATATTTTATCGGTCGTTTGCGCCGGGGGCGCGGATAAGAAAACGCTCCAAACTCAAGTCCCACGAGGTATTTTATATATATATATATATATATATTGCTATCGCGGAGTAGACGTATCCCCTTCCGCCAACCCTTCCGAACGCACGACCCCTGTGTAGTTTTTCCCCGGCCGGCGGCGTTTTGGAGGTTATATTATTATTATGTTATAATATGCTCGGCGGTAGAATGGAGGGGGGGGGGGCGTCGGTTTAATTTCGAGACCTCGAGGCAAGCGGGCACCAGTGCACCGGAAGAACGCGTACACACACACACACACATAAATACATGAAGACTTTGGATTATTAAACTTCCCATAAAGGCGGATATACCCACAGCAGCCTCCACCGCCGGTATATCTTTTTCCACCCGGGTTCCCTTTATTTTAATTCCCACGCCGCAGCCACCGACCGCCACTCTTCTTTAAAGGTTAGCCCATCAAGACGTTTTCCGTTTTTATTTTTAATCCGACTTTTGGACCTCGAAAGACGTCGTTTATTTTTTCAGCCGCCTCCGCTGCCGTCACTCCCGCGATACATTTTTAATTAAGTTGTATATATACACAAACACACACACACAAACATACACCCTACGTTTATACTTGTATGTGTATGCAGTAAACTCGGCAGTAGACGTCGGTTTTACATTATTTCCTCTCCGCATCGTTATTTTTCCCTTCCGCCGTCTTTTAATCCGCATAAACGCTAAATTGCCCGTGGACCCGAGTGGGTTGATTATTATCATCGTTATTATTATTATTATTTTTGTTTTTTTTTACCATTATTATTATTATTATTATTGTATAGTGCGCCGCGTTCGCACGTATATATTGTATACGGGGGGCCACGCCGGATTTAATTCGTGAAACTTTTTTTCCCCGTTTTTTTTTTTTTTTTCATATCATTTGCATTCGGTCGTAAATCTCGTTTTTTTTTTTTTTTGGCGGCACCGATAGGCGGGTCTCGTCCCGAGATCGGAGATGTTCAGCAAACATGCGTAGTATATACACACGCATGCACTGCATCAGTGATCTATATATATATATATATATATATATATACCTGTATACCTTCAGCAGCAGAAGTACCACTCCCGCGCTTTATATCGCACATATACAAACATATACACAACTGCTATGTGTACTCGCCGCCCCTGCAATCCGTTCCGCTCCGCGCGCACAAAATCCGATTGTCCGGCAGCAGTCGCCGTAAATCACGGACGACGCGTGGTGGTCGCCCGACGAGGATGTCGGGTATAATCGTACATCATACGGGCAGAGTCACGCAAACACACAACGAACGGTGTGTTTAATGTTTTCGTTGGCACGACGGTAGGTATGGCATATTATTGTAGAAGCACCTACGTATGCGTACACATATTTTAATCGCTGCGACACATGTAGAGTACATATATAGGCACTATATTATTATATGACACGCGTGATATATGGCGCGAGCGTATATATATATATATAGACGGTGGATCTGAAAATACAACGAAAAAAGGGTAACAATAACGGGCGTGTACCGAAAAAAAGTAACCGTCACGCGTATAAAATATATTGGCCCTTTTAATATCTAGGTTTCTATACCGCGGTTTTACAATAATAAATATTATTACCGTGTACGGACGACTGTCCGCGCATACTTGGATGGGTTTTATTTGGACGAAATACACCTTGCACATGTGCGTGCTGCAGGTAAAAACCTTTTGAAACTGTGGAGCTGGCACGGATATCAACACAACTGCAATGGTCAGATATTAAACAATATTTTTTTTATTGACGTTCAAACAAAAGTTAGACGCTCGTTTTCAATATTTTATGTTAGCCGTAAATAATTGTTTGCGTCTTTTGAAAAATCAGGTTTAAGCACGTGAAAGCTTTTTTTGTGACGATGCATTTAGTGCAATAGTTGCGCAGTGTCGTCGTATCCTATAATGTCACAATACAATTCCGTATACCGTTTTGCGTCTTTGCCTGTCGCCGTCGTACAATAATATCTATCGTACCGCAGTTCCGAAACGAATGGGGTTTTTTTTTTAATACAGCGAATAATATATTGGAAATGGACGGAAAATATCTATCTGTACGAGAGGACTGTATGTATGTATATATATATATATATATATATATTTACCCAGACGGCCAGACAAATTACGACACAATAAACGTTGTGTATATTGCGACCGCCTCGCTGCCGGTCTCGTACGTAACTATATATTATTATTATTATCATCATCATAAGGGATATATGCCGCAGGGTCAACGGCGAAATGGTCGAGACACTGCACAATGTGCTCGCATATATTTTTATTAGAACTAATTATCGAAATGCGCTTCTATTGCGTGGGCCATATAGCTGTCACCGTTTCTGCGCCAATTCCGTGCGTAATACGGTCGCACTGCAATAACAGTTATATTATATTATATTATATTGCTTGTACGTATATAGTGCGTGTGAAAATATTACGTGTTTGGGCGTTGGGCCCCCTCTGCTGCAGGGTTAAAGGTTCCTGCAGTGATATACGTATTACGTATTTTACATTCTCGAAATAATGAAGTTGTTAACTTTAGAATTTATATAATATTATGTACTTACGGACTTACGGTAATGATATAAGAACAGGGCCATTTAATCTACGAATATTTTGGCGTTCTGATATGGCGACTGATACGTAAAATTCTTTTAGAAGGACAATTTCTGTGTATTCGCGAGTAATTCAATATCGTTATACTATTAGCATTTTTTTCTCCTGACAATCTATAAAATTCGCGAATAAGCGAAATTTAAACTGTAGCCTACGGTTAATGAGAAATTAATTATTATTTTTTGACAAAAACCTTAATATGATTCAAACAACTGTTTTTATCAGGTTATAAAAAAATAAATATATACATTTATGTAAATTATAAAATCATCCACCCCAGTAATTTTAAAGCTGAACGATTATATGGGAGATGACTGGTGAACGAATTTTTATACACTTCAGTTGTTTTTTATTCGAATATGTATACAAACCATTACATACCTTGGTAAAAAACAAGCTGACTATTACATAATATTATAATTATTAAAAAATATTGTTCATTTGGAATCACCGCACTCAGTATAATATACACTGTTCTGCGTGAGCGAAAATTCACCCTAAATACCAGTGTATATTTTATTTTAGTATATAGGTACACACGTGTATATATAGATGACTATTTATTAAATTACATACGGATAAGATAGGAGAAACGGATCTCTGAAATTAATATAGAATACCGGCGTTTAACAACCATACTATATATGTATGCGTATAATAGACTCCGATGTGTAGGAAAATGCGATTAAAATATAAAAACTTATGAACATTTTTGACATAAGGTCAACGAAGTTAATACTATGTAGAATTCAAATCGTAGTATTTCGAGAGGTGAATAATAATATTATTTTAATTGGATTTTATCTCTATTATTATTTTTTTAAGTTTATAATAGTTAAATATAATATTATAGCGCGCGTAAGTGTGCGGTTGGTTAATCAGTGGATTGCGTTAACTTAAATATTAATATGTAAAATATAACTACAACAGTTTAACAACTGTATAAAGACACTCTACAGACAGGCAAATCACTATTTCTATTAGATACCTAAAAGTAATTTGTTATTATTATTATTATACCTTTAATTATAACTATAATTAATTTAGTATTTATTATTATTATTATTACATAAAATGCTATATTTCATTCCCAACGTTAAGAAATGCATTTATATTGTAAACTATCACAAAACTTAAACTACCAGTCAGAAAAACTTTGAAATTAATAAAAAAAAACACTTATTAATCTTAAATAGTAGATATGATTTTTTTTACAGTTTATATCGGTTTGTTTCTGTTTTATTTCATATTCAATGTGCAACTATTATTACGCAATAGCTTAAAAAAAACAAATAAATGTTATATTAAATTTAATTACGTATCAAAAATTAATTATGCTCAAGTAAAAAGTAATGATTTTTAATGCTTTTGATACAAAAAAAAAAAAATTGAAATAAAATGTTCAAACCTATTGGATCTATGACATTCAAATGTCTTATACGTCGAGTCCATTTTCAACAACCGCATTTCGATCACAATTAAAATTTCAATACTACACAAAAAATAAATATCGTTCAAATCATATTAGGTACTTGGATTAAAATTAATAAATTGTACTGTTGCTTTGGCATCGGGCTAATGAAAGTATTTTTGAAAAACATGATCAAAAAATAATTTATAGTATTGTAGATGATTGCATTTTATATAAATATCTTAAATGTGAGTGTTAAAAAAAATTATAATAAATTGACTAAGCAGTTGCTTCATTACCTTGTGAACATTTTGTAAGGGGTATCCATCAATTCACGAATAAAAGATTTGAAAAATTTTTTTTTTACAATTTATAAGAATAATTAACATACGATACTCATTGTAGAGTTTAATTCCAAAGTTTCTCGTTATTCATTAAAATGGTTTGAAAAAATTAGTCGATAAAAACTAAATCATATGAAATGTATCATCGTACTTAAGTCAAACATTATTTTTTTTTAATTTAAACAATAAAATTATTGCATCTATTCTTCCCTTAAGTAAAAGTTTGTGTTGGAATAAGAGAGTTACATATTACAAAAACTAATATACCAAAAAAATGAAAAAAAAAATGATCTACTTATAAAATAAATAATTATTTTATTAACAATTTAATTATAAAATTTGATTTAAACTTATATTTTGATGATTGGAAATGAAAGTTTTTGTAGAAGCCATTTATAAACATTACGAAATTAATAACTTATAGCTTTAATAATTTAAAACTTATCTATGAACTATTTATATAAAATAATCTCCAACATTGAGTTTGTGACTTGTTGTGTATATCTATATACTACAGTCTACAGTCTACAGCATGAATATACCTACATATTATACGCGTATATAATAGGCGCGCGTGTGTGTGTGTTAGTGTGCTGTACACAGAAACTGTATAAAAGGGGGAAAATCAAAAGCGTCGTTACCGCACATTTTATAGTCGTTCGGAAGCGGTAACAACCGGTTAAGAAGAGCACTTTACCTAACGATATATATATATATATATGTGTGTGTGTGTGTGTACATAGTACATACACTTAAACGTCGAACGGTCGGGCTAGTACGCTTTCAAAAATCGCCGGTATATAGCTTTTAAATGGGTCCTTCCGGGGGCTTTTGTGAGCGGTTATAACCACCGGATCGACGGCAAAATGAGCCCATCGAATGGCAGTTCAAATGAATTTTTAACGGCCTGCGGCGGCGGCGTATGGGCGAGAGGGCGGTGGTGTAATCGACCGGTCCCGTCGATGACGATGATGATGGCCGCCATCAAGACGGTAATATAAGCCCCGTTTCCCGTTCGGCGCGCGCCGAGAGGGTTTCGTTTTCGTATACCCGACGGGGCGCGCCGCGAAAAATAGAATAAAATAATAATGATATAGATATTAGTATTACGACGTTTGTAGACGTCTGGTCGTTTCGGCGTGGTGTGAAGTCAATTGGAAAGACTGCGGTACGAGAGACCGATAAAGATGTGCTCTCCCGATGTTCGTCTTGTGACATATTATATATTAAATAAACACCTTATTATTGCGTGGAGAAGGGCTCTCGTTGCGGTGTTATAAAAAAAAAAAAAGAAAGAGGAAATAAAAATACAATTGGTCCGTTAACGGACTTTAGAGAGCCGTTTTATTCGATCTCATTGAAAAACAATCGTTTTCCCCTCTCGTATAAGCCCGAAACGATTCGTATGAAATTTAAATGACGATCGCCATGAAGAATGTCGTTAATACGGCGAATATACGACCGTACTTATTACATATATATCACTACACCTAGCATAATCGATTCTCTCTCTGGTTTGGTTAGGTATGAATATATACTAATGTATAAGATATCGAATTCTATGACGGCCGTACTTATATAGATAAAATTCGTCTAATAGACGTCACGACAAATTTTAAAGGTATGCGTATTTTACTCTCAAGTACCTATATATAGGTTTTGGTTATGAAATATATATTTAAATATTTAATATTATTTTAATTATAAAATATAATAATATTCCTTGAACGGCTAAAACTATTTCTATTGCTACGACTTTTAAATATATAGGTATATAGGCGTATTGGTTAACGCATATTATATTATTACGGCTCTGTGCACAACGACATTTTACGGATTGACATCATATATTAAAGTATGATCTGCAGTTTAATCCTACATGTATGATAAACCTATAAACAAATTTAAAATATAATATAATATGTACCTATGTACTTACAAACAGTAATAATAGTAATGTAGTGTCTTGTCAAACAAGTTAAAAATGAAGCTTAATATATATTGTTGAATTAATGTAAATATATTTCATCTTTGTAAGTATAAATGTAATCGCATCACGTACATTAACACAAACACATTATAGCATTATGAGATTAGGTGCTAAGTTTACTATGATCATATTTAACTTTTAACTAAACCCAACATCGTATGACTTTGTTCTATAGCAATGAGTTATTTTGTACATATATTGGTACACGGATAAAAATGAATTAATATCACAGCGACATTGAAACACAATACAAAAAATAAAGTTCCTGCAGCTATATTATATTTATACACTATGAGAAATTTGGCTTATGAACGTGATATCATTTTTTCGGCTTAGACTCATAGGGGAGGTTTGAAATTTATGCTTGGTTTCGTAAAAAAAAAAAAACTGTTCGCAGCACACAAAGATGGGACGCGTCCGCCCATTATATCTTTTTAACATTATAATAAACAGATTTAATAAATTTCGATTCCCGGCTGAGAACTGTGGGGCAAAAGGGGTTTATTCGGGACGTATACTGATGCAGTAATAAAGCAAAATGTAATAACCCCTCCCGCCGTGACCATTATCTTTTCGCTTCTTCCCGGGCACATCGCTAAACCGGGACCCCTTTCCAATGATAATGTTTTATATATATTTTTTTTTTTATTTAAATAGGGTGGATTCGTATCGTTCATTGACAAACTTTTGGGGTGCACTCGAAATGTTAGTTTTGTAATCTAAGACATATCATCATATGTATACGCGTTTCTTCACTTTAACATACAGCAATGTATACATTATACCATATATGGTAGGATCTTATTATGTAACGGGATTTTAAATAAAATAATTATATATATATATATATATATAAGTATCTACATATAAATTAAAAAAACTTAGATACATATAGTTACACAATGTAATGATATATAATAATTTTGGTGTTTATAGAGATTTTCTGTGGTTGAATTGTTGTACTCATTTTTGAGTTTTTCTATTTTTTTTTTTTTTGTGTAAATAATTAATAGTACCTACCTATACCTATATATTATATATTTGACTTTTAAGATTTTTTAAATATATATTTAACATTCATACTAACACATTTTCGAGAATATAATTGTATAGATAGAATGAATGTTATATCAAATTATACAAACATCTGTACAGCCGTGTTTCCTATGAGTACACAAATCATAATATGGGCATTTTTTTAACTCACACAAATATGGAAACTAGACATGGTATTTATATAATAGACTACCACTGATCTATAGCACGCATACTAGCCATAAAGGGTCATATCGGAAATATAATTTGCCTTATACGAGCCTAAAAAAGACGTAGTAGAATTCACGTTTAAAATTTGAAAATTAATGTGTTAGATATCGAACGTTTTACTACACATCATCGATTAAATACCGAGAAACCATGATTCGCGGTCATGTCGACCGATTCACATTTTTATATTTTTGAGCACTGCCCCGTCGACCAAGGTATATGCCGCGTTAAATTGTAGACCAAACCTGCAATCTTGAGTGACAGAAACACGTGCACCGACCGCTGATTTGGTTTTGTTTATTCTACCTCTATATATTACGCCTTCGAGATGCTTGATTTCTGTTCTGTGTCTCAACTTATTATACCGTGTATTATTGTAATATTTTACATCGAATACCGTGGTGGAAACGAAAACGACCACTGGTCGATAAAATCCGCATAACATAATGACGCCAGGACTAAAGGTTAATGCAGTGTACTAAAATAGGAACACACACGTTCGTGTTTACTGCAATAAATACTGCTGTGCGGCTGCGCTGCTGCCAGTATCACGCGTCACTACAACACGACGCGAGGTGTATAAAGTTTTTAATTAGGTTTTTATCGCGGCGCGCCGGTACGACTCGCACACCTCGCGGGTTTTGTTTGTATTCCGCGCGTCCAAATTTACAATGATATTACGCACCGCCGCCACCGTCGTCCGGGATTCCGAATATAATTATAATATATTATGTTATTATACGAACACGCACGCCGCCGCGAAGAAGCGAATATAATACAATACAATAGGGTTGGCGGGCCGGAGGAGATAAAGATGGCGGCGGCGGAAAGGTTTTAACTTTAATCCGAAAAGCTGATATTTCACCGGCGCGGCGGCGTTAATGGTCGGAAAAGCCGGGCTTGCAGTATACGCACGCACGCACACACACACACACACACATATTCCCGCCACCGTTTCGGATTCATTCCGTATTCGCGCCCGGACGTGTTAACACCCCCGCCCGTGATTTACAGACGCCATTTGCCCGGGGATTTCGCGAAAACCGTAAACGCTCGCGTATAAATCTACGTAATCTTTTCCCGCCTATATAGCATGTATATAGCACCTACGGCGCATTACGTTGAACTCGTTCGTACTGCGTACACTGTTCGTGTACACGTGTTGTATGCGTACGCGGCATAACCACCCCGCGAACGGGACACGCGGCGCCCGCGTATAAATAGGCACAGCGACGTGCGTAGGCGCTTCTATTTTCGAGACCAGAAAACGATCGAAAATTTTCAAAAATACTTTTTCACGGTGATTTAAACTATATGAGGGATGTATAAAAGTATTGGACCTAAAGCAAGCGTACGCGTATATAAACGTTAGTTCAAGTTATTGGTGTATTCAACAACAATTATTTTAATATAAAACAATAATATTTTATTATATCACGACTTCCAAATTCACCCTGCAGTACAACATTATATCATATACGGTTTAATGTTCAAATTATATCTATGCACGGGGAAATTCGGCTATTTCAAAACTATCCACTACTATAATTAAAAAACAGTCACATAATATGATATATTTCGTAATATTGCAACAAAATAAACAATTTTAAACAAGTACATATATCATACAACGATTATAAATGTTTATAAGCTCGAAAACTCGTAATAACTTTCGATGATAATTTATAAATATATATGAATTCGGAATTTTTGAAGTCACTGCACACCCTTTTTCATTAAATATTAACATGTTTATTGTTACAAATTTAAAATTAAATCACTTTTAGTTATGTTTGTTGTATAGTGTATATTATATAAAATGTAAATATTTTAATAAACAGCTAAAAAAAAAAAATACTCAAGAAGTAATGTATAAGCAATAAAATTCATTTTTACATACCATGTTTATTCACTTCTAACCATTAATTTGTTTCAATTTTGAAATCATACAATTGAAGCATTGTAAGAATAATTTTACATGCACCTATGTACTATATATTTTATAAACTCTACATTACGCACGTATAGTACAGACGCGATACAATTAACTACTGACCGATACAATAGTATATGAACACACAATTATTAATTTTTTAAGTTGTAAGTTGTAAGTCTTATTGCCGATACACATCGCATGTAAGAATGGTAACATGTAAGATCTACCGATCGTTGTAGAGATTATTATTATTGTTATTTGTATACGCTGTAAGTATTTAGTAGGCCATAAAACCAAATAATAACTGATTTTGATTCCTGGTTTTTTAAATATATTTAAGATCATTGTATCTATTTGCCTCTGCAGGTTACGGTAATTTTATCTATACAGGGTCCCACGATTTTCCCTGGTTATCTTTTATTTAACTCGTTACGTAGTAACTAACCACGAGTTACAGATCAAATTGTTTTTTTCTCATTGTGAATTTTTTTTTTTCAATATTCTTGCATATGCGACTTATATTTACACTTATATAGTTAAATGCTTATGCTACAGTGTACCAACTATATAATATGTATTATCTATTGACTATTACAATTACTATTCTTTAAACGTACAATAGGTATAATCAATATTGTTATGATTCAGATTGTTATAAAATATATAGTAGTGTACGTCAAAGTCGTCATTCGGAAAATCTGAGGAAACAGAAACCCTAAACGCGGCGGCGTCGTGTGTGTAGCAGTGACGACGATAACGACGACGATAACTATAATAATAATATCATATAATAGTATATAATATAAAATACCCTTTCAGGCCCTAACTCTAACGTTTCAGTAAGTACTCGTGTAATAATATTATGTGCATTCGTATGATAATAATATCATCCTTTACACATTTATAAATTATAATAGCCGTCTGGACACGATTTTCCGCGTCGCACAATCGAATCGCTCGGCCGGCAAACGGTTATACGACCGTCGAAAAGACGTAGATTTTATATTTTCGCGGCACCACCAGACCGGACCATAATAATAATGTACGGTCTATTATTATTATTATTACTCGTTTAATATGTACTCTTGCTGCTGTGCACACACGCACACAATACTATATTATAATATATTGAAATGTTAACGACTCCGGCCCGGTCGGTTTTACGCGCATTCCGACCACACACATTATCCATTTATTTACACATATACAGAATGATTTTTTTAAAGTAATACCACTCATTAGTTTGAAAATTATGAACGATATTGCAAATTTTTTTATATAATTTTAAGTCATTTCAAAATAACAGTTTGTTAAAACATAAATTATGTTAAGTTTACTATGTTTTGTCGTCATAATTTGTTAAGTTCAAATCATTTTTGTACGATAATATACATTTTTGATTTCATATACCTACCGACAATGTACTTAACTATTTTCAAAAATATTTTTTTATGATGACCTCAAATTTTGTAGTAAAAAATGTTTTCTAGTTAATATAACATTGAATTATTGTGCTGAAACGGTCGCAAAATGTCTGCTCTTGCCGATAAGTGATAACGATAAGCACGAAACCAATTCCACCATCCCCGCTTACGCATAGATATGTACCTAATATGACGAAATATTATACTTCCACAAAAGTAATTACCAAATAATTGTACTGTACGATTAATCGAATATTCATTGTTATATAATATATAGTTAAGTTTGGCCGATTCAACAATTTATATAGATATATACATTTCAGACCCACCAAGCCGACTGTTGTTGAAAGTGTATTTCCTCGTTCCTAATCAAATTCTTCAAACTTTCCCGTATCGAGTTATACTATATTAACATCACACTGTAACACGTCGATAATGGGGAAAAATTGATTAGCTTGTACTTTGGAGACTAAATATAATAATAAAAATCTGTGTGGGATAATACCATGCTATAGATTTAATGAGAGTTTTATGTAGAAATATACGATTAATTTGCTGTACAGGTATACATGCGTATAAACCGCCACTGAATGGTAACATTTAAACATTTCAAGTTCAAAAAATGTTGAGTACATTAAGGTAACTACTACAGTACGATAGTGTTGTATTATACATAAACGTACCGCGTTGTGTAATATGGTATATTTATTTTATAAATAAAAAAAATTAAATTAAATAAATTTTAATAATTTCTTTTTTTATAAATTTTTTTATTTTATTTATTTTTTTTATTTTTATGGTATTTTCATCGGAAAAATGGCTAGTCAGTAAACGTCATCTTGAAACATCCATCTAATGATCCAACATAATATGATATACTTAATAAATAATAATATATAAAAACAATAAGCTTTATGGTATCTTCGCCATGGAATTCGAGTTAAAACTTGAATAAAATATTTCATAACATAACTCCAAACCGCCGTCGTCAGTTTAATCAGTTAGTATTAAATATTACTTTTTCTTGGTCGCGTCTTTATGTAGGTACATATATCTACTATTTGTATATAAATGCACCTATATATTAAAACACTGTTTAATACAGTTTACATCGAAATGTTATTACATCACGCCAAAGTACTTCGTCAAAAGCTTTAAAGTATTATAATAATACAGTAGGTTTAAATTTTAAACGTGGTATGTGGTAATAATATTACTAAAGTTTATTTTACTAACGTGTTAGGTTCTTTCGTCAAAACAACAAAAACAAAGAGTAAGCTTTCTATATATTAATTTATTCAAGGATATTTCTTGTTCTATTACATGTAATGAACAAATTAAAAAAAAAATTGTGATGTGTCGGTCTTTTTAAAAACAAATAATAGGATCGACCCAAGAAAAAAACATGGATGCTCATTTAGAAATAATATAATAGTATGACCTTTAAAATTCGCTGTGTACATTATATATTATTTATATAATAAATATAATAATTAAAGGTTGGCATGTTCCTTTAATCGATATTATAGATGAAACTGCCAATTTTATAATTTTTACACGTGAGATGAATTAATTCAAAATCGAATTGAAATCGTTGAACATCATGGAAAATTAAATAAGTACTCATCTAACTACTTTATAGTTTACTCCATATATTTATTAATTTTATACTTTACCATACTAATTAATTATTATTTCGTATGGTTTTATGTAATACTATCAAGATGGTAATAATAACTATTAGGTATATGTCTTTTTAATTATTTTTAATTACTCAAAAAGCTAAAGATTGATATAATATATTTCATTATTTTTATTCATATGTGGTAAATTTTTACAAGTTTGACAAGTCCAGTATAAGACCTAATCGTAATTATTTATCACAATATCCAATTACTAATTAAATAATAATATTATGATTTGGGTATTCTGACGATATTTTATTATATAGTTCTGTCTAAAAGAAGTAAATGGATGTAATGTTTGTTTGACATTTATTCGTTGTTAGGTATAAAAGTTTATTATATTGTTCGATTGCAACAGCCTACCGAGGAAAACAGAAATTAAATTATAGATTACATATATATTTGATCCTTTTACTGTTAAAATCGTTATACATTTTGTTTTATTTTTTGTTTTACCATGTGGATGAGGTAATAAAATGATAAATTATACAATTTAATTTAACGAAAACATGTTTGTAATACATTTTTGAGAACCGGTTACTATACACATCAAATATTATCATATATTATTATAAACGTAATAATAGGTAACCAAAAAATATATAGATAATAATATTATTTTGATATCTATCTTTACTCGAGAGCAAAAATTGGTATGATTAAATATAAAACACGTAATCATGGCTCCACGAATTTGACCTTATATTTCTCACATGTAATCGTTCAAATCTGGCATAGGTAATCATACAATATAATAAATGTAATAATAAATTAACGTTATAAGTTTATTTAAAAAGTTATTTTTGGGCGTAAAGCATTTTTGAACATTTATACCTAACAAAATAAAAAATGTTTTTTTACTAACAGTCAGTAGTTTTATTCAAATATCATGGTGATGTATGGTAAATATAATGTTAATTATTACCACTAATTAAATCATAAATTCTAAAAACGTGCATAATATTATCTATATTGTACTTGATAGTATTTCAACCGCATTGTCGAATGTGTGTTTTCTTTTTTTTAAATCAATATAAACAATATCAACTTTAATCGTAATCAGAATAACATATATTGGTAATAACATCATAATTATAATCTGTTTTATAGAAAAGTCTACAAGAATAAATACAAATACATACTTCCAAACAAATAACCAGAAAAACTCAGTATATATATCTATATATATATATATATACTATTATGGTATTAGGTATACAATTATTATTTTGTACATTTGAAAGTAATAACAGTTTTTGAGACGTTTTAAAACATAATAATACTATAATTTTAAATAGACGTATAATACAGTAATAATAAAAATACAAAATGAATATTATAATAATGTTGATATACTCATGTATTTAATTTAATATTATGATGGCTTGCACAATTGCACCCTCTTTTCAAAGATCACTATAATAGTATAATACGGATCCAAAAACTTTTTCCAGCCCCCTTATATAGCACAATGTTGTGTATACTGCAGAGATACTTTATTTAAATAATAACAACTGACGCCAAGACATTATTATTTTTTTTTATGACTTTATTGCAGACGATATTTAACTTTTCATATCTAAACTCCAAAAGAAAACAAAGGGGATAAAGCACTTGTATGTTTTTTTCCTTACATAATAATTATTGTTTTAATGTGCACTGGTTCAAATCATTTGGTTTTGAGTCACGATAAAAATATTTGTTCACTTGTTTTTAGAATTTAAACAACATAATTATATTATTATCTAATACGCGGTTTCTTAAACGAACACCGAAATGTTTTATTTCCCTTTTCGTTTTGTTTTGTTTGTTTATTTTACAAAGCCATTTGATTTTCTGACACTTGTAATAACGTGTTGGTATATTATACATAGGTAAGTATAGGTATACGTATACATTAAACATTTAAAAATCATATTATTTTTCATCTGTTATTTTAACTTTTTAACTGTATTATCTATATTTTATACCACACTATATTATTTGTACTACCGATTGTCGTTTATTTTCTAATAAAATATAAAATTTAAATAATACACATTTTCACAGAAAAAATTAAAACATATTCCGCGTAAATGTATAAGACAATAGTGCCAAGTTGAAAAATAATTTTTTATTAAAGCAGCTGTATAGGATACCTATTTTATGTCCAATCTCTTTATAATACTTATAATCTTTAATATCTTATAATCTTTATAATAGCTTAAAAGACGGAATGTTGATCAATAATGCACGCCATATAGTTTTCAATTAATTTATTTTGTAAAATTAATTATTATAAAATACTATAAATTATAAATATTGATTTAGCTATAATTTATTCATATCCATAAATAATTATTCATACATAATAATGTAGAAATAGTCAATTTAAGCGTTCATTCTAAAAAAAAACTCCAGTGTTATATTGTATACCTTACCGTTGAATTATTCTTATTAAGCTTTAAAAACGTTTGGTTGAGTTAAGATAAATTAGATGGTATGACGACATGTCCACCTCTAAGCAATACTAGCTCATAATTTAACATTGAATAAACAAATAAGTTATTATACATAAATTGTTCAATTCTTTAAAATGACAATAAACAATTAAATAATAAAAACTTAAATTTAGGGGAGTGGTGGTAAAGTAAAGCCGAAATAAGAAATCTTGAGTTATATGTAACAAATTATTATAATTATTATCCAGAGTTTTAATTATCTTCAGATGGATAGGTATCCACGTTCTGGAGTATAAAATATTTATTATATTTGTAGACTTTGTCGTATACGCCGATCGCTTCCGGCGTACATTTATAAATAAATACAATTAACATAGAGAACTATTTATTACAATTTATCTAGCAGTGATAGCATCAAGCGATCACCGCTGAAAAGTGCCTTTCCTTATACATTCCTATCTCTTATATATCACAGTTTAATCTAGTTCTATGTTGCTACATCTACTAAAACTTGACTACGGTTTAATACTAAATTTTGTACAACAAGCATGTTTTCTTAACCTAGTTCATGGCTTTTGGTATTTACGAATTATGACATATGCATGTTACAACAACTTGTAGTCGAAATTCTCAACTCTGTGAGATGTTCTGACGCATCTCGATTGCGATACAATATTGATTGTTGGTAAATGCACTGTCAAGCTCATAATAAATACGTTCAGATATTAATTTGTATTTCCGGAGGCCGTTGTTTACGTGCGTTCGCCCCACGTCACACTTCAAGCTGGTGGTCACCCATTTCGTAATAATTGGATTAGGTATACGCAATCGATGTTTTTACGACGAACGATTTGTCACCACAATTTATCTTTTATTATGTGTGTTTAGAGTAATTATTATTGTCAAGTCCTCGAGTTTAATATTAACAACGATATAATGGGAGTGGTCTTGTAGCGAGGGAGCACACGCGACTGTTCATCTCGTTTTTAGTGAAATGAACGGCCGTAGAGCACGATATTTTCTATTTCGCGTTCTACGTTTATATGATATACATATATACAAAATATAAATATATACGTATATGTGTGTATGTGTGTGTGTGCATTAAAGTATTATTATTTTTTGTTTGTTTGTTTGTTTTGTACCGACCGGCAAAACCTTAATTAAGTTATAATGTAGCCGAGGCAGACGATAGGGTGGATCGGAGTGTGGGCGTATATTGGGGCCAACGTGATTTATGCTTCAATTCCGTTGGATATAGTCCCCCCTGGACAAAAAAAAAAAACTAAACTAAACTAAAATAGAGAGAGAACGCAAAAAAATAATCTCCGACGAAACTTTTACATCAACTTAATGCTCCGGGGACCATGACCGAGAACGAAAATTGGATGTGTATACTACACACACAACGTTTAATTGAAAATATAAATTCAAAACCCGTTTTGTAGAAAAACTGAATTATAGAATTAAAAAACGTAAATATTCTCTTTATTTAATTTGCTTTTAGGTTGTACAAACTTTGTACCAGTGTATGGTACTTATATATATACTATTATACTTTGTACTTTATTTCGTTCGAAATAGGTATGCTACTCCACAAATAAAGTACGCACGCACTTTATGGCTAGTGTACATCATCAGAGTTCCGGGTCCCTTGGCAATTAGCATTTCACTAATTGTTATTTAATACTGGATAAATAGTGGTATAACTTACGACTTGGAAGGTATATGCTATGTGCGTACATGTTAAACGATCACAGTCATCGTTGATTGCATGGATTTCAATATATAAGTAGTCATTTTTTCTAATAATATTTATTTTAATTTAAAACTAAATATAAATTATATATTTGTTTTTTTTTATTGTTTAATGCGTATTTTTAAATGGATAATATTAGTAATAAGTACAGCCGAGTCTCGATAACTCGTATTTTTTTATTGTTCTTCGAAGTGTTTTTAAGTTGTGTTTGAGTATATAATTCGAAAAACAAATAAATCGAATTCGTTTTTATTCTTTTTAAGATTCGAGTTATTGAGACTTGACTGTAATCACATTACATAATATTCAAAAAATTATTAAATTGTACACTAAATAGGTACATTCTAAATTCTAAATTTTTATGACTTTATGAGCATAATAACAAATGAATAAATCAAGTAGGTATATGCGTATTTCTAAATATTTATTTTACTCATCTCAATCACACATTTTAACATCTTAGATTTTCATCATATCTTGTATTATTTTTTTGAGAATGAATAGAATCAACCAAAAATATATATATCTGCATAAGTACAATTATTTTTAATTTTTTGAGTTTCAACTCTTATATTTCTGTGGTATTAAATCTGACCATAGAGTATAAATGTTTTTATCATAATATATAGTGTTTAAACCTTAACGAAAAATATTTTCGTCAAACACTTTAGCTGTGTTGCGAATAATTGAATGTCTAAAAATACATTCACGGGTATCATATCAAATTAAATATTTTGTATATCCGTGTTGGTATATATAGTAAGAGTAATGCACACGTCAGTTGCATATTTCTGCGCAAAAAATAACCACCGTATTATATTATCATTGTATGTGTACTAGTGATGTCAAAAATCCGGATTTTTGGATATCCGGATTATCCGGATATTAGTAACACCACTGATGTGTACACGTTAATTATTGTACTCGCGTATATATAGATCGGTACCTATAATATGTACTTAATAGTCGTTTCGTATACTGTCCATTGAACGCGTGGTGGAGGAACTGCGGCGAAATGCAAAAACTTCTCATGCCCAACATTACATCTCGCGTGTACTTATATATAATATATTATGGGCGAGCACGAATTCAAAAAGACGGAAAATGCACGCGATCGAGGAAACAATATAATATATATATATATAATAATGGCCGAGTGTAGACGACGACGACCGAAGACTATTACACGTCGGACGCGCGCATGGGGAGGAGACGCGAAGTATACGCATAGCTACTGTTGTTGCAGAGAAAGGGCGCGTAAAGGGTATTCGTGTGCAGTATACCATATTATTATTATCATCTATTATTACGGCGACTTATTCGGTGTTAAATCGCTTGTACACGCACGGGGTGTATGTAGCGTACAGGTAATATACAGTTCTCGGAATGGATACCGCAGAATCGTTTCGTGCGAACATCGTGCACCGAATGGCGATAATATACATCGCAGGAAAAGAGGTGATATCCGTATATACGCTGTATAATATATTATTAAAACGAGACAATATTCGTGGGATTCGCGTGGTATGTGTGTGCCGATTTATTTTTATTTTTTCGAATACGTTATACGCATAATGTACGAGTGACTATAACATTATGTGGTTGGAGGAGGCTGCGAGTAGTGATAAACGTGGTGCATAACAGTACCCTACATAATATAGTGAAGGGAAAAATGCGCTTACGGAGATTAGATATAGCGAACGGCTCTCCCGGCCCCCGCGCCACATAATGTTATCGTGAAAATACTTATACGCGTTTCTGTAGGTTGTGGGTGTAATACGCAATATTTGTCTGTAATATTTAATCCTTTGAAATATTATTATACACGTTTTTAATTGAATTTTACCGATGTCTCAAACTTTATAGTACACTCCGTGTATACCTTTGCAGTGTTTCTGCATTACGCCAATATATGTGTATCATCCGCGTGCGTTTGTTTTATAATATAAGACGACCAGTCCCGCTCTTTCCTGGGGAAAAAAAAAAAAAAGATCTCAATATTAGGAACTCGTTCAGTCATTCGAGTAGACAGTGCGATATCCGTCGGATCGACACCGAACACTGTAATGCAGTGAGAATACTCATATAATATACACACATCACATTATATTATGTCAAATGTCTATATTGCATTGCATTACTTATATTATAATAAAAGTGTGTTAATTCCCCTTAATGATTTTATGTAGGTACACGTGATTTAACTACTGCCGCTTCGTCCCGTGTAATAATAATAATAATAATGATAATACACAATGTTTTATGTACTACAGTGCGCCATCTACGCGGAGTGTTTATACGGTCTTTTATTATTTTTTCCACCTTTTACGACTATTATCGGGTTCCTTTCACGTAGTTGTTCGAATAAAAAACAGATAAACATAAGTCGTTTATAATATTATGATTATTATTATTATTATGATTATTATTATTGAGTATATTGACTGCGCGCGCGCGGCGTATTAAAGCGATGTTCACACGTTTATATCCACATAAAAATCTCGATAAAAAACCTGAGGAATAATAATACCACGTGCCACCGCCACCGGCGTGTGTATACGGCTTTTTTAAACGGTCAAAAATATTCATTACCCCGTTTCGTATATTATATGTTGTACTATAGTGTGCAGTGCGCGCGCCTTTAACGGATGGAAGGTCGCTGCAGAGGCGCAGAGGAGAATAACTTTGAACATTACATGCACCGGCTTAATTAAAGTTTTAAGACGCCGCCGCCACTGTTTCGCCCCCGGCAAAACTTAATAACACTCGCGCGGCTGCTTGTATGTATAATATATATGTGTGTGTGTGTGTGTGTATAAACTCTAAACCGAGCAGTAGAGTCTTCCCTTGCTGCAGAGCTTTTGCTCGCAATCGCACACACACACACACACACACACACACACACACACACACATATATATATAGAAACCCCATTCGCGTGGTATATACTACCTACTTATATATATATATGTGTGTGTGTATGCTACACGGCGGGCTGCTGCGGGTCCATTAAGTATAATACAATAACGTTGCGGTTTAGAATTTTTTCCTCTCCCTTTCACATACACTCTCTCGCATTCCCTCTAAAGATATTTCTCGCACCGCGCTATCCGAACGCGTTTTCAAATAATACGATAATAAACCAAATTATAAGACGCGTGACCGAACTCTGTGTTCTGCTGCTGCGAGCGGTTTCTACCGAAAATTTATTTAGAAATGCCGCGCAGAACGATGTATAGTGTATTCCTCGGGCCGTATTATACATATATTATAAAGGTATACTATGATAAGGGGGAAGATCCCATTTATTCGACCACAGCGCCATTCCCTTAAGTATAAATGTATTTATATGTATACGATATAAACATGTGTGTGTGTGATGATAATAACACGACGGCGGAAGAAGTTAAGTCGTCGACAAGAGTATTGCTGCTACAGCCGTTGCTGCGAGCCAACACAAACACGAGGCGGTGGCCCACCCGTCGGGGACTGCTGCAGTGTAGGTCGCTACGACGGGAGGAGCGACGGCGGAACATTTTTATGGAAGTTGTTCGTTTTTGTTTACTCGAGATTAAATCTGTTCCGAGACTATATCATACGATATATACATACATACACATACACGGTCGTTGTTACTGTTATTGCTTTTGTTTGTTATTATTACTATTTTTCCCTCTTTTTTTGTTTTGTTTTTGTAACTCGAGAGAAATATAATACTGTATTATTATATTTATTATTTTTTAAAAGAGCTTTTTCGATGGCAATGATGTCGTGTATTTCAACTATGCGCAATTTATTGCACACATATACAGTACTAAAAACAAAAACCAATGATGTTAAGAATTTTAAGCATGTGTACGCGAGTTTAAATAAAGAGTAGCTGCGGCCATTTGTTAATACCGTTTTATTAGATTTTTAATAATAAAATATATTTTCCGTATAGATTCCAAACGAATTGTGAGAACTAACTGTTCAACTAAATAATATGAAGTAGTTTTCTAACCCTAAATTTTAGTCGATACCAATATATATTACGTTAAAAACAATTACATATAAAAAATTCTTGCAGTTTTGGCACGGGTAGTATTACAATAAATGAAACGTGTTTATAATACAATCTACTGATTTTAAATAACAAATTGTAGGAATAAACTTCAACTTAATCAGTTAGAACCTAATCTAACTATTATATGATAAATGTAATAGTATATGTTGAAATTAAATTTGGACAATATACCTATCTTATATTACATAACATATTTTAACATGAAACAATTATAAAATACTCGAGAGAAAAATAATTCTATTAAATTTTAAATGGTGACAATAAAACGATTGTACAAAATTATATGACTGCATGAAGCTGTAAACACAGGTTTTGTTTAATAGTTAAATTATATAAATATAATGTTCAAATGAAATCACAGTGAAATTAATTGACCTTTTTTAAGTATATAATATTATGTAATAAGTAGATATCTACACTATAAGAGTCAATTTTATTTAGCTTAAAACATAACAATCGGAAAACATTTAATTAAATTGAGAAATCTAGGTTCACATATTATTATGCAGTAGTACACAATGGTGTGTGACATAATTACAATCGTGTTAGTAAAAGTGTACTCTTTTTTTTTTTAATTTTATACGCGTTAAAAACCTATAAAAACTATTAGATTACAGTATGTTTATATGCGATGAATCACGTTCGCTATAGTATCTGATGAAATTTTATTGATCGTTATATAGAAATAAAAGTAACCGCAACCGAAAACAAAATACAATATACATAGGTATATAATAGATAATATATAATACATAGAACCCGTTTAGTTCAAATAAAAAAATCAATTTACATAATAAGTGAATTACAATGTTAAACGATCAAATTCAAGTGTGAGATTCCCGCGGTGATTCTAAATATACGTCACAAACAAATTATCATGAGTATAGATTAATCAGCAAGATATACCTGTTCGTAGAATCATTAGCAACATATAGAAAAATAATAAATTAACTTTGTTTTTGGTAAAGAAGGTTGTTTAAACATATCTATAATATTTTGCATTGAAGACTTATGAATTTTAAAATTATCTAAATATCTTTTCAAATTATAAAGTACCTACGTGTGTTATTAATTTTTTGAATAAACTTGATTTAATTGTTGACAATATATATGGAATGATTCCATCAAGCATCCTCGCCCCCTTTTACTTCTTCAATAATAAAGTTATTCAAAGTCTGATTTTTAGAATTTTCAAATATTTTTAAAAATTATATTTTAAAATTCTTGGTATTTTTTATACTACTTAAGGAGTATTGTGTGGAGATACAAACTTCTGTTTTTCAAATGATAACCTTCTTATTTATTGTTAATTATTCAACCAGATAATTTTTTTGAAAGTGTTGTGGTATCAATATTTAAATTCTAACGAATAATTTTTGAGTTATTTAATTTTATATAGGTACTAAGGGATAACAAGTCCATAATAAAGAGTTTAGAAGATAGGGGAGCTATGTTGGTATGAGTATTGTATTAATTTTTATCAATAAATCATCATTTATAATTTATAATAATAGTCCAAGTATAATAAATACTAGATCCGATATTACATCTATTTTAAATAATAATTTGTAAATCCATTTTTAGAGCTATTATCCTTAAAATAAATACTTTTATAACTACTTGTCCAAATTTTGAATAAGAAAAAAATTCAAAAAATTCAAAAAAATTATTAATTTAATAATTTATACTAAAATTGTGAGTTCTGATTTGAAAAATAAAAGTTTGTATAGCCACAGTACACTTTTAAGCAATATAAAAACCTCAATAATTTGAAAATATGGTTTAAAGTATATTTAAAAATTTCAAAGATCAGAATTTGAATAAATGTATTATAAAATGCAAAAATAGGGGTGAGCATGATTCGTGGAGCAGTGGTATAGTTAGACAATTGTAGGTCACCATATTAGGTTGAGAAAAAAATTTGATGTTATATTATTAGTCGACATTTTTTGTTTTTATGAGGATTGAGAGATGAGGTTAGATATAAGAGGATTTAAAATAGATTTAATTCATAGAGGAATTTTAATTGTTATTTATAGGAATAGAATTAGGTTTAAATGATTTGTAACTCTCATTAATATATGTTTGAAATTTTAAGGTCGGCAGATCATTAGATACATTAAATATAGGTACTATTATAGAATCTTATACTTTTCACTATAGTGTTTACTAGAACGGTTGATTTTCCAATTCTAACAAATCTTCTTTAAAGATTTTTAAAGAAGAGCTTTTTCAAAAAAAAAATTATTTTTATTTATAAAGAATAATACATTATAGTGTTCGACCGGAATTGATGTACACGGAGTTTACATACATTATGTATGGAGAAATTAGAAACGTCAAAATGACAAAACGCTGGTGATAGTAAACTTCAAACAAATATGTTTATTTAATAAAAATGTGTCCATGTTTTTGAGCATATCGGTTACTCTAACACTGGAAATGCATAGAAAACATGAACCGTTTAAAAATAATTGTTTTAATTTATATTTTTGTGGTGTCAATATAGTTAAAATTACTATCAAGTATTTATTTTTAAATCACTTAAAAATTAAAATGCAAAATAATAATGAGATACAAAAATCATAATAAACCTAACCACTTAATGTCTGCAGACCGAGGTATTAGCGAAAATGGGTTCGCTATAATAACTATTCTTGTTATTTTCGGTAAGTCCTATAATTTTTTGAAACATCTGCTGGTACATTATAAAAGTGACTTATCTAAAGTGATACTTAAATATTAATGATATTTTGGTATTTATAAGTGAAACTCATTTATTAATTATTTTATCTTGTATTATTAGAACATTTAGAACAACAGAAGAACGTTAGGTATTAAACTTTAGCAAATTAAGACATTTTTTACTACAAATTCGTTTCCTGCACCTTGTACAAGACGAGAATAAACAATATGGTCACGTATAAAAATCGGCCACACAAACATCACTCACGTACATTTAAAAAAAAAGAATCAAAACCCACATATGAATTCTGCAACATGTCTCTAATATCTATAAAACACCACCTCCTTGAATGCCCATCATGCTAATCTAAAAAAAGAAAAATCATTCCACAGTCAACGAACATAGAAGATATATCTATAAAAAATGTTAAATTATTAATGTATTTCCTTTAAAAAAAAACCAATTTGTACAATCGAATTTAAATACTCCACTAATGTAATGTTATTATTACTATTATTACTCTTACTTTCATATATGATCATTATGATGTATTTAAATTAATGTAATGTTAATATTTTTTTCTCGGTTAACAACTTTAATGTTGAAGCTGTATTAATAAATAAATAAAAAAAAAAGTTAGGTATTACGACATTAGTAAGAGTAAGTACCTACTTACAATTGGATTCTCATTTATCCGACAGTATACAAAATGTTTTATTTTAATTATTTAAAAATCATATATCATGTTTTTTTATAAAAATAAAAACATTTTACTTTAAAAATATTTACGAGCAACAATAAATTAATTGAATAGTGTTTTAAGTTGAAATAATAAAATATTAATAAATGGTTATAAAAAAAAATATTACATACAATTAGATAAATTAAATTATAAATTTAAATTGGTTAATAAAGAGTAGTACTTACAAATAATTTCAGATAATTTCAATTGATCTAACTTTATCTCGTTTGAACAAATTTTAAAAACTTCTTTTTTTTCCAATGGTATTTGGAACGTGTAGAGTTTATTATTAAAGAATATTACGCAATAATAATAACGATCGCCAAATGACGCCAATTTTATTTAACAATTTTGTAATTTTAGTTGGTATGGTGTTAAAATAATTAGAAATGATAGATTCAATTATTTCACCGAATTTACACTAGTAAATAAAATTAAAGTTTTTTTAATTATGTATACTAATAGTAATTATGGTATGATATGTATTTATTATAGAATGACGTTGATTTTTTAATTTTAAAGTAATCAAACACACTTGCACATTATTTAAAATATCATGTGTTTTAAATTTTAATGCTTTAAAAGTTTAAACGCACAATTTGTTTTTTTTTTAAGTAGGTACGTGTATTTGAAAACTGATAGTTAATATATCGAAACTTTTGTATGATCCAGGTGGCGTGTGATGGTTAGTTCAATCGCCTATTTCATAAATAATAAATATATCATACACCTTCAAACGTCTTTTATTATAGCGCTCTACGAAATTCTGTCTCAAAATGATCTGGCTGATAAACTCGAAAATAATAGTAGTTCAAGCGCGTCGGGTAAATTGTTAAATATTTAAATTTCGACCGTTTGTACGTTATACTTGTTCTCGCGTAATTTTTCGCCGTTTAATACACGCGAGGACCAGGAATTGGCACTCACGAATATCGCGATGACTCAAACTAGAATTAAAAATGTATATCATCGATTACGTTTCTAGATTTTAAAAGCCGGACAGTTATATAAACAATATTAAATGTATCCGCGAACGATGAACGGTGGTGTTGAGGTGTATGGCCATTGTATGGCGGCTGTTGCGGTATTCCATCTTTAAGGAGGTTTTCAGGCGCTATTCGAAAACAAAAATGTTGGCTTTTATTATACGTTACGACAATATTTACTTGGCTGCTGCAGTGACAATAGTATTTTACATGATATACATATATATACCTAACCTGTATAGGTACCTACGAGCGCACGTGAAAGTTAAAAATTTAAATTTTCATTTCTCATGGGAATAATAATATGCATATATTGTAAAATATAATACAAACACACGTCGTGCGCGTAGCAGTGATGCCTTTTTCGGATTTTTTCTACAGTGATAAAAAAGCTTATATATATTCAAAAGGTGGATTTTATGTGGGGCGATAACAATATCAATATCTTATATCGTGAGTACACTCCGGTATCCGGTTTATTGCGCAGGTTGAACCCCATAAAAATGGGGGAGGGGGAAATACCGATAAACTCTATCTACATATATATTGACTAGATTGGGTGTGAGGGGTGGGAAGGGGATATTCCCGGTCGGTTTATCTGCGCGACATCCCTCCGAGTCGCCGATCGGGGGAGGTTCAAAAAAATATACAATAATAATAATAATAATAATACTGATACCAGTATGAAATATATATATATATACCTATATTCGATAGACGACGATAACTCCCTAATATAGTATACCTTCGAGATAGTACGTTATAGTGGTGTGATATTTTTTTTGCCATTAAAAATCCAATTCGTATAGTTTATAGGTATTATATATATAACGCCCACGTATCTATACTATACCTATATAAATTTAAATAATATGCTGCTACCGATCACACGGACCTGCGCTATATAGAGTGAATCAACAATATCATCGAGGACGGTCGGTATACGAGCTGCAGGTCGACGGGTTAATAATGAACCCCGGTCGACCCTTTTTTCGGACGGCTGTTATTAGATTATATTATTATGTAATGAGTGCGTTGGGCGCGGTCCGCCGTTATAATTCGACAATAATCAACGATGTTTTATTGTCGTCCAGATTAAAACATAATAATATTATAATATCATAACGAAATATCCAATTATAAAAACAAAAATAGAATAACCCGAATATACTGCAGTGTGTAATGTATTTGTATATGAACGTCCTACAATATAATGCCGTATTATTCTGTGCAACGAATTGTGTACACATACAATAAGGTGAGCATACGAAAACGAATAAGTTATTATATTTTTTCGGGCGAGAATTTCAAATGTATACTCATTGATTATTATACATATTGTATATACTCACGTATAATAATCGTTTACATTCCCAGAGACAAACGATTTGTCTATAAAATTATATTGTGTACACAAAATAGAACTAATCATATTTTTTCTTATGATATTTTTGTTTAAACGAGAGAAAAAGCGTGGATTTACACCACGGCGTTTTCAAAATACTTTAAATACGTATTATTCATCTGCGCTGCGTGACAAATTATTCTGGTTCAGAAACATGGTATACTAAAATTTGAATATTTAAATTATTGTACAGATTCGCAGTAACTCGTCGGAAATTCCCGTTAAAATTACAAAAATATGCACGCTATTCGTAATAAATTAAATTAAACTGCAGCATTTCTTAATATTATAAACTCATAAGTTATAACAGAAATATTTTAAATTAAAAAGAAACCGCAATCATTTATTTGCGATGCTTGTAATATTATATGTTTGTTCATACTTAATCTGATATTTTATACATTAGTATTCTAACGTAATTTATATGAAACCATGATTTATGTGCCACCAAATAATTGTTTTGGAAAAAGTGTTACCAAAATGTAACCCATAGTCGAATTGTTTTAAATTCAAACTGAAATTTTTGTTTTAAAATATAACTTTAAACTTTTTAAATATGAACGCTTAAGAGTCGATAAACTAACGAAGATGTAATCGGACATATTTATGTCCTACGTTTAATAAAAAATTTACCTATCAGCATAAAAAACAAATTTTATGATTTGTAGATAAAAAATCTTTTTTTTTTTTCAAAACTTGATTTTCTTATTGGATACTCCAACTTCTGTATAAAACAATCTGACGGCAATAATTTTGAGTTTTTCGACTTTTAACAATGTTTTTAAACTCAAAAAACTTATACGTCGTGCAATCTAGTAACGCCAAGTCGAACTACACGCCACAACGCCGCGCCACGGCTGCAGCATCTGCAATTCGGCGGTATCTTAATAATTCCCGTGTCGGCTAGTTAGTATACGTCTTATATAATATTATATCGTGAAATGCTATACCTGCATTATAATATGTTATTATAAACGATAGTGATCGCATCCCCGCGTAAGGTCGTCGTGTCGTATTTCTCCGCGGACGATCAAAGCGGAGATTGTAAATTATAATAAATTGGACGACGTTTCGTGACGCGGATAGCGTACGAACCATTTCCGTACACCGACAGCAAAACTATACAGCGTGATATTTTACCACGATAATATAATTGTTTAACCGCAGACGACGACCAAAGATCTGTGTTCGTACGTTCCAAACGATTTGTATCGCCGAACGCGTTCGCCATTTGAATCCTACGATTGTTTCCGCTTTTGTTGGAACGTTTCGTTTATGCCAACCCGAAACCTCGACGCCTGCATGGCTGCATTGGCATATGCATGCGCGTTAGACGTCTGGTATGATATTATAACAACATTACTGTTAAAACGGAGAAAAGCGACTACGTTATTGGCACGATGTCCACGATTTCGTCATCGTATAGGCATATTATATATAATTATTGTGCGGCAGCAGTGTGATTGTTGTGGCGGCACTTGATAGGGATCAGGATTGCTATGACCGATTCGAAATTGTCATCTATAATTAAGACGTGTACACATATGCGATATGTCAGCAGTACCTACACGGTGGAATCAAACGTAAAAAATTCACAAATTAAAACTTTTCCAAAATAAACGAGAAAAACTAAAAATTATGAAAAAAATGGTATTATATTAGCAGTATCAGTTTTTGTTGTAATTAAAAAATAAATAACCGCATAGGATTCTTGAGAGTTGAAATTATCACCAATTATGTATATTATTAGCATTTTATAAATATGATGATAACATTTTCAAGATATTCTGACATTTATTGAAGTATTTATAGACATTTGAAATTTTCAATTTCTTAATTGTTTTTACTTATATTGGTAAAATTTTTTTTACCAAATTAAAATACTTGACAATTTAATTCAAGGCTCTTATAAGATGTTCATATGAAAATTAAAAAATCAAACATTTATAGATAAAATTAATTTATTAAGCGTTTAAAGTTTACATTTTCGACAAATTGTATAGGATATTAAAACGGAAAACAACGATTTTTTTTCTGACAATATTAGTTGTGAAGTTTAAATTAAAAAAAATTGCAGGGTCTTGAAACTTTTCACCATTGCATATGTTATTATTATATTTACCTACAACATGGCATTTAAAAAATATTTAGACTTCTTAATTTTAAATAACTTAAACTACGATCCTTTTCACTGATTTCTGAGATAATAACAATAATACATTGTGTCATAATATAATAAAATGTGCAAAAAAAGTTCAACGTAGGTATTGTATAAATAAGTTATTAAATATTTTTAGAAATAGAGGCAACCATAGTCTTTGTTCAGAATCGTTTTTAGTGTGCAATAATTTATCATTGAATTCAAATTTAACACATCCATTACAGTGGTCTACTCAAATACTCAATGAGGTATACTTAAAACGTTATTTACAGCCGAAAAATTTTTAAAAATATTTTTTTTAAATCGCTTTGACAGAAAAAACATATATACACAATTTATTACGATATATATTAGGAGAATATTAATTATTATAATGCTTTTTTTCCCATTATTTATATTTTGTTTTTAAATATTCATCATTAGTTATTATTATTAAGTAAAGCATATTCTTTTACATGTATACACAATACAATTTATATTTACATAACATATAGATATGACTCATATTATATAGCTGATATTAAATAAATACAGTGGTCTGCATTGTCATATACAGAAGAATCCATGTAACGATTGTTCCTATAAATAAAAATTATAAAAATTTTTAATTTAAAATAAAAGTATTCTGAAGAATAGGAAAATGTCATATCTATATAATCCCCACAATGTGTATTAAATCTATGTTAGTGATGGCTATGTATTGATGAACGGAAAGGTTTTTTAGTTTTTTTTTTTTTTAAACTTTTAACAAGAATAGCAGTGCACTTCATTATATGTACAATAAAACCAACCAATAGCTACCTAACTATCCACTCAGATGTCAGAACATAAAAAGTCAATTTCAGAGGGGTGGCGATCTCCTATATTACCCTCGAGTAAACGCGACCCTCAAATATACTTAAACTTAAATATATAAAGTATATACGTATAGGTATTCACTGTATATAATACTTTTCGTGTATTTGTATGGTTTCCGATGAGATTCGCGGTGTGCAGGTAAAGATAAATCTTTTCATCACCGTTAAAATAGTGTATTCTAATTTCTCGGCCTGGAAAAAACAACAACAAAAAACCTATACATTTTCATTCGATAAGTAAATAATAAGTTAGATGTAGTGTATTTGAGTATGAAATAAATGAAATATTGTTTTTATTCGTTCTGCGCCTTTTTATATCACATAACATAAAATATTATACAGAAACATACGTCACCGCACATACGCAGACAACGAATTTTTAACATATTTTATTCGTATAATGTTCACTATATACAACACCATCGAATACGATTGTTTTATTGCTAGTTCAAGTCTGAGAACATCGATGTATATAAAATAATATAGGCACATGATAATATACTATAAAATTTACGCGTGGGAAAAATTTACGAGACTATCTGTTTGGCAGAAAAAAACGCGCATATTATAATCGCATAAATGCAATACAGAATATTATAATATATGAATTATGGTCAACTTGTCTCGTGCACAAAATATTTCTAAACGCGCGACACCATTTCCATAAGTATGAAAACTTTCATCCGTACTACGATTGAGGAATTCGAGGATGGATTGAGATCCAAATTCGGTAAGAAGAGAAAATTTCATACCATTGAATTAATTATGAATACAAAAATAATATAAATATATATCTATTATTGTTATTATAGTCTATACATATTATGAAATATACGCATGTAAAACAAAATACACATTAAATAAATGCACACTATATAATATATAAGAATTAACATTTTCGGATTATTTTTTGTATTTTATATATTTTTATAACAAAATGTTGAATTCAATCGGTAGAATGGTTTTAATCAATTTTACTTAGTGTTTGCCCATATCATAAATTAATATAAATATTAAATTATCGATTGTAGTAGATTTTGTTGATGATTTGATGATTTATTGTTGTATTAAACGAGTTTCTTGACCAAAATAATTATTTAATTCTAATCTTAATGGCTATAAGACTTTCATATTCACCTTTACCTATCCTTGTTTATCCCACACGTATCACATTTAGAAAACACATATTTGTAATATTCTAAGAAAAATAACCGCCACTTTTGGTTTTATAGGCAAAAAATTCCTATCATAATGTATCATAACGAAAGCCATATCTGACAATTTATCCACTGATATGACTTTTAATGCATTTTAGAAATTAACAATGTTCCAAGGTAAGTGTTAACAATTTCAAGTTATAGTAAATAGTATTAAAATCGAGTTTTGACGATTGATTATCTGCACTAATCAATTATTGTTGTTACATTTTATATAGTAAGACTGGAACCAAATTTTAAAGATATAATAATTACACACACAAACGCGTTTATCCTGTAGAATAAGTCATCGATAGTTTTGGGTGTAGTAAGTGGGCCGCGGCAACGTTATTTCACCCATTTGCTTATATTTCAGACAAGTGCAATACTAGGTATATTATATATAATAAATATATTAAATCGAATATTATAAGTTTTGCTATGCACGAATGATCAATGGTTGTATGATGTATTAAATACGTTTCCTGCTGAAGCTTACGCGAGTCGTTATCCAAGCAGAGGATAAGTTTCACATACAATTATAGTATGATCACAATATAACGTTGTAAAACTCTCGATACTTACTTTATATACAACCGAACCGGTGCACTCAACGTGTTGGTTATCAAAACTTTGCTCCGGCAACCACATTGTAATATCCTCGAGCATTTATAATTATTATAAATTATGCGCGCGTGTACCGAATACTACTCCCGTATAATTATATTTGATGTAGACGATGTAGTCATGTAGACGACGCGAGCTAGCTATAATATTATTATCGTGCATAGCATATGGGAAGAAGAAGTACTTCCGAAAACTTTAAGCGCGACCACCGCTACTTGACTATACTCAGGAAGAGAGAGAGAGAGAGAGAGGCGGAAAGTCGCGCGTAATATATAGAGTCTGATTAGCGTTTTAAGCGAATTTATCGCCTGGATGCGCGTAATATAATATTATATTGCATAGGTAAAAATACACATTTCCGGCCAAAGTCGTAGCAGCCATAATAACATAGCTGCAGTATATACCCCGTTTCGTCGTACGTGCGTATACTGCACCTATATTTACGTGCGGATATACATTGCAGCACGCATTATTACATATATTACATAATACGATCTATAGTCGTACGCGTACTACACACACACACACACACACACACACACTCTATATAGGTAAGTATAATATCCGCACGTGTCGTGTATGTACACACACACAAGACGGCGCGGTGATAAAAACAGACGATTCGCGCGGGGGAAAGTGCGTATATATGTGTGTGTGTGTGAGTGTGTGTACAGATAATATTACGGCGGGTTATGCCTCCGCCGCCGAGTGTATAATATGTACGACGACCGTGTCGACACGTCGTCGGAATGTCTGTTGGGAGTTTTCATTAAGGACCCGGCGGAATATAAAAGGGCGACACGACATCATATATATATATACGGCGGCCCTGTTACAACGTCGTTGGCCAATTTTCGTAAACGTTTTGTGTTTCGCCGTGCCCGTTATGCTCACTTGGTATTACTACGACTGCTACTGCTTACTACTTTTATATACTACTATAACACTATACTAATACTGTGATACTATATAATATATATACATGGTTGCAGCGTGGTATAAAGTCGGAGAAAATTGCGCGGCGCCACCAAGTGAGTGCGGTGCACGTGTCCGTAACAACGTTTATTACGATTATTAAATCGACCGCTGCCAAAAATATAGAAACTGCGGACGCACGCGCTCCAAGAACACTATAAAAAACATATATATATATATATGTATAATATATAATACGAGTATATTTGTGTGTGTGTATGTGTATGGCTGACCCGCGACAAAGTCTTGTCGAATGAAACACAAATATATATTTCAAAATTTGAATTCAAAAGGTCGTAACTAATTAATAATTGTAATTAATAATAATTATCGATGTATACTACCGCGATATACATAACGAAACGCGAGTTGGTTGGCGCTAAGTATTGAACAAACAAAACAATGGTTAAAAGTCACCGTAAACCGGTAACTGGGAGAAGTACTTCTTAACATTTTTTTTTGCAAAATATTTTCATTATATTTAAAATAAGCGAATTAAAAATGAAGTTAGCATCATTTTCTGGTACTATAATATGTATAGTGTATTAAGGGTGTCAACTGTCAAGCCCTCTATCTATAAAGACGCAAATAATAGTCAAATACCTCGACTCAAAAAGCAATCGGATCTATGTGGGTTCTTCTTAAACAGGAATCTTAAGAAATTAAAACGCTAACATACTAGTAAACGAGGCAATCATTTCGCCCCCATTCTCACTCCCATTATAAGATATAAAAAAAATTATAAATATACACACTTCCATGATGTGGCAACTTAAAGAAATTAAAAAGAAAAGAAATAAATGGTATACCTAGCCCAATACCTCTAGACGTTCGGAAATTATTAATACAAGAACAAGAATTGGTCACGCCAACTTCACCCACATATCATAAAGCACGAAAAACAACTTCATTGTTGCCAATGTAACGAACCACTCACAATCAAACGTATAGTTTTAGATTGTCCACTATTCGTCACCGCAAGAAATATCCTCAACCAATCTTTAACGATGGAGGAAGCACTAGGAGAACACAAAACACACTTGATCCATAACTTTTTTAAATCCATTGGTATCGGTACAACAATTTAATAATAGGAATACTGTGTAACTTTAAAAACAAAAAAAAATGTAAATTTATAAATTTTAAATATTGTTTAACCAACTGTAGGCTAATGACCTAGCCGTTGAAGCCTTTATGTTTAATAAAAAAAAAAATAGTCAAATACAATTTTATTCAACAATGCTAATATTTAAGATCTTCACGTGATCCTGTATATGGTGTACTATTATGTTTTCTACTATATAGATGTTAGTGATTTACTGTCTACAGCTGTGTTTTATGAGCTACATTTGTTCGTTGACGAAAACTTAGGAGTGTATATTATTCACTTGATGCCTCAAACGAAACCCTTCAGCAATATTTTCAATTTATGTGAACGCATAATTTAGGTTTATAAGACACCTCAGAATATACGGACCAATTGGCCGTGATAATGTTGACTGCGACGAATAAAAATATAATTTTCCGAAGTGTTATCTCGTCGGATTTTTTTTCTACATACTCACAGCGGACTTCGTTTTACAAGTTAATAACTAAACATATCTCATTACATATATATGACTGAACGAGTAACTGTATATATATATATATATATATATATATATATATAGAGTTGTGTTTAAAAATTCTAAGAAAAAATATGGAACAATTAAATTTTATTTGAAGCCCATAACCCATTTATAAATCCTTACCTGTAAATCCCATACAAGAAACAACTAAGATGTAATAAACGATTAATAAATGTTTTTTCGATAAAAAAAAACAACGTCTTAATGTATTTAAATAAAATGTATTCTTATCCTGCATACGAGCGCCAAAGGTTCTTTTGTTATAAATTGTCGCCGACACAAACTATTTTAACTTGGCGTATTCAATGTTAATTGACTTTTATAATGTTATTTTCTGTCATTTTTACGACTAGAACAGGTTTTGAATATAGTTTCTGATAAAATCGTCCATACATATATATATAATGTTCAAGTACGATTTATTAAGTCATTTCTTATGTTTGTAATAAAAAATAATTACTTTTGTAAACGAATGTATTCTGACTTAAAAATACCATTAGAATATAATTGTAGGTACACTGGTTATACAATTTCCTTTAAAACCATTAAATATTTTTAATAAAAACTTAATTCTGTTTGTATAATGTACACCATATTATATATTAGTACCTATATTATTAACACATCGCTTTTTATCGTCGATCTTCAGATTTAATTAGTTTTTAGTATATAGTACCGAGAGGGAATTTTATGGTTAGATCATCTGAAATCGCCACGGCTCGAATGACAGTGAGACTTCCGTTAAAATATATCTCTTCCAGAAGATCCCATCGACACGAGAATTATACAATTATTATATGGCAACCGAAGGAGAAGAGTGCTGCTCGCGAATTAATAATATATTTCACTCGTGCGGTAATGGCTGCTGCGATTCTTATGCTAGGGCGGCAATCACGTGATAATAATACATCGATACAACCGGCGACGGCGACATAACCAGTCGAAAACATTGGTCATTGGCGTGTATATAATATTGTAGACGACCATATAACACATACCGAGCGTATATAAACAGTACGTTATAAACACCGAAACCTCACTATAATATAAACGCAGAACGGTTGTTTTTATTTCGTTTTCTCTCTTTCTGCGAAATCGGTTATACAATACACACACACACACACACACAAATGAAGTTAAAGTGTGTAGAGTGGGTGTGTGTATAACTCGCCCTCGCCCGCGCAGCAACAGCCGGCATCGTATGCGCGATACGGTCCGGGCGAAAGGTTCGCTTATCGATTTTCCCGAGCATTATATATACACGATTCTCAGAGACGGCGGTGGTATAAACCGGGAACGCGGTTCTCTTCGGGCCGGCTGCGGTAGGACAGGACAGGAGATGTGTCTCCCGCTAAAAGAGGGGTGTCGAGGTCGAAGAGCGGGGTTCCGTTCTTCTTCTTATATATACAATAATGTTTACGTATATATATATATATATATATGCGCGGTAGCGTACGCGGGTCGTCTAAGATCCGCGCGCGCTCAGAAGTTTGGCCGGATGCGCGGGGGAGAGTGGCCGGGAAACCGTTGTATATATCTATACACGAGGGAGGAGAGAGAGAGACTGAGCGCCAGCGAGGACTTCATCTCGGTTGTGTTTAGCCGCGGCGGGTTGGCGGGCGGGCGGTCTCGGCCGACTCCCGGGCACGACGCCGTATCACACATCATTGCGCACCCGAGGGATTTAGGTGGTGCACGGCCCGCTGCTATCTTAATGCTTTTCCGAAAAGCTTTTCGCCCCATTCCCACTGCGGCAGCAACTCGCCGACGACCCGCGGAGGGACGTAATTGCAGCCACCGCTCGCGATTTCTCTCTCCCTCTCTTTCCCTCCTCTCACTCCGCCCGTCGAGTCTCTTCTAGCTAAACAACAACAGTAATAATAATAATAATAGTAATAATATACAGCTACATATAATATTCTATGTATAAAATATTATATCTGTATACGTACGACGACGCCTCGTGCAGTCGAGTGCGCCTATGGCCAAACTCGAGAGATTGTTATTACGTATATAAATGATCGACCCCGCGTGAGGTGTGCGACACGTGTACCTATATACGTCTGAGTTTAGTTGTATCCTTGTGCATATACGAGAATAAGATAGTATACATCTGTACAGCAGCTGCGACTTCTGATGGTAGCTTTCTGCGACGCTTTATATTATATAGGATTATCACGGATATCGTACACGCACAGTGTACGGCGTATGCTTAAGATGGTGGATTTTAACCGTCCGAAAAACCCCTTAGCGGTGAACACAAACACCTGTGACATCCAGATTTGGATCTCACGCGTGGCAATCGACAATAGATCGCGTGCGAGTGATGGGCACACAATGTCATATATACTGTCATTGGATGCACGCGTTTGTCGACGAACAAATTTATTCCCACGAAAGACCCGCCGCGGAGGTCGGTATATATATATATATATATGATGGCAAAGTTTTTCTTCTTTCATTTCTTTTAACCAACGCCGTTAGTACGGTCTGATACCGCATTCCAAAAAATCTCCATATAAATGAGATTTCCCAAATGGCCGCGTCGTTTTCTAATGCGTTGTTTTTATAACGCGCGCAAAGTTAAACGATTCGTAAAATAAGCTCGAGACCGTCGCGCGCTCTTCTACGTCGACCTATATACGTGTATAGATTATACATGTACAGTTTTAAAGTTATGCGTATTCTAAATAGTGTATGCTTGATAATAATATATACTTTAATATCTCTTTGGGATTTTCTATTAGGCCAAATGCCGTTTATTCTTGGATCAGATACCGAGGCGGAAGTCGATTTATATCACGTTAACCGTTCTTATTTTTTCAAATAGTTTTAAACCAAACTTTCCAATGACTCGCGTACGACACGATTATCGTAGTGTAGCACAATGTGTACTCGTGTATATGCATATGTTTATAGTTTATAATATAAGATAATGTTATTGGTGTGTGTAGGAGTATATTAAATAGGTATTTATTTTAACAATAATATGAATACGCTTTACAAAGCAATAATACAATACCTACGATTTTTGTCCAGCAGTTATACGCGCGATTTCACGCGATTTTTTTTAAGGTATACCAATAATATATTATGGACGTAAGTAATATTATGTTAAAAATACCGATTATCAGACCAGATAGTTTGATAATATATCATATATAATACCACTTCAATTGTTGAACAACAATAATATAAATATTATTTATCGCTATTATTAATATATAAATGATAATACTATTATCAAACAAATGTCGATAAACGAACATTTAAAAATTAAAATTCTTTTAGAGACAACAAAGAATTTTTCTGTACAGAGATGAACGATTTTATCGTGTACACGCGTATATAGGGTCACACGAGTACGATATACGTTTACCTACTTACGTTTGAATATATAACTATATATTATATACATTTATATATCATTTTATTAACCACGAAGGCACAACACCAATTTATGATAGCATAAAAGTGTTATTTTACTCTGCGTTACAAAAGATGTATAATATGTTTACACTCGACAGGCGGCCAACTACGACGTTGTCGTCTTAGCATTAAACTATACAATTGAACAAAATTCTTTCGTTTAATACGAAACGATTTAGATCTAACGTAACGATTTATTGACTTTCGAGGCAATAAAATAGGAATCCCGTGACCACTGAAATTAGTCAAACCGTGTCTAATACAAAACACATTTCAGGACAAATCTTTGTTCAAAACGCATCCAAGTGATTTATAGGTTTCAAAATGAGGTCAACCATGTTGGGACAAAATATTTTAGTGGCTTCTCAACGATTTTACAATAATATATAGCAATCTAGCAGGATGTCATAAAGTATAGAGTATGTACATTTGAAATTAAACGATAAGCCATCAAAATAATTTTCGGCAATTTTTGTTTCCATATTATTTTTATTATTATTATTCAAGACTGTGTAATACATTCTACTAAACGCGTTCGAGTGAACCTACGAGTTTAATTTAGTTAAATTTATATTTAAAATATAAATATATAATATTAAATATTAAAAATAAATAAAAAATAGTTACAATACACAAAATAGAAGAAAATATTATACAAATATAATATATTATGTAGCTATATCGTAGACATAGGTACAAAGTAACGGTTTCAAAAAAAAAATGTACACACATAAACAAATTAGAATAGCTTAAATTAAATACAGTAAATTATACAAAAATATTTATATAGGCACGAGTAATACATTTTCAAATGGATAAAAAAAATATTAATGAAAAATAATCTGTTGGAAAATCAATATCATGATGTGTCAGCCAAAATACGAATTCCGTATGAACAAATGTGACAGATAAACATAGTACATAAGAAAAATATGTACGAGCAATTCAAATAATTATCAATAAACTGTTAAACCGACTCTGATATTAAGTTATAAAATTGAATAAAATATGGAAATATAAAAGTACGAATAAACTTTTAAAAAATATAAATGTTAAATATTTTTAACAATATCGAAATCTGTTCGTATAACATAAGTTATTTGAAATGAAATTTAAAGCTATAAATTAAATATTCAAAATGAACAAATTTGATGAAATAATTTGATCGAAAAGAACTTTAAGTTAAGTGCATTGTTTGATATACACATAATATAATGTATTATCTACTGTATTATATTACCTAAATTATAAATAATAATATAACCTAATAATAATTATAATTTAAGTAGCCAATTTTAAAATTATCTAGATACCTATATTAAAAAAAATAATAATAATAATTAAAATACTTTTTTTATTTTAAATTTTTATTATTAATATGTTATATCTTTATAATCATAAAACACTTAAATAAAATTAACATATAGTATTTATATATATTTTTTTATTTAATTAATTTTGCTTTCAATCTATATGAAGTTATAACATTGATAGATTTGGTGAGGTTATGAGTACTAGTATTTATAATCAATAGTGATACAGCAAAATGTAAATTTGATTAGAGAAGTAAAACATCACATGAGGTTCACAGAGGCAATCTCAACAAATGTTTATACATAAATGATAATTTTTTTTTTTCTAATTTTCATTGAAACGGCCTTAAGATCTCCGTCAATGCTTATTACAAGTGGGTAGTAGGGAGTTAATGTGATCTATTTATCTATTTATATATCATTATTCATTATATGCATGATACTACCCCCCCCACTCTAAGAGGAGACATGTAGGGTCTTCACCCTCAGTAGAGTGGGATCTAGTTGGAAACCAGATGACGTAATTGGACAACAGTACGGGAAAATGGTGATTGTGTAGAATCACACAAATTTTTTGCACCTTGCTAAAATCGAACCGAAGACTGTGTGACTACTGTGCCACTCCGGCCCTATGAATGATAATAACATTAAATGTATATTCTATATACACAGAGTGATTTAAAATGTATGTTACATCTAATTTATTGATTCAAAATAGAGAACAATGTAAGATATGAAAGTTTTATGATTTAGAAACATCTAAAATGATTTATACATTTTATAATTTTTTACAATATTTTAAGGGGAGGTTTTGGGTGGTCAACTTAAGAAATTTATGAAATAAAAAATACCTTCATATTATGTTTGCAAAATAAGTACAGGCTCTTATTTGAGTTTGTAAAGATGACCCCTTAAAATCCCCTTAATATATTGTATAAAATTATAAAATGTACAAATTATTTTAGATGCTTCTTAATCAAAAAACTTTCGTATCATACATTTGTCTATATTTTGAATATTTATGTGATAAAATATCTGTAACATAAATGTTGAATCACTCTGTATATAAATGTATCAGTAACATTATGAGTTATATTGATATTGAATTAAATAAACACAAATCATAACCAATATTATAATTATTATACTAAATTAATGATTTCCGCTACGGTTAACAAACGTAAATTATAACGCCATTTTCCATTTATTAGTTATTAATATTTTATATTATTATGTTAATATGTAGGTAATGGACTTTCCATAAACATAAAAACATAGTTCAAAATATTATCAATATTATTGATTGTGAACACTGTACCTAGCATGTATAATGCAAGATGATTACTAATTGGTTTAATATGGTACACTCGAATGTAATTCGAAGTCCTTTTTAAGACAATACAGTTAATATTTAATAATAATAAAAATACATCAGCAATACAAAGATTTATTAATTACTATTTTCTTATAATTGTCCACTTAAAATATATTATGCTTAGTAAATTAGAAGAATGATTATAAATGATTTATAGAAAGTATGTGTGTTAAGAAATAATACCGCACTTCAACACTAATTACTTAATACAGTTGCTGATTATTCTATTTACACAGTTTTTGTCTCTCGCGAATCGACATTAAACAGTAGTATAAAAACAATTTTTGTTTCGTTGAAGCCAAGCAACTCGCTAAGTTTTATATACTGTTTATTAAACGCTGGGATGTGGATTGACCTTTAAAAGTATCACAATCGATAAAAACTTTTTTTTGGCTCACCTCGTTTTAAACGAAATTTTAACTTGACCTCCATTCACACGCACCCTTACAGAATTATGCACAATTACATATTTTAACACGTTATCGTATAAATTACGTGCACACACAAGCACAGCTGTACTATATATTACTCTGTACTCGGATAACAAATAACAATAACACAATTATCTAAATGTGAGATTTGATATATTATATGTATATACAATTAAATTGTATGGGATATAAGTACTGCGATTTGCAATAGGTCTAACAATAAGAATTTTAATAGAAATGTATGTATACCCAATAACTGTGTATACAATTATTGTATAAAAAAATCATTTAATTTTTACACATTTGGTTTCTTTGATGCGGGCCTAAATTTGTAAACCTTACAATAATTTCGGTGTAATATTTTAATTGGTGAATTAACGTTATGTAAAAATAAAAACTATGAGTACAGAAAAACCCTCATATTATGTTCGCATCGCTTGTCGTTCATCGAATACACGAGTATAATAATGATATTTGAATTCGCGTATACTGCGCGTATACACGTCATAATATAATACGTTGTATACTGTGTATACAACGTACTACCAATATATACTAACGTTATACATAAATACGCGCAAGAAAATATTATATTCAAAAGAAAACGCCCGAAACAAAGGGATGAACCTTTATTATACCCTAGCTTGCACGTATATAATATAATATATACGCGGGTTTTATACATTTTTTCTCTACGCGCGTTGTATGTCTAAAAGGACTCATGCGCTATTTCCCCGCCACTACCCACAGCCGTACAACCATCGCAGCGCAGTATCTGTGTACACATAATATATACGTATATATGTAGGATACGCGAACCGTCACTATTATAACTTACTGTCGTGCCCTGTAGGAAAAATAAGTTATTCTGGCAATACCAAACGGCAGTTTGTTTTAACGGCCTCAGTTTTCCCGGGTTTATCCCCGTCTGAATACAAATGGCCAAGGATGTATATATATATATATATATATAACATAAATATATACGCGCCGGGCGTTTCCTCTTTTCTTTTTTTTCCACGCCGCTCTTCACCCCTTCACCCCCGTTACCGGTCAAAGGTCCCGCAGCTCGTTCGCTTCCGCCGCCCGGAGGGTTATTTCCTCTCTCGGGTTATTTTTTCTTCTTTTTTTTTTTTTTTTAACTCTTATATATATTTCTTTCCGAATTTCCCGCCGGGTCCGCCGAGCTGCTCCGTTATTCTTGCGCGCCGCCGCCGCCGCCGTGTACCGTTTTTTCTCTTATTTTCCCGTTCGCCCGCCGCGTGCCGCTGCAGCGGGCAGAGTCGGCAGCCGCGCGCGTTTCATTCCTGCCACGTAACGCTTTTAAATCGCCCTGCGGAATCCAATTCCTGAACGGGGGAGAATAAAAAGGGGAGAGGACGGATGGACGGCGGCGTGGAACGGACACGGCGGCACGCAGTGATAGAGGAAGAGTGGTCGAGTAACGGTTGAGAAGGGGCGGAAAAAAACACGAGGAAACGGACCTATGAGGAGAGAAAAAGCGATAAAAATAATTCACGTATTTCTTAGCGGGCTTGTTTTTGCCGCCGCCCAGATAAACCTATGTTATAATATTATAGGTACAATGTACATATATATATATATATACATGCACCAATGTGGAAATTGCGTTCCCCGCTCCGCACACGCCTCATCGGTTTACCGATAGCTGCTTCTGCACCAACACAGGGCCGCCGTCATCGATACAGCTGCAAAAGAAGCAAAAGAGAAAAGAACTGGCTTTTTGCAATTATTTTTCGTTATTTTTTTTCTTTTTTTTTCCGTTGAAAAACCATTTCGATCAAATGGTCCGATCGGTGAAATGGCCAACTGGAGACGTTTCGCTCGAGTTACAATAATATATATTATATCGGATACGATCGAGCGCCGCCGAAAATAAAATCCGACATCGTCTATCTACAACACACTGTTGTATAGTACGGATCGTTCGATAAGTTTTATTTTTTTACGTTTCGATTAAAACTACCTACGCCCTCTGCATAACGTTTTTTATTTTTTTTATATATTCTCCCCTCCGTTCGTGAATCACTGTACACATTGCGGATTTGCGTATAGATAACGTGTAACCATGTATACCACATATTTATTTTTTTTACACATATTTAAATGTTAGATTTACTATGGCGTTTAAAAATATTTTATTTCTAGACTCGAACGTTTGGCAAGATGACAAAATAAGATTGTAAAATATTACTTTAAACCACAATGTATAATAATATGTCGTTATTCAGTGTTTGCAACTGAGTCCCGTCCAGTGTTTTTAATTTAGTTCTAAAGTCTTAAAAAGATTTTCATTATTTATTTATTTTTGACGTCAACTGCTGGAAGGTTTTAGCCGACAATGTTTCGGTTCAAAATAATTTACTTTATATTTTTATCACTTTGTTATTTGTCTGAGTCCAGCTTTGTCGATAAATCGGATGAGCTTTATACCAGTTATTTTACCAATTTATTCAGCTGTGGATGCCAAAATTAGCACATTCCGTTGAGCGATTCTTTTCTGTATTTTAGATATTTCAGATATTTCGTATAATATATTAGGTATAATGCACATGAAAAGTATGAAGCAGAACTTACCGAATGCTATTATTACTATTTATACTATTTCGTTGCGCTGTCAGTTTGCAGCAACCACAGTTACATTTGAATATTAGACATCGATGTGACAAAAGAATGTTTGATTTTTCATATTTTCAATTACATTAAATTGCTTTTTTTTTTATTATTTCAGTATTATTTTATTGTAAAATAAAACAAAATAATATGAAACATTATAGTATCGATGTTTATTAATATTTCACAGACTCGATACAAAATCTATGAGAATAACGAAATATAGAAAAATTGTTTGTTTTCGTTCATCCAATCACTATTAAAATCGATCAAAAAACTATACACAGTGCCTATATAGTTGTTTACATTAAGCGATCAAATAATAGTAATCCAATAATATGGCTTTTCAAAATAAATGCAGACTCAAATCATATAATTATATGATAATATTATGTACGAATTACATATTATACAGTATAATATGATTGATGAAATGATAGTAAAGGTATACTAATTGATAACAGTAACGATCATAACCTTGTGAAATGGAACGGATGTGTAATAATTTATTTGTAACGGCAATTCGATATTATATATTCATCTGAGAACGGTTGAAAAATGATAAGTTTTTTTATCGTTTCAGCATGTTAACGCCGTCGTAAATAATTTAATATACAAAACGTCGAAAGTCTCAACTGACGACACGGAAATTGTTCGCGTTAGAATCATTGTGTTATGTGTGTATAAAAATGACAAGACACTGAAGTCTGGTCGTAAACCGCTTAAAAACCGATCGCGACCAAAACTGAACGACTGTGCGTATGCGTCGTATACGAGTATAATATTATATGTCATATTATTTTCACACGCGCGTCTATAAAATAATAGAGATTATGAGTGCTCATTCGGTAATCATTGTGCATGTGTGTGTGGAATAAAATATGGAAGTGTATACGGTTTGGCGAGTGAATGTATCGAATTACGAAAGTTATCGTAATTTTTTATCGCCGTTGATATTAAAGAACCAATTTCGAGTTGTTTCGGATGATGTACACATAATATCTGCCGCCGTCGTAGTCGCGCCGAATATTTCAAAGGGACGGCAGTCGTATTGTAAAAATAATAATATATTTTTCTATATAAAATGTTGCGCTGTCGGGGCGACGGTGTAATTGGCCAACTGAATGTCTTAGCACACTCGTAATAATAATATACGTGGCGGCTGTGCGTGACAAACCGAAAGATTGTTGAAGCCGGCGCCTATCTCGCAGGCAGAGTCGTTAAAAACGCGTTACACGCGCCGTACGGGCACTGCAGCTATAGGTGCCTTCGTGTCATGTGATTTAATGTAACAGTGGTGCGAGGATCTATAAAATAATAATAATATATATTATGTAATAAATCGTTTAATTTTTTCGATCCTCCTCCCGTCCTCTCGGAGCGGATTTTTTTTTTTTGTATTTTAATCTCGCCCGCCGATATGGTTTACTAAAGCGCGCGCGTAATTTATTCGGGTCGCACGGATGCCTTTTATCGGCGACGACGCCTTTTTCGTTTTTCTGTTTCGTCTTTTCCCTCGCGCGCACGTTCCTCTTCGCCGCTGCGCCGCACGCAGTACATTATATTATATGTATAATATTGAAACCGAAACGGCGGCGGCGTCTTATGACTTATATACACGAGGCGACATGTATATTGCAGTAGGTATATACGAGGGGGAGAAAAACAATAAGAAAAACAAGACATCGGCCATTATAAAAACCGATAAAGAAAACAATGAAAACGTTTTTATACTTGGCACAACGCGAGTATATATTATTATTATTATTATTATTGTATTATATATTGTATATACGGTAGGTAGATCTTCGGTGTTGCACGTACCTTACTACATTACACTGCAGTTTATACGCTGCACATGGCTAATCCCGCTCGTATGCGTACACCTAAGTAATATATATATAGGTATGCATACTTGTATATGTGTGTGCTGCTTTGCAACAGTTTTTGTACGTTAACGGTTTATTATTTTTTTTTTTAGGGGGGAGGGGGAAAGGTAATACGATCGACAGATTAATAATTGAAAAAATATCTAAGACCCGCTGTACCCCACCTTTGCGTATAATATGTTTATACTTTCAAATACCTAGGTATATTACGAGACACACGGTATGGAAAATGAAAAGTGTTTCGTACTTACGCGTCATTATAAATCGAGTGATGTTGTGGTGGACGGCTGAAGCGGACGTGTACGAATTTTATATGAAGAAAAATGCTTCTTCAGAAATTGACATCCTTTTAATTGTATGATTTGATAGACTATTAATTTATACAGAAAAAAAGGTCCTGCACGTGTAATTATAGAATATAATACACGAAAAACACATTCCTAACCCATAAAAGGACGTTATATCCACATATCAATAATCTTCCTATAACGCTTAATAAAATATTAAATTTTACGTTCAGAATAATCCATTATATTATGTCACATTAGAGTGAATTAATACATATTATCAAATTTAGCAGTAAGAATATTGGTAAGGGTCCACTTATAATGTTTTTAAAGTTTTAATTTTGAAGCTAGTTTTGAACTTATTTAAAACTGTAAATTTTTTGTAAGTTTTAAAATAGGGATTGAAATCGGTTGTAAAAACAATTTCAGTATTTCTTTAAGTGAAATATGATGTTTTAATCACAGGCTATCAATTTATATCTATACACTACAATTTACAAATTTAATCAATTTCCAAAAAAAAAAATAAGCTATACAAATATTATGTCATTTAAAAGTTTTTTTTTAATAATAGATATCGAAATTGCTTATTATTATAGTTAAATTTAAAACTTTTTTAATAAAAAAATTATCTATTTCTTTATGTTTTAAAAATAAAATTAAGGTTAAAAATATATAACAATTTCTACTTAAAACATATACAATTTATCAATCTTATAAATGAGATATTTCTTAAATATTATGATTTATAATTTATTACCACAGATGTGAAATACATTATATTTTATCAGATAATAATCAAATAACGCAATAAACAATTTAAAACGTTTAAAATTATAAAAAAAATACATAAACGTATAAAAGTCCTTTGTCTATTTATTAATAATCATTAAATTTATGAACGTTATAAACAATATAAGACCAAATTTACAGTATTTTGATCGAAAACGTCAATATTTAACAAATAAAATTGTTTTGACAAATATTTGATGCTAAAAGTTTTTAATATTAATATTAATATCATCTGTTTTTACCATCCCAATAGGTATCTCGAATGACGATTAAATCGGAAAGGGCGCTACGACCGTCTAAATTGTGGGTATTAAATAAAAGGATTGATACTTCACGCAGGACAAAATAATGTAAAAATAAAAATCATAATCTATACAACACATCATTATTTGCCTTTTTATACAAATTTAAATTACAGATTGTAAAATATAATTTATAAAAATAAATTACATCAACGTAATCAATACTATGGTGAGTTTAATCTCTAACACCGTAGACCATATTTCATAACCTAACCCTGACTATGTTACGATTTATACGAAATTGTGTTGTATACACTATATTTAATTTTCAGTTAGTGCACTTTTCCGCATATAAACTTTAAATGCAGTTCTAAGTTCTAAGACATAGATACTACTTACCAAACAGCACATTATCTAATTGCTTAATAAATCATATTTTTTTTTTTTTGTAATTTTCTAAATGGTTACACCAATATATTCAACGCATATATATATATATATTAGAATTCCATCCCTATATAATATTATGTACGCACTCAACTAATTTATACTATTCGGCGTTCTTTAGTGCAAAAACTTGTAATATTGAAAACGTCCTTCCTTTCAACTAAATTACATTTTACAATTTACGCATTGAAATCTTCTGTATTGTATACACACACACACACACACATATATATATATAGTGTATTGTAAGACCTCAAAATTATTATTATTCGATATTTGTATGTACATATAATAATTGCAGTAGTACATCTACTTTCATCGATTTAGGTCGTCCTCGACGAATCGTATTTCGATTCGTTCGGCTTGTTATCTGTATTAAAACATCAGTTGAACTTCCTGAAAACATTAATGGAAACGATTTGGTAAGACGCCAGTGAATTTCAAGTCTATACGACCATATACACATCTGTATAATATATATTATATTATAGTATAGTAAAGTATAGTATACAGTTATACTGTATACTATATTATATTATACAATATACTATTATTTTAGTACTACTCACTGTGCTGCACACATGCAATTGTATAATATTATTATCTGAGATAATTTATCTCACATTTCAATTGAAAACCTATTTGAGAATTCGTTTTAATCCTTTTGAGGAATTAAATTGTGTTCATTAGAATTCGTGTGAAAACACGTCGTTAAAAAATATACAGTTCCACTGCTGCCTCTAGTACAAGAAGTTATTTTACATTAGAATAAGGTAAAAATAACAATAATGATCATTAAAATAAACATATATAATAATATAAAAACAGTTGTTTTAAATATACCGCCATAACCATATTATAATAGAAACCATTAGCTATGCGAATTCAAATAAGTCTTAATTCATTTTTCGGTCATAATAATAACTATTCAATGTCTGTTGAAAATGTTAAACGTGTCCGATCAGAATATTGTGCGTTCAATTGTTGCCTATGTTAATATCTTTGTAATAATTGTTTTATAATTGTTTACAATGAGTTATTTTAACACAAACAATTTATTAACATTATTTAGGTTCAATTACAATTCAAAAAAAGATTACCAACGGAAAATGAATATTTATAAATTAAAGTAATAATTTTTATTAAAACTATTTGTTGAACTTCATAATAGTTAAGCAGTTATACTATTTTAATTATAAGTAGTTATAACTAAGTATTGTTTTTTGTGTATATACATCGAAAAAAAATTATTCAAATAATCTCATATAATATGTAATGAACTGATACTTTTATAGTTATATTTATATCGCACACAAAACATATAGATCAAGTAGATATGTATTCGTATAATTGGAAAAAAAACTTTGTAATATGTCACATGATATATTATTGAATGTATATTTTTTCAAATACTTGTTAGTATCAATAATTTTATATGCTAGTAGAAAATTTAAATATAATACCTATTTATGTGAACGATTTTTGTTTAGTATTGTTTAGTTTACATAGATTGTTAATCTATCGGATTTTTATTAAATGTATAATAATGAATATAGTTAGAGTGATGAAAATCTAAATATTTCAATTGTAGAAAAAAATTCAAATTAAGATTTTATAACTAGACTATTTAATCAAAACCTATTGTTACTTTTAAATTCTACGATATTAATATTTTGTTCAAATGACTTTATTATGTTGTATTGCATATGATAAATTGCGTGTATCTCACGACAATGTATTTATTAAGAAACATTGAAACAGAAACTGGTTTTAAAGTTAGTATAGAGTCATAGAAATTAGATTTGACACACCCCTTGTGTGTCTAAACCTTTTGTAATCTGCGTATTCAGAATTTATTGTATATAATACAAAAGGCTACGTTATAATTCTACGTAGTATATGTATAAGGGGAAATGAGAGTATGAAAACTGGTCAAAAATATTAAACAGAATGGCCCACCGTATTTTCTTGTTTTCTTATTAACCAACACGATAGGCCGCATCTTGTAGGTAGTTTATAATATAGGTAAGTATAATATAAAATATAGGTAGGTGTTAATTTGATCTTAGTTTCCATAAACATTTAGGTAGGTTTGTTTTTAAAAATCATATATTGATACCTGTATTATACATTCTATAAATTTCCATAACATTTTTATTTTACAATTTTATGTTTGCTTGTTTACAATCTCAATAGAATTATTTATTGTCATCACAATTTAAAAATATGTAGGATGACAAATACGAGTATGTACCTACCTACAAGTATTATATTGTACCTACGTTTAAAGATACATATTTATGAAATAGCATGTTCTATCTAACACGCACACAATTAGAGAATACATTTTTTATTTAATATATATTTTAAGATGAATTATAGCAAAAGTGCGAGTATTTTTTTTCGAATTTCCGTGAATAATAAACAAATGATTTAAAACTTGCAGTCCTGTACAAGACTGAAATGTATGAAGATCAAAACCGTCAAACGATTTGAGGTCTACTAATTATGTAAAACGATTACAATAATTTAACAAAGCAAGTCCATAATGCGTCAAAGATTTTTGTACAAAAAATAATAATGCGTAATATAACTGCTGCAAGACGTCTTGTGGTTGTGGCGCCGGGCGGCGTATCCGTTAACGGAGGTATAGTTACCTATAACTATTAGTAGTCACATTATTATAATGTATTTCTTGGAGGGGAGAAGGCAGCTCGTTAGACTACTGCAGAACATAATATACACAATATCCATCACATACTTACATGACATACACTATTATCATTATTATTATTACTTTTATCATTATCATTATTATTAACGTCATTATTTTTATGACTATTATATAACGACGAATCAGTATTGAAATGTTATTTTTTTACGACTGGTAAACAGTCGGCCACGCGGTCGTCCCTCGAGCTACGATCAAAAGAGAAAAGAAAAAACGCTGTTTATCATTGCCCGGTGACTTAACGATGTAATCACACGTTGTCGTTAACGAGATTTACGCGCGTATTTTCATTACTGGTACATAATATAATAAGACAAACAACACGAACGCCACGACGACACAACAACAATATAATCGCCGAATTAATTAGCATTAACAGCCCGTTAAGGAGACATACTTTACGACTTTACGACCTACATACACGATTCAAGTAACATAATATTTTAACGCCCCGTACCTATATACACCGGAGGGAAGGGCAGTTTACAACCCGTTGCACACCGCCGCCGTCATTGTTCTAACTACAACTACCTATTCTATAATAATAATATTATAATCGTATACGACTATTTATGTATAATATTTCGTGTGTATATATCTACGGACACGCAGGTACGAGAGCGCGCGCGTTCCATTCGTTTTAATGGGCTCATTATGCGTATTGCACGCCATACCCGCGGAGACTTTAACGACTCACTTGGTGGTTGCTGCAGCAGCGAACCAGGGGACGCGATTAACACTATCTCAACTGCTGCTTCTGCTACTACAGACGTACATACACGTGTTGATTACACCCAAGAACGAAATGGTTTAGAATAAACGCCACAGTAACACGAAAAAAGTACTCCTCTCCTTTTTTCCAATTATAGACGAGTGCATATTTATCATACACACACCTATATCTACATATTATTATATTATCTACTAATTTCCATAAAAATACTAAGAAATCTAACCAAAAGTACACGAAGGTACTTCCTCCTCTTCTCATCTCACACCTCATACATTATATCACCATATATAACAATATAAGATAATGACTGACATCACCTGTTTCCACGAACATTATTCTAATGTATATACCTATACCTACCACGAATTAATATTTAAATTTAGCAAGGTTATATTATACGTGCAAAAAAATTAAATTATCAACAATTGCATATTTGAATTTTACTTCTATGTTATAAATAAATTATTTTATATTTTTAAAATCAATTTTGATGGATATTCGGGGTGTTACACAAATATTTCATATAACACTATGATGGAGTTAGTCTATATTTATTTGCGCTTTAACGTACAAACGAATATTTTGAAATATCATGTATAATTGAATTAATCGAACCTGAAGTGTTATATGCAGTCTCGTGCTGAATGTAAAAGCTATTTCGGTAGGTACCAAAAAAGGTGTTATTTTATTCGGTGGGAAAATGTGTGTAGTGCCGTAGTACCCGTATATCGACACGTACGTGGAATATCTTGCTTATACCTTTATATCTACCCTGGGGTAATTATATTATAATGTAATAATGAAGACGGGGCGCGCGAGAAGAAAAAACGTCTCGCACATTAGTTTACAATACAATATAGTAATAACAATAATATTATATTATATCCCAGAAACATGGCCGGCGTGATTAATGAATGCGACCGGTGTGTAATACAATGGCCTCCGGACGGTGAGCGTGTGGTGCCCCACGTCTACCTGCTGCAGCAACAGAATATATTATATTATATTGAGATGTAACTCTGGCGACGCGTCCTCCGAGACCGAGGGTCGAGCGACGTTCTGATATACTCGGATAGGGCCGCGACGAGTATTATATTATAGATATATAATATTATATGTACGAGGCGTATTCCTCTCGCGTCGAATGGCCATTCGTTCTTATATATATATATATATATATATATATATATAGGTAAATGTGTGATATATCACATGTGGGCGATTTCTCGTATTTTATTATAATAATAATAATATAACGATTTTGTTGCGTGTCGATCTCGTATTATATACACATTCTTATGGCCGAGACGGCAATTTAAAAGGGATTTATTCCACGATAAATAAGACTATCCTCTGATGCTTTTGCTGCATATATGGGGCTGATGCTGCGACGGCTTGGTTTGTTGTGCTTTAAATCACAATAACGCGCCTCGTATATACCTACTATCTACCTATACTGCCACAACGGCGCAGCAGCACCCGTCGTCTGTATAATATACATTATAATGGCCTGCACCTATATGGTATATGATATTATATATATAATACGTGTGACCGCCGATGATATATGTCTCTGAGCTGCTTTTGATCTCTTTATAATATATACATTGTTATGCGTGCGTCCTTTTGATTTTTCTTTTTAATATCATTATATATTATATTTTAATATAATGCATTATGATATAATGCCGTTTCTTTCTCGGGATTCTTTTTTTTAATCGAGTTCTAAACGGCTTGTGTGGACATGTTTATTGCGCTGGCATCAATGTCGTCAGCTGTATAATACAATATAATACGCCGGTCGAATTAAAAATCGTTATACGCTGCCGCCTATCACGAGAAGAAAAAACGCGAGAAGAGACGCGCCCGAAAGTGTTCGGTTGGGGGGGACGGGGTCGTTCGGTCGGTCCGCTGCTGTTGGCGCAGCGGTGCCGACGCCGCCTTTGCCGCCGACTCGCTGCAGGCTGCATATTATGTTATTGTACCTACCTAAGGATCGTGTGACACGAACTCGCGTACAGGTTTTCTTTGCGTGTCTGTGAGTGCGCGCGTATATATAATATAATATATATTATAAATATCACAGACATACGCGCCGCGTTATACCTACACAATATACCTATGTATCCACATTATTCAGCAGGACCCGTGTACAGCCGGAGTCGTTCCCAAGGGTCGTTTTCACCC